>WNWU01000001.1:41337173-41359207 GCA_012654045.1 Ptyas mucosa | reverse complement strand
TAGATAGAAAAGCATACGAAGCCTACGAAAAAAGAAAAAAGAAACATATATATATATATATATGTTTACTTTAATTCCAAGTTAGTGGCTAAAATCCCATTGAGTTAAGCATACTTATCCTGCAGATTTTCCATCCTCTCTTTTCTCCTGCAATTCCTGTAATGCCCCATATCCCATTTTGATAATTTCACAGCCCTGCAAGTTATAAATACAGATTATCTCAACTGCTATGCTGTTGAATGCCACTCAACAGATAAACGTTAACAGCGGAACATTAAAGCCCAATATATTTAAGAATGTGGCATTACCATTATTCTGTACTTTGAAAAAATAGTATTAAAATGGGAATCGTATTTTTTAGAAGAGAATTTTGAAGTTTTTGAACTGAAAGCCAGTTTTGTCTTAAAGAATAAAACATTCTTTTAAATACGAATATGATTGTACTCACCATTTCTGGTTTTGATACCATGGCACAATATCCACTATATTTTGTCACTCCGTCATGAGGTACAGTAGTATTGAGGGTCCCAGACACACTAGCATACTGCTTATTCTTATCTAGCTTTATAGAAATTTCACTTTTCCCTCCAATCGCTGCGTCAGAACCAAGCACCCATTTATTTATATCTTCTTCACTACGAAATTCCCATACCACTTTTGTCTGATTAAATATAAAATCTTGCATTGGTTTTTGGTCAAACTCTTTCATAAAATCAACTACCTCTTTCTTTATAAGCCCACATTGTGTTTTGAGTTCTTCCACTACATTCTTAAAGTTACCAATTGTCTTCCGTGGTGAAATTTTCTCAATAGATGTTCCGGGTCTCTGATAGCCACTGTACCACCTTGCATGGTGACCAGTTGCAAGGGTCCTACACAAGCTACTTTGGCAGTAGTGTTTATTTATCAAAGAGAGAAAATCCAGCATTTTGAGAAATGAAGCCATAAATGAATATCGATGAGTCGCTTCCCTTATCCAAACAAGCCGGTATCTATTTCTGATTAATGCCGTTTACCTTTACCTGTTATAATACAAATAAAAAACATTTAAAAAATAAAGTTTTTAGTTTCATTTACTTTCCAAAATATACCAAGATGTATATACCTTATTAACTATATTACTATAAGTAACACTTTCAATAACATACGAGCTACATAAACAAAGCAGTTAGCATATGACATACAGCATATTCTTTTTAAAAAAATATTATTGTTTTATCACAAAACAAACAAAAGCATACATTCAACACACAACTAAACGGAAAAAAATAGTGTACAAAAAAGGAAAAGTGATCAAATAAATTTAATATTTAACATGTAGGATCCACTGAAGAAAAAAAACAGCAGTAAATTCTCCTCATATATATGTATATATGTACGTACGTACATACGTATGTATGTGTTAAGCTAAACATACACAATATTCTTAAAACTAAAAAATGTCAGCCTTTTCATTTGGGATATCTCTACTGCAAAAGGAAATGAAAGAAAATAAATACATAATTAGAGCACGATTCCCTATTAGAATCTGCACACATAACCTCAGCAATGAAAACACAATCTGGAAAATACTAATTATTTAAACAAGCCTTCATCAAACTTCTGTTTGCTTGGTAAAGACTTTATTGAATCAAGATCAGTTTTGGTGACTATATGGTCAGGGCCACCACATACAAGTTTGCCTTCTTTCATACATTTGGTTTTGCAGCCTAGCCTGCAACCCTGGGATTTTCTGCTGGTCCCCCATCCAACTATTAACCAGGTCAAATTCTGCTTGGCTTTCTGAGGCATCACCTAAGATTGACTGAGTCTTGGTGTGCCTTTTAAAAACCGTTATCTATTCTAGAATTAGGGCCTCTGATTCAAAAGAGTTTCCACGGATGCTGAGAGACAAACCCTGAGAAGTTTCTCTTCTCTCAGAAACTCTAAGCAGTTTCCTAAGCTTGAAATAGTTTTTTCAACATTTATTTTCTCTTAAGGAACATCATCAGACAGGAAAAACCAGATAGCTGTAAACCAGTAAACTCACCGAATGGGGCAATGCACTCAGTTCGCTCCGTTTCTATCCTTCTCCGTCGTCTTGGCTTTCTGCTTCCTTAAAGAAGTAGTAAGTTCACCTCTAACTTGCAACCAATAGTTTCACGTAATTCTCATTCCCAATATAGTAGATTATGGTTTTTCCCAGACAATGTGCGTGGGTACGTTCTACCAATGCAGACTGGAGATGATGGGTACTGTAGTTCAACCGGGAATTGACCTTTGCAAATACGATCCCCTTCGCTCACCTTGCATCCGCCGCCGTCTTTTGGCCCGAGTTCTACGCCGGCGAGTCCAACGCTGAAAGTCGTCCGGACTCCTCAAAGGAACGACAGCCTATAACGAAGGTTCCGTTTCCTTTACCTCGCGTAAATCAGGGCTGTAGAACACGGACATTTTCTCCTCCGACTAGAAAACCTGTGTCTTTTAATACTTTTTAAAAGGTGGCGAAAGAGTGATGTTTCGTTTACTGATTGGTTTTTTTTTAGCGTGGTCGAAGATAATTGACGTAAACGGCAACAGGATTTACAAGGGGTTTCCAAAAATCCCATCGGGCCCTTTCCACAACGACGGGCCTGGAAAAGCGTTTATACCGCCGTAAAATGGGTCTTAAGCTTTCATTGGTTCCAAAAAAGAAAAAGAACGACATGCACCCATCTAAGGCAACCACCCCACCATTGGCCTCTCTGCCCCCGGCGACGGCTCCTTTGGGACTACCAGCACGTCTTGCTCCCCAACTGACGGGGGAACGCCCCTTAACTCCGCCTCCCCCCCCCCCCCCCCAGACTCAGGGCCTAACGGCCAGTAGCGCTTTCTCCGCCGGCCACGCCTACATCCGACGCGTCGCATGGCGCATGCTCGGTGCCCTTTGTGTCCCGGGTTGGCTGGCGGGCGGGCGGGCGAGCGGCTCGCTGGCTTTGGCGAAGGCCTGCCGCTCGGAGTGCCGCACACCGTCCGCTGGGCCCGCTGTGAGGAGGGGACGGGAGCGGCGGCGCCAGCTCCGCCATGGTGAAGAAGCGGAAAGGCCGGGTCCTCATTGACTCAGACACCGAGGACAGCGGCAGCGAGGAGAACCTGGACCAGGTGAGAGTAGTGGCGCTACTAGCGCCGCCGAACTGGGCCCCGGGGCTCCGTCCTCGCTTTTGCCTGGATCGCTTTGGATGGGTGCCGTAGTGGTACTTGCTCCCCCTCGCATCCAAACGGCTTTCGTCTCTCTCTCTCTCTCTCTCTCTCTCTCCCTCTCTGCCCGGGCTAGCGCGGAAGGGGAGTCGTGCGTCTCCCGAGAGAGGGGAGAGCGGGTGGCTTTACGTGTATACATTAGGGTCGCGGAGAGAGGACTCTGGCAACAAACGTGGTTGAGGAGATGGGAGTGAATGTTTAGGGCTTTTGAATCGCGGGGGTGTCGAGACAGCGAAGACGAACGAGAGCTTGGAGTTAGGCGAAAAGGATCCAGTCTGGCAGGTGGCAGGATGCAGAGTATATGTGGTGGCTTGGAGAGAGAGCCGTGAGGGTGAGATCTGTTTGAGTTGTCCCCTGATAGCTGTGGGAATGATGGGAGATGGGAACTGTTGTAACCACTTTCTCTGTGCTGCCCTTCTTTCTCCTCCTAAGCTCTTATTTTATGTTATCTTATGGTTTTGGACCCATCTCTTGGTTTGCAACCTTTGCTTGAACTTACCCAGTTTCTCAATGTCTCTGCGACATTTATAGAGTTCAGGGACTATATTTCTGTTTGTAGCAAAGAAGGTTCCCCTCATGTACCCGTGTTTCCCCGAAAATAAGACCCTGTCTTATTATTATTTTTTGAACCCTGAAATAAGCGCTTGGCCTTATTGCCATGCACTCAAAAGCCCGATCGGGTTTATTATCAGGGGAATGTCTTATTTTGGGGGAAACAGAGTAGATTATTTTACGGTGCAAAGACGGTTCCTCCTCTGTTGTTCTGTTATATAGATTATTTTACAATGCAAAGAAGGTTCCCCTCATGTAGATTATTTTACAGTGCACTCGTTGCTGAATTTTTATATACTGAGATTAATTTTGTCTCTAAGCTTGCCTTTTTCAATAAGGCACCAGCATGGGTAAATATTCTATCATTCCTCTCTGTTAATATGTGTATTCTTCTGGGTTGACCTTTGTGTATGAAAAGCATATAATCATAGAACAGTGAGCAACTATTGTAGAAACCAGGCCAAAATCAGAAAATGATAATATACATTTTGGATAGGAGTGTCAGTTTTTGTCCATTTCTCCACTTGTATCTAACCATAGTACAAACATGCCCACAGGTTTTTTTTTTTGTTCTGAGTTCCCATGACATTACTGTCATTTCATCTCCAGGCTATGGGAGACTGGCTTAAGTCATCCTTGGCTGTAACCAGTGCTATCAAATTATTTCCCTTTTTATTTTGACACCATCCAAGGACTGCCTCAAGGTTCATAAAATCTAGGGAGCAATTCAGATGACTGGAAAGAGAGGCACAATGGGTTTGGCAATAGGGATAACAAATTTTATCCCAATAGAGTTTCCTCCTAATATCAGGGATGGGTGGAAATCATGATAATCAGCAAAGAAACGATGTTTTGTATTACTCTTGGGTTGAAAAGCAGGATTTGGTTGCCACTTCTGAAGTGTATAAGTAATATCTATTCAACAAAGAAACCAGATCTGATTGTGAAAAGTGCCTGATATCTTCTCTGTCTCCTCCTAAAACAGTTTTCCTGAGTCTAAGGCCTTCTAAATTTAACAAACTCTTATCACTACTAGTTAGCATCAGTATGGCTGTATAGACTGCAAATGATAGCAGTGCAATCTTAACATACCTGATGTATGCTAAATTAGAAAAAGCAGCAATAGAGAAATAGTTACTGATGAACTTTTCTAAATCTCGACTCCTTAGCTTTCTATCAAGAAAAGGAACTTTATAGTAGAGAAGCTGAGCATACAAAAACAGTTTCTTGCAGAGCATATTCAATAAGGAATAGGGAACAGGATAATAAACAAAGATTTCAAATCTTTTTTTCTTGGAGGTGTATTAATCATATGTTCCTGAGGTGTTATGTCTACCTTTCTTTAACTCAAATCACAAGTTTCCATTATTATTTCATTTCATCTTCAAAGTTAGAATTGTTTCTTCTACTTAGTCAGTGTTACATATTTTATGGCATCCTATATTCTCAATATTAATATTCTTCATAACTTACAATGCTTCTTTCAGGGAAATAAGCTGAATTTGCTTCAACAGGAAGATGCCTGTTGTATCTGTTTTTCACGGATGTCAACTATTTGGAATGGGAGATTACTGTTGGAATGATATGGCATGAGGCCAGCTAATGGTTATCTGTGGAAGCTTGTATCTTTGTTCAATTTATTGTAATTATGAACAGTTCCTATGTTTTATTTTTTATGTGCTCATTTGGATAGCCAATGTAGTCACCAACTTATAAGGAATCTCTTGTTACAGCTGTTTCCTCTTTTTGTTGAAGATCTATTGCTATGTTATTGGATAACATAAGGAATTTAAAATTGGTGAAAAAACCTAGCCTCTCCATCAGACATAGTTTCAGATATTAACTACTGAAAAAGGCTTTGTAAAAAAGCTGTTCACAAGTAACTGCAGTACCAAAATGGCCAGCTCTTTCTCAAGGTTTCATGATAGTGTCTATAATGTCTTGTCACTCTGGAAATTCCATAAATTTTTATATGCATTTCGCTTAATGAAAACACTAAGATCAAGCATATCAAGTTGTTGGCAATATTCTAGAATAGATGAATATATTTAAAGAATTTCAGCATTTTCCAATTCTGATGGCTTCTGGTCCATTTAGATCTCATAAGATTCAATCCTCCATCCACATATTTTGAACCCATAGCAGTTTGATAGCTCCTAGATTTTTTTAAATAGTGAGGTGTAGAAACTTATCCTCTTTCCCATTATTCTTTCCCTAGCAAAAGAAAAGAGAAAAAATGAAATCCAATATATGAAGTTCTATAGCAGACTTGGATCAGTGTATCAAGTCCAATATCTCCTAGTAATTAATACTTCTTATGTAAACAGAATGATACATTATGGTAAATCCAAGTGCTTCAAGATGGTTCACAGTTTCATTTCTTAAGATCAACTTTATTCTATAGAATTTGGATTATTATGGTCTCATTCTACCAGCCTATGCTGTATGGGCATGAGGTTGGTGTATGTGTGGTCTCTTAGGATATTTCAGCCGTACTATGAGGCGTTCAGATAATCTGATAGTACAGGAGTGTCAAACTCGCATTGTCACATTGTCATGTGACATATTGCGACTTTTCCGTTAAAATGGGGGTGGGGGTGGCCAGTGCATGACGCATCCTGCCCACGGGCTGTGAGTTTAACACCTTGTGATAGTGTACTTGCTTATCAAAATGATGCCAGGGAAAGATAGTATCTAAAATAACTATTAGTAAATGGTTTCAGATCATATGTTGCTTTCATCTAAGCTGTCTTCCAGATATCGAAGACCATTTTGTATGTGGGACCACTACTTTCAGTTGTTACAAATACCCCCTACCACAAGATACATTAAAGTGTTTGATTCTGACACTATTGCTTTACTATATCAATTTACTGCCTGCTCCAACTCCTTTTCAACAAGAATAGAGAATATTTGTACTTCTGGTGAATAGTAGGTGGGCTCATGCGCTTTAAATCTGTATCGAGTAACTCTTTAAGGAATGCATTTCCACAGATTTCCACAATTGAAATTAAGTTTTCCTCTTGTCACCATATTTTTTTCTTACTTTTTCTTCTGATTATATTTATTTGTAAGTGCTTTTCTAATTTGCCTTAATATTAGGTTTTACAGCTTAAGAATATAAATAAAAAATCTTAAGTATTCTGTCAATCATGCAAATTATAAAAATTAATTGGTAAATTTTGTTTAATAAAATTATTTTTTTCATTACAATTAAAGTAAAAACTAATGCAAACTAAAAAGAACAAAGCAATAAAAATACAAAGTGCAGGGAAAAAAGAAAAGGAATGAAAAGAAAAAGAAATATGTAAATAAATGACTTACCTCTTCATCCCAACAAATATAAAACAATGTTAGTAACTTATCACCTTTTCTTAGTATACAACAGATGATCTCTTCTTTCCATATCTCATCTCTTATTTGTAAACAAATATTTAAAGCCTCATCATTAGGTCCTGGTCAGCAAAAGTCCATTAACTGTTATTAGAGATAGCATATCTATTTAACCCTAATCAAATAAACCTTATATTCTTCCTTTTACCTTTAACAGTCTTGATCTTTAACTCTTTCAAATAATGACTTAGAACTTGATTTATTTTCATTTTTTTATTTGTCCTTTTCACAAAATCTTTCTTTTGTAAATCCAATATATAAATGTTGTCCAAGTTACACTTTTGGTTTGTTGTTTGTAATGTATATCCCTTTTAATTATATAAGGCATCATCCAGTTTGTCATTTTTCAATCCATGTTCAAATCAATGTCAGTCTTGTTTGGTAAAACTTGTTCCTCTTTCAAACAATTTATTTATAATGGCCCGACACTCTTAAAGTTAACTTCTGAGACCATTGTTCACAAATATTCTTCAACACGGGTAGTCCCCGACTTACAGCAGCTCACTTAGTGACCATTCATTGTTACAACATCACAGAAAAAAGTTACTTATGACCATTTTCACACTTATAACCGTTGCAGCAACCCCATGATCATCTGATCAAAATTTGGTCATTTGGCAAGTGATTCATATTTATGATGGTTGCAGTATCCCGGAGTATCCACCACCAGCCTGAGCCAAAGGCAGTCTTCTCTGTTAAAATCATGTCTTATATCTAATAAAAAGACTACTACTTTTTAAGCTTCATCTGGTCCCAATCTATTTGTAACTTCCAAGCTGAAAAATGTCTTTACCCTGGAAGAACAGTTAGAGAAAGAGAAAAAAATGTTTAATACTCTTTTCTCCTACTGTCAGAGGAACTCCACTAAATAATTTGTATTTATCAGTTATGTGTGGTTTAATAGTTTTATAATGGATGTTTAAATATCATACATTATTTCTGCAAAGCAGAACCTATATACAAGCCATTTCACTTCAAACAATTTTATTTCCTTTCAACACACTTATTGCATCTGTGGTTGGTTGTTTAACAGAATTTTAAAGTTGAGTGATTTTTCCCCATATTTGTGTTTCAGTAACAAAAGCTTTAGTAAGAATTGTATCATAAACGTATTCAAAGAATGCAGGTTCTAAATCATCTCAAATGAATATAGTTCAGTTTATTGTGAAATGTTTATAAATTCAGACCTTCTAAAAGACTTTAAATTATAAGAAAGATGTTTTAAAATGAAAAGCAATCTCAAGTACCCCAAAGCCCCAAACCATATTTTCCAACACCACACTTTACAATTGGTGTCAGGTTCTTTTAGTAAAATGTTATCTTTGATTTTTGCCAAACATGCCTTCTGGTACTATGGCCAAATCACTCTGTCTTTGCCGTGTCTGTCCAGAGCACAATGTTCCAGAAGTCTTAGTCTTTACTTAAGTCAGGGGTCTGCAACCTGCAGCTCTGGAGCCACATGTGGCTCTTTCATCCCTCTGCTGCGACTCCCCGTCACTCAAAATATGTGTCACAACCGCCAATGTGTGACACCCGCCGGCACGTAATTTGTTGAGCTTTTTGACCCATCTTTTTTTTTTTTTGGAGTTCAAAATGTTTTTGTTGCATGCAGAAATAAAAATTTGTTTTCTGTGTAGCAGTTCATGGATTTCATAAATGCAGCACATTATAGGTTTTTTATACATAGCAAAAAGGTAAAAGACGATATATGCAGTGTTATCTTCATTTTAGATGTTAAAAGGGTTTTGTGGCTCCCAGTGTTTTCTGTGGGAAACTGGTCCAAATGGCTCTTTGAGTGTTTAAGGTTGTCGACCCCTGGCCTAAGTGTTCATAAGCAACTTTACTCATGCACTGATGTTTGTTCTGGATAGCATAGGTTTCCTCCTAGCAGAACTTCTCCTGCAGATTGAATCTGTACAGTTTTTTTTAAAGGTAGTCTCATGCACTTTGGCACTATGGTTGGGTGTGTGTGTGGTATCTCCAAGTCATAAAATGAAATTCTGGGGTTCTTACAGACTTCTTTAAGCTATTTGCATTCTGATCACAGGCTGAACTTGCTAAGATGTCCTTCCTCCCATATTCTCTCTAATGATGTTGCAATCATTTGCACGTGATCTGGGGCATCTGATTCTAAGTTTAGTTATTTGAGGTAGTGATAAACATAGGGATGGACTTGTTTTTTTCCAGATGTGAAATTTGCCTTTATGTTTATTTAAATTATGAAATGAACTTCATGTTAATGAAGATATAACACTTGTTATATCATTCCCTTTATCAGTATTACTGAAGTGAAGATTAAATATCTATATGTTAAAAGTGTGTTAAAAAGTTAAGAATTTCAGTGATGTGTACTTACTTTTTCCTATGACTATAACTTTCTGCATATGCCTCCCTCTACTATTCAGAAGCTTAGTGACTTTTCCAAAGTATTTTAAAGAATTGCATGGGTGAAAAAAAGGGAATTCCCATTCCTTGTGTTATCTTGGAATTTGCTCTTTGTTTTGTCAAATATTTGAATTAATCTTTAGTTATTATGATACCAATACCAAATAAAGGTAAAGGTTCCCCTTGCACATATGTGCTAGTCGTTCCTGACTCTAGGGGGCAGTGCTCATCTCCGTTTCAAAGTCGAAGAGCCAGCATTGTCCGAAGACGTCTCCATGGTCATGTGGCCAGCATGACTAAACGCCAAAGGCGCACGGAATGTTGTTACCTTCCCACCAAAGGTGGTCCCTATTTTTCTACTTGCATTTTTTACATGCTTTCAAACTACTAGATTGGCAGAAGCTGGGACAAGTAACGGGAGCTCACCCCATTACACTGCACTAGGGATTCGAACCACTGAACTGTCAACCTTTTGATCGACAAGCTCAGCATTTTAGCCACTGAGCCACTGCGTCCCTCACCACTACCAAATACTCAGTTAAATAATGTAAGAGCCCCGATGGTGCACTGGTTAGCGTGCAGTATTGCAGACTAACTGCCCACAGCTAGGAGTTTGATCCTGACCTGCTCAAGGTTGACTCAGCCTTCCATCCTTCCGACGTCGGTAAAATTAGGATCCAGATTGTTGTGGGCATAAGCTGATTCTGTAAACCACTCGGAGAGTGCTGTAAAACACTAAGGAACTTTATATAAGTCTTAAGTGCTATTGCTACTGCTATAATACATTTTTGAATGTCTGAAGACGCTTTACTGATAATCATTTTAAGTTCAGATTTTTAAAAGAAAAATGGTTTTACTACCAAGTTGTGGAACTACATATGACATAGTGTTAGTACTTTTTCAGTTCTGCCTTTCTTTGTTCTAATATTGTGTGAAACTGGTGAGCGATCTTACTTAATAAGAATCAAAACATAAAAATCCCCACTATTAACTAAGAAAAGTTAGGCTCCCAAGAACTTTATTCAGAAAGAAATTCGAAGGAGTAGGAGTCGACACTTCCTATGTACATTTTTCATTTTGGCTTGTATGGCAGACCTTAGCATGAAATATTATTTTAAAGGATTTTAAGCATTCCTTTAAGCATCCTATTTAACATTCTGTTAGGATTCAGATGGGAGATTTAAGTGGAATATTTGAGTGGAAATTCTTTCTCTTCAACTTTGGAGAGAGTTCATGCTTAAGGAACTCTGTATTTGTTTTCTTCCAGGAGCTCCTGTCATTGGCCAAGCGGAAACGTGGTGATTCTGAAGAAAAGGAAGCACCTGCTAGCAAGCCTACAGCATCTTCAGACTCTGAGACTTCAGATAGTGATATTGAGGTTAGTCTACGTTTAACTGTAAATTGAATAAAACAAAGTAATATGAATTAGTTCAGTTCTGCTGAATAATCTGAGATTATTCACATTAAATATGAAACACATTTGTGAAGGCTAGATACACTTGATACTGCATGGCTTTGTGATAATGTATATCATGAGCTGGGAAGTAGCTAATATTCCCTTGATTCCTGTGGGAAAATTATCTCAAAATTGTTTCTCAAAATGGTCGCTCTTAAAACAAAGAAATCTTAAAGGGAAACTCCAACATGCAAAGATTGGTTATCTAATTTATCAGGAAGTTCAATCCTGTCATCTCCAGTGTAAATATAATTTTCATCTGCAATTTATTTATTGAAGGAAAATGATTAAGAGAAGTGTGCAGTGTTGTTGGCAAACTGCAACTAATAAAGTTGGCTTTTCACTCTGTAGTTACCTGTAGCTAAAGTTTTGAATGACACGTTAAATTGGTAATAGTTTGAGGTTCAAGTGGAGTTTCCCAATTAACAGGGAGGCGATTGCTTTTGCTCTTATAGTAAACGGTAGTAAACAATGGTTTAGTGTTGTATCTAAATGAAGCTGTTTTCCAGTTTATAAAATACATGTTCAGTTGCTTTTCTAAAAAAATAAAACTTAATTCTGCTTTTTATTTGTATATAGTTATAATACAATATTGTTTTTATTTTATAGCTGTGATTTTTTTAACTCATCAAATTAAATTTTGTTCGTAGCTGTTTTAATACATATTTACATTAAAATCCAAACTTCTGTACATTAGCTTCATGAAATCTTTAAAGATACTTCAGCCTTGTCTGATAACTCCCATCTTTCGTTTTATGCTACAGTGGACAGTAGGGGGTACTAAAACCAAAAAGAAAGGAAAAGCTACAAAAGTAGAGAAGAAGGGAGCCATGAAGAAACAGATGAATAAAGCAGCTTCATCAGGCAGCTCTGATAAAGATACTTCTCCAGAGAGTTCGGCACCAGAAGAAGGTAACAAAAAAAGTATAAGTGTATTAGTGATGGGAAGAATTCATACATGAGCTGAATTTACATAGCATATTTACCCACCAGTAACTCAGTCCAATTTTCATGGTTTGTACAGTCTACTGAGCTATAACTGTACAGTTGGGTTCAAATAAGAATTTTGGTTAAAGTTTGGTAACACGCCGGCTGCGCAAGCGCACACCCAACCATGCCACTGATGAATGAATGAAATAAATGGTGTGTGCTTGCGCAGGCAGCGCGTGGACCAGGGCGGCGATGGTGACGGCACATTCAAGAAGGAGAGCAGCTCCGGTAACTTTCGGGCGCTTGCCTTCCCTGGCAGCCAGCCGCAGGTAAGGAATAGGACACGCCGCTTGGTGAAGGGCGAGCGGGTGGCAGCTCCGCAGTAAGGCTGGAGTCGGTTGAGGCGGGCGGTGAGCAGGCAGCTCCGGGGCTTCAGTGAATGGTGTGTCTCTGGGCCTCAGCCCCCAACCCAAAGCGAAGGGAGAGCAGGTGGTGAGAGGGCGGGGCAAGGCCGAAGTATCTTTCTGGGCGTGTACTTCTGCTTGTTGGGCCACTTCCTGAAGCTGGCAGCTCTGCAGCTAGCCGCTTTGCTTTTTCCCTCTTTTTCCTCATGGGAGGCTTGGTGGTGGCACCAGCAGAAGCGCTGCGGGAAAGTGGCCCAACAAGCAGAAGCGCTGCACCCAGAAAGAGAAGGGCAAGAGGGGCCAGTGGGCTGCAGAGGCTAAGGCAAGCTCTGGGGCGGCAGTGATGCTCCAGGAGAGAGGGCGGATGTCCTGGGGCTGCACATGCAGTGCCTCCACCACTGTCTCTCTTGGCCCGAGCACGTGCGCAGAGGCTCAAAAGGCCAGGTTGCTTCCTGGTTAAAACCAGGAAGTAATGACTTCTGAGTGGGTGGGCGGAGCCTCAAGCTGCCATCGCTACCGGTTCTCCGAACTACTGGCCACCATCGCTACCAGATCAGCCGATCTGGTCCGAACCGGGAGCATTTCATCCCTGCTTTCTGTCCTGTCTATTCTGCCTATACCACATTGCTCAGTTTGTATATGTGCTGAACAATGCAGTGAGCCATGTGCAGATCTGTACACTGCGGAAACAAAAACCACTTCATAAACGCATGGCACAACATAGGAGAACAAACCCATCAGGACTAGATTCAGCAGTCCACCTGCATTTAAAACACAAAGCTCACTCTTTTGAAGACAGCAAAGTCCACATTTTGGACAGAGAGGACCTCTGGTTTGAAAGAGGGGTCAAAGGCCATCTATGTCAAAATTGAATAGCCCTCCCTCAACAGAGAGGAGAGAGAGGACATCATCTATCTCCAATCTACAACACAGTTCTTTCAACAGTTCTAAGAAGGATCCACACCCATTTGCACCATTCAGGTGACCCTGATGACACAGATAAACCTCCAGGTTACCTTAACGACTTGCTAAAAGAATGCAAATGACCAGCTGTTTGCAAGGAGTATAAATCCTTCCATACCCTACGGTTCAGTCAGAGCTGAAAAAGCTTCTTGGATGAGAAGCAAAATGTCTTCAAAGAAAAACAACAATGTCCAGTTTATTTATTTATTTATTTTATTTTTCAATTTATATACCACCCTTCTCCCTGAGGACTCAGGGCGGTGAACAGCCAGAATTAAAAACATACAATACAAATATTAAGAATTAAAATACATATAAATTTGGCTCCAATTTTAAAAATAAACCAATTTAAAACGTCTAAAATTACTTCCTAAGCCTCTTGAAAAAGCACCTTTTGAAAAGGTGCCTCTTGAAAAAGCACCTTTGGGACAAACCATGACCTCGATGACTGAGAATCTCCATAGGCATCCAGTTAATCAAGTAATCACAGTTCAGCAACGACTAACAAGGATGTATTAAGTTTATTCTCTTTAACAGTTTCAAGGTTTGTCAGCGATACATGTTGACTTCCTCACAAGCATGTGAAGGATTCTATTATTATTATTCTATGTATTGTTTTCTAAAATAGCTTAAATGGTAGGCATTTGCCTGAAAAGCTTAGAATCCAAATGTAATTGCCTTCCAGTACATGATTCTCTGGGGGTTTTTTTCAGGAGAAGTATCTGACTCTGAAACCAATGGCTCTTGCAGTAGCTCAGACTCTGAAACTTCATCTGAAGATGAGTTTACTGATGGCTACGGGGAGGATTTTATGGGTGATGAAGAAGATAGAGCTCGCCTAGAACAGATGACAGAAAAAGAAAGAGAACAGGAATTATTTAATCGGATAGAGAAGAGAGAAGTTTTGAAGAAAAGGTGAGTTTTTGTGCAGCCATTTCATATTACTGTATTTATGCAACATTCTTTTCATTTTGGACTTTTTAAGGTAAATGTTTTCTTTTGCTTTTTATTGTTTTCCGGGTTTCTGAAAAAAAAAATGTCAGCAAATTGGTTTCTGGTTAGTGTTTGGTTTTTTTCTGTGAAAAACAAGCAAAGGAATGCAGATGCATAAATAATTATCATTAAAGTATAAGATGTTACCTTGTTTGCTTCACTTTTATTGATCCATATTTAAGCCTCTCCCCACAAAGGCAACACTATTACTTGATCATGACAGAAATAATGGGGTACAATTAGAGGTTTGCATAAAATGAGAAATGTGGTTTTTGCTCCATGCATGGACTAAAATGTTATTGCTCTGACATTTGGTCACACCATTCTAGGAGAGTCATGTTCCATCCAAAGTGGATGAGGTTTCAGCCGAAATAAATATGGATGAGTATAAAGGAGGGAAAGGCTGGTGTATGTAGTCCCTTTCCCCCTATTCCTGTTAATGGTTGGTGTGTTCTAGCTCACCTAATAATTTTCCTGGTATCCATCTTCCTTTTGCTTTCCCCTAGTCACCATTCATAATTGAATTCACAGGTCTGATCAACCTGTGTGACCTACCTGGTCTTCCCCCCATCACTACCTCATTTCTCTGAATTCTGCGCTGTTGTGTGCCCCCTTTCTCTCTGCTGCTGGGTGCTGCCACCCTTTACTATCTCCCAGCTTGGAGCACCTTTGTTGGAACATGTATTTTCCAGGGCTGTGCGCAAACAAAAGCACTTTCAATCCTGCCTGATCTGTTCCTGGCCATCTTCATACTCTTTATATAGTGGTACTCATTTTGCACAACACTAGTAACAATTGCGACGTTAGTAAATGTTATAGAAATAATAATGCATCTCAGTGCAGCCAAAATATATACAGAATATCTGCACATAAACATAACTTCAACTGTCTCTCGAAAAAAAACCTGGCTAAACCTCCAAATGTAAAAGCATTTACAAATCTACATTCCTTTGTTGTAAGAACTACATGTTGTGCATGCAACAACTCACAGCAAATTACTAGGATCCAACATCCAACTGCCATTATCAGCAGGAAACCAAAAATCCAGTCTATTCCAAACAGCTAATAGGCTGGCCTGGTTTCTTGCCATTAAACTCGCTAGTGAGGAAGAGTGGGCAGATTCTCCACAGCTCTGCGTCTGACTTTTTCAACATACATATGACATCCACCTGTTCAAAAGAGCTTTAAAAATGTGGCTATTTCCCCAGGCCTTGAGCTAAAGTGGGTGGCAGGTCCTGTACGTTTCTCTTTTAAACATTGCTTTTCTTTTGGGAGTTTTTTGTTTCAAATATTTTTACTGTACACTGCCCAGAGTTGCTATAGAGATATAAATAAATTTCTTAAATAAATAAAATATATGAGCATTATTTATGACAAAAGTTATTTTTCTTCTTTGAAAAAGCATTATATCTCTTAATTCTACATATTAGTTTCTACTTTGGAATTAAGTAATTAAGTACTTAATAGTGCCAGTAATTTGCATTGTTTAGATTTGAAAAAAATCTCATTTGCTGTAACTGTTATTTATTTACTGATTAAATTTGTATGCAACTCATCTTGCAGCTGTGTAACTCTTGCTGTTACAAAAGATTTAATCATTTTATGCCTTTAAAAAGTAAAAAATATCTTACATTAAGTTTGAATTCAGTTTATCAGTTTGCTCTGTCCTGAATTAATTGGAGACTCCTATGTATTTTTTTCTTTGATTGAACCCAGATTTGAAATAAAGAAAAAATTAAAGACGGCAAAAAAGAAAGAAAAGAAAGAAAAAAAGAAAAGGAAAAAGCAGGAAGAAGAGCAGGAAAAGAAAAAACTCACACAGATCCAGGAATCCCAGGTAAGTAACATAGATATAACACTTTATTTTAAAAAATTGACACTACTTTAAACATATTTGTAAGATTGCTTAAATTACATTCATCTAACTACATCTAACTACACTGGATAAATATTTAGTCCCTAATGCTGTAATCAAGTATTTTAATATCATAAAATACTCTGACCTGATCTTTTTATATAGTATCTCTTATTTGTACAGCAGTCTTTGATAAAACTAATTGTGATAATATAATTGCTTTGCCTGTTGCAGCAAAAGCAAATGTTTCATAATGAATTATATCCAGTGTTACATGAACGAAAGCTGGCGTAAAATTATTTGCCAGCCTATGTTGAAAAATAATACAGTATTAAAATCCATTCAATTGTGAGAAGTGGTAGCAGTAATGGATGGCCGAGGAACTACAGCAGCCCTGCCTGGACCTATCCAAGCTTCGGGATTGGCAAGCTGGCTGCAGACAGTGGCATCTTGGCATCAGGAGCCCTGAATAGTGTGAAGTGGCATGGCAGGCTATGCCATGTTGCCTGGTGAGGCTGTGCTTTAGGTGTTTTTGCTGATGCTGTCTGGTAGTATTTGGCCTGCCTCTGAACGTGCAGCGGGCCACAGCCTGTTTGCCATCCTCCATTTTGTGGTCTACTCTGGGAGTTGGCTTGTTTTCTGCATTGCAGTGCCTGTGACCCTAGGTGTAGGAGTCCTGTTTGAATGGAGGACTGGGATCAGGTGAATGCTGGTGAGGGGTGGGTGGGTGAGTGGGTGGGTGGGTGATGGTGCTGCAGAAGAGCTGATGTGCATCCTGTGGCTGCCACCTGGTCCAGCAATCATCTTAGTAGCTGCTTCTTCCTTATTCATAGGATTCAGGACTTGAATGGACTGTTTGCTTAGGTTTATTTATTTATTTTATTTTATCTAATTTTTATACTGCCCTTCTCCCTAAGGACTCAGGGTGGTGCACAGCCACGAATAAAAGAAACACATACATAAAATTTAAAAGCAATTTAAAACATATTAAATAATTTGGCCCCGACATCATTAAAAACAAAACAACCATTAAAATTAATGTTTAGGCCAGCCCAGCTTGTTGAAACAGTAACGTCTTGAGGGCATGGCGAAAGGTGCGTAGGTCAGGGATCATCCGTATCTCCGGGGGCAATTGATTCCAGAGGGCAGGTGCCCCCACAGAGAAGGCTCTCCCCCTGGGGGTCACCAGTTGACATTGTTTGACCGACGGCACCCTGAGGAGTCCCTCTCTGTGGGAGCGTATTGGCGGGTGGAAGGCTATCAGTAGCAGAAGGCGATCTCGTAAGTACCCAGGTCCTAAGCCATGGAGTGCTCTAAAGATGGTAACCAACACAACAGGTTGTGGTAGATTGCGCCCTAAAAGGAATACATGAACTGGCAAGGATATTGTAGGTTTTGGAAGGTTTGGTTCAAGTGAGACGAACAAAACGAAATATGCCAACAACTGGAAAATCTACATAACTTGGTGACCAATATATATTCCAGATAATCAAAGCATATTAGAATGTTTACACAAAGATTGGGTTGAAAAATTAACAAAGAAATGTTTATTTAACAATATGATGTTTGAAGAGGGTGGATAAAATCTTAAATTGTTTAAGGAGTTATATCAATAAGACTGTTCATCTGTGCTTAATTTCAGAATGTCTGATTAGTTTGTCACAAAAGATTAATTTTCCCCTGCTTGAGATAATGCCAATATAAATTGTCTTAATCCCTTTTCTTTTTACTTTCTTTTTTTAAAAAAAAACATTAACTGTAATTGGCTCTTTTATTTTTAACATGCCCTTCCCCTTTTCTAAGTTCTCTTGGTTTTATGGTTACATTTGACTGGAACAGTTGCTGAAAACCTGGTTTTCCTTTTGATTATTTATATTCTTTTTTTTTTAATCTGTGCATCAAAATTATTGAGTTGAACATTTTTAACTATCTGAATGTATATTGTGCAATTATTTTTTTAAAACAAGTTTATTTGCTTATTTAGTGAATTAGTCTGACACTAATTCATGCAAATTCATGGTGGATTTCAACAACAAATTCATGGTGGATTTCAACTTTTTGCATAGCAGATTATGGTTTCTTTTTTATTTTTTTATTTTTTTATTTTTTTATTTTAATTTGATTTATATGCCGCCCTTCTCCGGAGACTCAGGGTGGCTTACAATGCGCTTACAATATAATTACAATATAATTTTTTAATTATATAGTGCAGTTTATAGTAATATTTTGCTGCTTGGTTTATAATAATGATATAACCACTAAGGATTTTTTTTTAGAAATGTTATTTTATTTTTTAAGAAAAATTATATGTCATTTTGAAGTCCTGGAGGTAAAGCAGGATATTTATTAAACTAATTAATAAAATTAAAATAAACTCCCTTTCCACCAACAGCAAAAATATATTTTATTTCCTGTTCTTCAAATAACCTGCATTTTAAACTGCAGTAAAATAGCTAATACTGTACCGAGAAATAAAATCAAAAGATCAATTAAACAGCATGAATTTTGAACTTGAAGGAAACAAATTGACAGAAGTATGGGAAAATAATAAAGGTTTTTGCTTAAAAATACCAAAATAAAAAGAGTAAACCTCAGGCAAAATACTACTGCAAAGACTCATCTCTTGGTAAAATCTAACCAAATATCTTTTAAGATAGTTGGAATTATATGTTTCTATAGGTAATGTCACATAATAAAGAGAGACGGTCAAAACGGGATGAAAAATTGGATAAGAAATCCCAAGCTATGGAAGAACTAAAAGCAGAAAGGGAGAAAAGGAAGAACAGAACAGGTAAATTCAACCATATATTGTTTAGTTAAAGAAAAAAAGATAGGATGAACATAAACCATACACTGTAGATTGCACTGAGCTCCCTACTAACTCTTTATATACCATTTATAAGATGGAAAGACATCCTTGACTGTTTTGAATATTCCTAGTTGTGAAGGAAGGCACAACATAATCTGGTCCATCATCCTCTTTCTCGTGGTGGCTCACCATATGCTTTTGAGATATCCATCAGCAAGTCTTTCTCCAGCAGTGGTATTCAAAGGCATTGTAGCATCCTGGACATAGTGCAGTGACCAACATGACTGCCTGTTATTGGTATTTTGATCTCCCATTAATTTGTCAAATCCCTTTCCAGATTTCTGAATTAGCTATCACTAATTTTTTAATATTCATAAATATCTTGTACATTTCTCAGGTCAATAATATTTACAGTTGAATTAAATTGTTTTTCAGTGAACATAATTATCTTACAGTGAAACTCATTTTCCTTGTATTTTTTTAAAAAGCCAAGAGTTGTTTTGGACCTGTTTTGTTATTTCAAATAGTTCCAAAGCTATTGCATAGAAATATATTTGGTCAAATAGAGGTAGGGGAGAACGTTTCCCCAATCCAGATCCTGACTGTCATCCCCCAAGCAACAAATGCAATTTCTGTCCCAACCCTAAGCCTGAACTTAGAATGGAAGAAGTCCATATAAATGTCTTCCTTAGGGGATTCTAAGGATTCAACCATTATTTTGGGAACGTGGCAGTAATCATCCAAGATACCTGGGTCCAAAGAAAGCCTCTTCATAAGAGGCTGTCCCACTGGCATCTGGTATGACTTCCTTTCCTGGAAAGATGTTGACAGTTCCTCAAAGTGCAGCTAATCAAGCCTTTCACAGTTACCCAGAGGAGCCAAAAGAGAGACACGGATCCAAGCCATAAATGACAGAGCAAATATCAGAGCAAATACCCACTTCATTGAAGTCCATACATTAAGATGAATCTTAGATCACATTGTAAAGCATTACTCAATCACTCTAGATTCAAATTTAAGCAACTCTTGAAAAATGTGAATGAGTCACAGCAGCTTAATTTTTCCCAAAAAAGACGGCATGCAATTTTAAATTGTGCCATTTTATAACAACCCGCTGATATAACAATGGCAACAAATTGATTCTTCAACTTTGTTCTCTCCATGTAGGCTCAAACATGAGCTCAGTCAAGTTTACTTATTGTGTTCCTCTTTGGATGCTCCAAGCATTGCTTGTGTTGCCTCATCTCTCAGAGTTCCCAGAAAGCTAATCTGGGATTGGCAGACAGAAAAAGATTACTTGGCGGTGACTATATCAAGTACTCTTGTTGTTTCCAGACTCCATAGCTTATTTTGGCACTTGATGAAATGTCAGCTTAGTGAAAAATCCACATCAGATCCAAAAGGGCCTGGGGCAGACCGTTTTAATTGGATCTCTCAGTTTCTAGATGTTCTGGGTGGTGACAGTTCTAGGGAGTAATCTGGCCACAGCAGACAACTCAGAATAATATTTTCCATCTTAATATTATGTTTACTTGCTTTGAAACAACCAAGATATCTAACATATGCCTACTTTATGCTACAAGGTACAGGAGCTCAATAAAAGGTCCTGGAGAACAGCAGGACAGATGGTACATCAATAGGATCCTCCATTTGTACTTGTAGCCCAACTTCATTTACAAGCACTTACATTGTCTCATTAAATTTACTGTCAGTGCTGGATATTCATCTGGCAGAATTCATAAAAGTGCTCCATTAAAGACCTGAGAATATGAGCAGATTGCATTGGACCAGGCTTAAGCCAGATTCAACTTTATACATCCAGATGTGCTTTTTTCCCATTGTAGCTGAGTTACTTGCAAAGAAGCAACCGTTAAAGACAAGTGAAGTATACTCAGATGATGAAGAAGAGGAAGAAGATGATAAATCTAGTGAGAAAACTGATCATTCATCCAGATCTTCATCTTCTGATGAAGAAGAAGAGTAAGTATTCAATATCTGCTTTGATATATAGCAGATACAACTGAATGTTTAATATTCCTTTAGATCTGGAAATTTACATTACTACTTTAATGATTTCTGTCTTCAGTTTGGTTAATTGTTGTTTAAACAAAACTGATATGTAAATATAATTAATAGAATGTATGGCTCCCTTATCTAGTTAAATAACTTAGTAAAGCTGATAGTACTCACAACATTCTAGAGATTGCTCACTGAGCCCCTAATTTAAAAATCAATATATTTAATTAAAATGCCTGCACTTTTATGAATTTATGCATTTTTATTTTCTAGTATATGAATGCAGTAATTTCAGACTGTTTTAAGATGTGAATTATTTCCTTACAGTTGCTTTTGCTTTCCCATCAAACCAGGAAAGAAGAAATTCCTCCTAAATCACAACCAGTGTCTCTACCTGAAGAATTGAATCGGGTTCGATTATCCCGACACAAATTGGAGCGATGGTGTCACATGCCTTTCTTTGCCAAAACAGTCACTGGTTGCTTTGTGCGCATTGGAATAGGAAACCACAACAGCAAACCAGTTTATAGAGTAAGCCTACCCTTGAGTATTTTCCCTTATTTTTTTTGGTCATAAGAAAAGCAAGTTTTGTTCATGGTGCTTTTTCAAAATACAATTAAGTGAAAGCTGTTAATTAGTGGTACAGCCACTCCTTGTGTAACAGCTACCTTGTTTAGTTACTGCTTGCAAATACAACGTAATAATGTATTTCTTTTTTAAAAAATAATTTTCTAACCAATGTGCACACTCGTGGCCAGATTTCCTTACCTGACAATACATGCCAGAATGAGAGTAACACTGATATTGCTGCATGAGAGAACTTTATGTAAATGGGGCAGCATGAACCAATAATATTTGCAGTGTCTGTCTGTTTCTCTCTCAATCATTTGTTTGCTTTGTGACCATTTAATTTCCAATTTAGGGAAAGAGAAAAGTTGTGAATCTTCCTTTATTTACCCTACTAGTATATTTGGGATGCATGGAGGGGGGAAGGGAGGGAGGGAGGGAGGGAGGGAGATAGATAGATAGATAGATAGATAGATAGATAGATAGATAGATAGA
>WNWU01000001.1:41276500-41337163 GCA_012654045.1 Ptyas mucosa | reverse complement strand
ATAGATAGATAGATAGATAGATAGATAGATAGATAGATAGATAGATAATTTTGTTGAATAATTAAAATATTTTTGAGCAGTCAAACTCAATTAAAAAAAATCAGGATAGGTCCAGACTAAATTCTCAAAAATGGAAGGTAAGGAAAGAAACCTTTATAGCTTCTTCCCCTAGAAATAATTTATATCAAATCTGTTCCAGAGAGAACACAAGTTCTCCAAATTAGCTTTTTAAAAGAAGTAAGGAATTAAAACAAGAATGGAGGAATGAACAAAAAAGACTATTGGCATAGTAATTCTGCCAGATATTGGTCTTCCACAATGGAAGGAGTCACTCCATTTGCAAACCATCTTCAAGTATTTAACATGGAATGTTGTGTTGTTTCAGATGAAGAGTATACACATTTGTTGAGCTTTACTTAACGTGTTTTTAATCTTAATTTTTTTCCTGTCCCATTCATGAAGAAATTGTAAGTTCTTATCAGATAATAAATTAAATGAAGTTCTTATGTAATCTTGTCTCAAGTGTATGATAAACTAAGAATATTATTGCAAATTAGCTAATATACTTTACATTTTACTTCAGCTCCTTTTATTATCATTTCTCACTAGATTTGCTTTGATTTTTCTGCTTTGCTGAGAAAATGTGTGTGTGTATATATATATATATATATATATATATATATATATATATATATATATATATTAAAAGTCATCTTTTTTGTTTTGTTGCCATTTGTTTAGGTGGCAGAAATAACTGGTGTTGTAGAGACAGCAAAAGTATATCAGCTTGGAGCTACCAGAACAAACAAAGGGTTGCAGTTAAGGTGAGATCTTTGAAAGTCTTATCATCTTGAGGGTGTGGTATCCTTGTATAAAAAGTGTATAATTATCCTGAATCAAGAGAAAATTGATACATTTCATCTTAGGAAAAGTTTCTAGGGTAAGGGAAAATCCAACAAATATTGGAGTGAAGAATGTCTGTCCTGTTGGGACCAATAGTTTACTTTCAGTAGTAATAGTGCATTCAGAACATATTTTCTTGTAATAAAGTAGAACTGAACTGACTTAATATTAATAAAAAGTAATCAATCCAAGAGTGCTTTGATCACTCTTCCGTCCTCCAAAATTTGGGTGATAAATAAAGCTACAATTTAATCTTTTTTTCTTTTCAAAGACATGGTAATGACCAACGTGTGTTCCGCTTAGAGTTTGTCTCCAATCAGGAATTCACAGAGAGTGAGTTCATGAAATGGAAGGAAGCCGTAAGTTTCTACTTTTTTGATTGCTTTATCAAGAATTTAGGGCTGCGCGGTGAATAAAATTCAATGATATTTTTTTTCTTTTGTTGCAATTAGATGTTTTCTGCTGGGATGCAGTTACCCACCCTTGATGAAATAAACAAGAAAGAAGTGTCCATCAAAGAAGCCCTCAACTATAAATTCAATGACCAGGACATTGAGGAGGTAAATGAAGAAAATGTACTTTTGAGCTGGAACCATTCATTTGGTCCATAATGTAAAGGTAGGTGAGGTTATAAAAGAGACGTTCTCGAGTGCCATATTTTGGTTCTATAAAAATAACGTGATTTTGAAAGCCATATTTATACGTTATGAAAGATACAGTCGGTACTTTTGATTAGATCATATTGAGCTGTTTTTTTTCCGGATGTTACTTTTCCTTTCAGATTTGAGCATCACAATAAAAAAAGATTCTGTATTTAGAGAGCCTTTTTGATGTATTGATTAAGACATCAGGCTAGAAACTGGGAGATTATGAATTCTATTTCTATCTTAGGCACAAAGCCAGCGGGATGACCTTGGGCCAGTCATACACTCTCAGCCTTAGGAAGCAAACCACTTTTGAAAAAAACCCAGAAAACTTCAGGGATTTCTCCAGGCAGTCACCAGGGTCAAGGCATCTGACTCAAAGGCACACACACAAAATAGACAAGAAATTTAAAGTAGTAAGAGAAATTTGTGCGATCACCTCTGGAAAAATAATCTCTGGACAAGTTAATTTCCAATTTTAAAATAGCTTTATTGAAGATATTCTGCAGTCAGGATTATCAAATTCTGTCAAATCCCCAATTGTTTTCAATGATCTTGTTTTGATATTTAGATTGTTCCAGCTCATTTACGATATTTTGGAGAAATAAATTTGTAAAATGTTCATGTAGATTTCCCAAAGTATACATTTTTACTTTTTTGTAGCTATGAGACGCTTCACACAAAAGTGCATATGTTCGCATATATATTATATATATTATAATATATATATTATATATTATGCTAATTAGTATAACCATCGAGGAATACATTTTTCTATTATTCCTAAACTGAGTTTACTCTTAATAGCTTTTTGTCTATCAGTAGACTTGTGGCCACTAAGCAACATAACGGATTATGTTCTAAAATCTTTTTATTACCGTGTTTCCCCAAGAATAAGATCGGGTCTTATTTTCTTTTGGGCCCCAAAATAGATTCGGAGGGTGTCTTATTTTTTCCCCCATGTATGGGAGGCCCAATTCTTCTGCTTGCTCGCGGCAGGGTAGAAGGCTGTGTGGTGCGCCAGTGCCACTGCCATGAGGTGGGGTGGGTAGAGCTGTTCCACGTACCCTGCACCAGCTTACTCCAGGGCCCCCGTAGCCAAGCCACCCATGCCCTGACACCTGCCTTCCGTCGTGGCGGCAGCACCAACACATCCCTCGGCCTCCTGCTCTGTTGCAGCTGCAAGCAAGCAGAAGTAGTGGGCCAGCGGCCACATGGACTCCTGCTGGACACGGCTGCCAGTGCTGCCCCCACGAGGCAGGTGTCAGTGTGGATGGCCTGGCAGTGGGGGCCCCAAGGTAAGCTGGTGTGGGGCGCTTGGAGTGGCTCTGCCTTCCACCTCACTTTGTGGAAACAGCACAACAAGCAATCGGACGGAATGGGTTGCCGGTCGGCTGTGCAGGTTCTTAAGTACGGCTTATTTTGGGGGGGGGGGTAGGGCTTATATTAGGTGCACATGTAAAAAACCATGCTAGGGCTTATTTTTGGTATATATCTTATTTTTGGGGAAACAGTATTATTGTACTATATAAATATAAATAATATATACAGGGTTAAGACCATACAATTAGCAGTATAATGTGTCTTGTAAAGAGTTTAATAAAATAAAAACTGCCACAAGGATTATTTGCAGAGATAGTTGGCCAACCATCAAGAAACTTGTGTTAAATATAATACTGAGTTTCTCATTTTCCATTTTTAGATAGTAAAGGAGAAGGAGAGATTCCGAAAAGCACCACCAAACTATGCCATGAAGAAAACTCAGCTACTAAAAGAAAAGGTAAATAGTGTTGTTTAAAGTGCTAGATTTTCTTGGGCTTCTTGAGAGAAAATTGTCTTGTACCTAAAACATACATAAACCAAAATGCGTATTTTGGCTGTTTTGCTCTGGGTTCAGAATGAAACTGGATTGTTTTGTTCCTGTGTCAGACCAAACAGAATTGTTCCAAGCAGACATGTTTGGGGTAGGAGTAAAAAACAAAAAAAACAAGACTGAGAGTTTCCTTGGCAACAACAGGTGTCTAGGATGCAAACAGTGAAGGCAGGGGATGCAATGAAAGATGGAAAAAGAGGGCATAATCCTTTCCTTGGGAAAGCCAGTTGATTAATGACTGTGTGATTCACTTAACAATTCCTGTGATTCATTTAATGACAGTAGTAGAAATGGTCATGAAATTGGGTTTAGTCACATGATGACTTCTTTAACAATCACGTTGCTTAGGGGCCAAAATTTTGGTCCCAATTGTGTCGTAAATTGAGGACTATGTGTAAATCTTCATATGTTTTCATCACTGCCAATAGGTGGCATATTACAACTTACATACAGAGAATAGCTAAAATCATTACCTATTAAGAGATACAACATGCAAAAATGTTTCAGTTAGATTCTTATGGGTCTGATTTAGGTTGATTCCTAGGTATAACCTATTCAAGGAATGTGTTTATTGAAACGTATCTTAAATCAAGATCTACTTGACATAATAAGACATGTTTATAACTTTTAATCAATTCTCACCATTACTGCTGGTACAATGGAGAGAGTGCAATACTAATAAATAATTCTTTGTTAAAGGCCATGGCAGAAGACATGGGAGATCAGGACAGAGCAAAACAGATTCAAGACCAGCTTAATGAGTTAGAAGAAAGAGCAGAAGCCTTAGATCGTCAGAGAACAAAAAACATTTCAGCCATCAGGTTGGTATAACAGAACCTGGAAAGAAAAGTACATCAGTAGATCCCCTTCTTAACTTAGGGCAGGATTGATGGTGATATTATTTCAGAGAAATCATGCTAATGATTTTTAATAAGAAATTTGTTATTTTAAGAAATGATGCTTCCTTACAATTATTGAAAATACATCTTAGGATATGACTTCTAGAAGAAGATTTTTTATGACAGCAGATTGAGAAAGTTAATCATTAGAATCTCTTTCTTTTCTCAGTTATATCAACCAGAGAAATAGAGAATGGAATATTGTGGAATCTGAAAAAGCTTTAGTGGTAAGTAATGTTCATGGAGCAAAGGAAAAACAAAATGTTTTTTTATTGAAAAAGTGGCTTTCTGAATTTAACAAATACATTTGGGGAAACTACTGCTTTGTTCAGTTGCATATGATTTTCTAAACTGCCATACTAATATTTTTTGAGTTCTAAGCCATGAGCTGATTAAACTCACTTTTGATGAAAAGTACTCACTTTTGATGGCAGAAAATAATAACACAATTTGTGTTGGAAAAAAATGGCAATCTGCAAAAGAAAAAGATTACCTGGTCCATTTATAAAGCTGGATCGCAAAATAAGCTTTTGTGGATAATGAACCCAGCATGCTGGTTGGGGAATTTTGGGAAATCTACACCGTTTAGAATTGCTAAGGTTGAGAAACATTGTTTTAAAGGAGAAAAAGACCCTGAAATTAGAGGATTGCTAATTCTGAATGTCACACTTAGTAAACAATGGGGGATTACTTTGAAGTCCCAGGAGTGGTTCGATCTAGAGTGATCTTCCACAGAATCTCAACTAGGAGATTGAATTAGCAGTGGTAATGCTACAAATAAATATTGGGATGGGCAAAAAAGTGAGTTTCTACGGAATTTGAGCAAGCATTTGAAAGAGTGCCTTGTCTTCAAGATGCAGGAGTAGGAGGCAGAACTACTTTTTTTGCTTGATAACCATATATAGGCACAAAAATCTATTTACAAACTAGCTGTGTGAAGCATAAGAAATGTTCTCAGTCCCATCTGTTATGGCACTGCATATTTCACAAAATTTGCAGAACAAAAGTAGGGCTACTTTACTTCCGCTCAGAATTCTTTGAATCTACGGTATTGTTGTCTTCATTTCAGTCATTTAAGAAATGCTAATTAAGATACAGAATACCTAGAGCCTATTCTTTGAGTCAAGAATCAGAAATACAAGACTTAGTGTTAACTATCTAATAACTTGCAGAGATGATTTCTTTTTCATTACCAGGAACTATAGCTCACCTTTGATAAAAGGTCCAAAGGCTTCTTGAGTGGTTCTTTTTCCTACATTGACTTATCAGAGGCACCTTATGAAGCTAAGAACCCAACCTAAGCAAGAGCTTAATTGGAATGAAGCAGGCTGCCTGATTCTAAAGCTAGTGCTATCTCTATATGTTATTGAGACAATGTCGAGAAAGAGAAGCTTAACATAAAAAATGTGTCTTTGTACTTTATATTTTTGAAGGCTGAAAGCCACAGTATGAAAAACCAGCAAATGGATCCTTTTACTAGACGGCAATGTAAACCTACAATAGTCTCAAATGTAAGTAAAATGCAAAGTTGAGTGCAGTGAAGAATATAATTAGGTATTTATATCTGAGATGCTGGATATCAGTCGCCTTTCAAATATCCCACACATAACAGTAAGCATAAGCTAATATGAATTAAAATTAATATAATGCTTTAGTCTATAATCAGATGCAAAAAAAATGTAGATTTTTCAGCAGAATTAATTTAATTCCATCTAATAGCAATAGCACTTAGGCATATATACCGCATCATAGTGCTTTACAGCTCTCTCCAAATGGTTTACAGAGTCAGTATATTGCCCCTAACAATCTGGGTCTTCACTTCAGAAGGATGGAAGGCTGAGTCAACTTGAGCTGGTCAAGATCGAACTTTTGAAAGTGGGAATTCAGATTTAGCCTGCAATTCTGGATTCTAATGACTGTGCCACTATGACACAGTATGTAGAATTAATTATATATTGCTTACCCACCAGATTCCAAGTGGCTTAAATTATAAAAGCAGAAGAAAACAATATCAAAATCAATGTCCTTCAGTCCCATTCACTATTGTCACTGTGTGAGGAAGAGCACTATTTTTACCATCTTTCTAAGTGACAGTAAAGTGGTAGAGATTATATTAATATGCAAATGCCTGTTTTAAGATTAGGGCAACCTTTTGAAAATTACTGAAAATTAATTGTATTTGAAAAGTCAGTACATTCTGTTTTAATTATATATAGTTATTGAATACACCAAATGATAATATTTTAAAGGGAAACAGTAGTCCAACCAATAATAAATCTTCTTTTCCACAGTCTAGGGATCCTGCTGTACAGGCTGCTATCATTGCTCGATTAAATGCAAAATATGGATCTGTTGTGTTACCTGATGCTCCAAAGGACATGACCAAGGTAAGTTCTCCAAGTGTTCATTATGTCCTGTCCTATAGTTTTAAACAGTCTTAATTCTGTAGAATTCTAATCATATAAGGCAGAGGTGGGAAACTATGGCCCTTTTGTGGACTTCAACTCCCAGAATTCCTGAGCCATGATATAAAGTAACAGCAGTTTTGATCTTAGTCCACAAGTCTTTTAATATTATTTTAACAATATAAAAAACTTATTTCTCTTTCAGAGCCAGGGTAAAGACAAAGATATGAATTCAAAATCAGCCAGTGATCTCTCAGAGGATCTTTTCAAAGTGCATGATTTTGATGTGAAAATTGACCTTCAGGTTCCTAGTTCAGGTAAGTGCTGCTGCTTTTGAAGGGAGGAAAAGCAAACTGAGAGAAAAAGGGGAATTTTTGGTGGTAGCTCTCACAAAATTGTAGCATTTGAGCAAAAACCTAATGATGTGGGTAAGCAACCACCATCTGCTATACAAAGTCAGCTTACTGCCCCCACAACCGGGTCCTCATTTTACCCACCTTAGAAAGAATGGAAGGCTGAGTCGACTTTGAGCCTGGTGAGAATTGAACTCGCAGTAATTGCAGGCAGCTGGATGTTAAATGCTGCCTTAATAGGAGCAGTAGCCTCCTACGCCGTTCAAGCTCCTAATCACGTATTACGATAGGAAAGTCTGCTCTCTAAAGCAGCAACCCCTGAGTGTACTTTTGGGTACCAGGAACCAGTTCCGTGGAGAGAGTTTTTTTCTGTGGACCTGTGGGGGCGTGATTTAGTGTACTGCCTGCATCCCGCAGATGGATCTTTGTTTGTGCGGACCAGGTTTCTGGCATGCTACGGGCTGGTGCCGGTCCATGGACCGGGGATTGGGGACCCTGCTCTAAAAAGAATTATTTTGGCTTGGCTGCCTGTTACTCAGCAGCTTTCTGTTTTCCATCAGCTGAGTTATTTGTTTGTGTGCATTTTGTCTTCCCACAGAGTCCAAAACACTGGCCATCACCTCCAAGGCTCCCCCTGCAAAAGATGGTGCCCCTCGGCGATCACTGAACCTAGAGGACTACAAGAAAAGGCGGGGGCTGATCTGAGCATTCCCACTCTCTGCTGCTTCTGATCCTGCATGCTACATGATCTCCTCTACACCCCTTTATTTTCTTCCCTTCTACTTCAGTTGACCCTTTTGGGTTGGAGCAGCAGCTACAGAGCTAGGAAGAGACTCTTTAAAATTGCCAGCCATCTGTAATATAAATCACTGACTTTTTGCTGTATAGACTTCCCTTATTGCTCTTTCCTCCTGCGATACACAAATATGGATCCATGCTATTTTTAGGGAGGGAAAGGAATTTTTTTTTCCTTTTGGAAGTACAGCTGTTTGGAATTGGCTGTCTGTATTCAGTGTTAACTTGGAATCTGGATTTCTGCAGGAATCTGTTGGTGGCCGAGCAGTGTTAGCACTTTGCTTTTCCACCATCCCAGGCAAGGAGAATTTACCCGCGAGTGGCACAAGACCTCTTGTGAAGGTCACCTGCACTTTTCCCTCTTCTTCTTTCCCTTTGCTCCTAGCTTTGGAGAGGGACATATTTGCAAACAGGTTTCGGGTGAAAGTGTACATTTTTGTGGGGGTGGGGTGGGCTGTGTGAACTTTTTTCCAGATGTTTTTTTATCATTTTTAACCTGCAGTAAATTTGTATTTGTCACAGTTCTTTAAAGATGTCTGGAATTTCTACCAGCTACATTTGAGCATCTGACAGCAGGGGCAGTTTAGTAAATGTGATTTTTTAAAAAACAAACACACAAAAAGGGCCTGGCTAACAATAGCTGTGCAAGTTCACACTTCTCTGTTTTCTTTTTATAAAAATGCCTCCCGTCTCTCCCTCCCATATCTGGCTTTATAATACAGTAATATATATACTGTTGAATAACCTGTTATAGGAAGGTAGGGCACTATGTCTTCTCTGGCTGCTACTTGGATCTTCTCTTCCATTTCCCCTCCCCCTCCCCAAAACAGAAATATGTGTGGTCATCCCCTTTGCTGCTCAGCCTCATCTTTTCTAGGCTTGGCTAGATATCTTTTCGTTTGCATACTTTTTGGAGAAAATGCTGAATGGGAAGAATATGGTAGAATTGGGAGATTATTTTCAATTGCAGTTATTTGACCTATATAACATTAGTAGGTACAACACGTGTGGCTGTGAACCTTAACAAAGGATTGTACATGTGGAGTGCTCGAATAGGAAACGCGACTGCTTGATAATCACTCAGGGGTAAAGATCAACGTGTAAATAAATGACATTTTATCAAAAATTTCAGAATGAACCTACCATGGGTTATACTGAATTTAGTACATGAATAATGAGAGGTTTCACTAGTGCCAGTTTGGGAAACCTAAACAAAGGATATTTTCTTGACCCAAGAATCAGAAGGAGACCTTACATGAAGCATTTTTAAGCCCAGAATATCTGTGGTTACATCTAAACAGAGATTTGAATCTTGTGGCTGTGATCTGTGAGTATCCTTCTTGATGCTTTAATCTGGTTTTTTTCTTTCCTTTAATTGTTTATTTAATGCAAGGGGAACACGTATCTGTGTAAAACCTATGAAATGAAAGGGGAGGGGAAACTCCTCCGTAGATTGTTCTTGACACATTGTGTGAAATGTGTGGCTTTATTTACTAGATAGTCCACAGCTTTATGGACTGTTGTGTAAATATGTAATCATTCTGGTTTGCTTTGTTTTTCTTTTTTTCTTTTTTTTCAAGCTACATTTCTCAAGCTCTTGTGGACTGTTATTTTTTTAAGTGGATTTCTGGAATATGCCGGTGTATAACTGGGAGTCATCATGATATACTGTGTAAATAAGCAATATTATCACTTGATTTTTTCCCCCTCCCCTGCCAATATCATTTGTAGTAGCCAGTCCCCCAATACCAATATTTCTGATGTAGGAAAATAGATTTGCAATACTTTTACAGGTTTTTGATTGCCCAAGAATTTCTATAAAGCTGTGACATGAGAGAAAGAAAAGAGCAAGCAAAGATTTAGCGTCTTACGTTTCTACCTAATTATATCATGGCAGTCCGTGTCAGACTTTTGTAGCCAGAGGTAGACTATATGACATTGGCCTTATAATCAAAGTGCAGAAGATTTTTTTTTTCTCTTTTAAGTTGTAAATAAAGCATTGGTTTCCTCCCCTCCAGTTGGGTTAGAGCAATGTTTCTCAACCTCAGCAACATTAAGATGTCTGGACCAAATTCTGGAATTGAATGCTGGCTGAAGAATTCTAGGGATTGAAGTCCTCACATCCTAATGCTCCTGAGGTTGTGAAATACTGAGTTAGGTAAACTACTCAAAAGAAGTGGGGAATTTAAAGACACGAATGAGGTAGCTGTCCCAGTGTATCCCCTATGTACTAAACTCAGAAATGAGATTCTGTTTTTCACAGAGGTAATAGTTGAGTCCTTGTACACCATCTTTTTCAGTGAGAATAACACATCGAAGGAGTATTTTTTCTCAGATAGCTATGGAACTAATTGTGTATGAAGGTGTAATGTTTTCTCCTCTTAAGTGCATGTGACAGTGAGTGATGACACCACAGTCTCATTTGGAGGGATGGGTTTATTTGCTTTAATTCATTGATGTCTCGGCAGCATTCGTTACAATGTATAGACTTCTATAAATAAACTCTGGTTGGTTTTAATAAAGATGCTCACGTTCAATCCTTTGGATATCAGTCACCAAAAATACACAATTCATATTTTTGAGCAACAACAGTCAACAGTTCAAATCTAGTTGTCCCCAGTCTTTCAAAGTGATTCTTCAGTTAACTTATCAGACATTATGTTTCTATGCTTTATGACTGTGGCAATTCTGGGTAGATCAAACTTAGCTGGAAGATACTAGGAATTCCTTGACATTTTGAAATTCAACAGTCACATAAAAGCAAGAGAACAAACATACTTTCTGAGTTTGAATTTGAAAGATGTTCTTAAGCTTTGAGAACATGCTAGGTAGCAGTCCTCTAAAAATAGGCAGAAGTGAGTAGATCAAAATAAATAGTTATCTTAATTGAAATATATTAATTATATATGTATAATATGATTACCTTCCATGTAATTAACAGTGTTTTGCTTCTATCATATTAAAACAAACATTTCATTCATTTTAGATATTCTTCAAGTCAAGTTACACACCTCTGCAGCAGAATGCAAAATCAGGTGCACACAAAATGTTAAGCAGTTTCAGCTATAAAGTATAATTATTTTTAGAGTGGTAAAACAGAAAAGCTACTTGGTTAACACGCTATGTTTAGCCATGAACTGCTACTATTTTTAAAAGCCCAAAATAAAGATAGAAATATATAATTAAAGAATAACAGGCAACATCAGATGCTTTATGCCATGAGAATTATAATACTGGTGAAAATAGTGTGGTGGTATCCAGAATAAATTTCAAGAGAGGAGGAGAAAGTAGTGTCTATAATTACCTTATTCTAGAATAAGTACCACAAAAATAATTCTTTAAATGTTATATCACAATAGGTTTGGATATCATAAATACACGTAATAATGGCCAATACTGAATGGTGTTTAGCTATTACTTAACAATCCTAAAGTACAACAATTTATTATAAAAAAGATAAGGATAAGGAGCTGAACTACAACATATAACAGCTTCCCCAAAATAATTTCAATTCGTGGTTTGACCGCAATAATCATGGTCCCCAAAACTTAGCTCATATTTAGGCTATGGTACTGAAAATAATTAGGTATCTGATTATACCATGCAACATTGAAATTATGTTCCTAAATTTATTCTCAAAGTAGTAGCAAATCAAATGAGACAATAGGGTGATTCAGTAAATCTGATTGGGACATCAAAGGAACAGATAGTGGTAAGAATGAATCTTGAAAATATGTCATAAAAATTAAGAAAGCTGCAGATCAGATTTTGATGTAAAAAACCATAAGTATATACAATGTAAGGAAGCAAATCAAGGAATGTTTGGATTCAAGGATAATTGCAGGATTAAATGTGGGGAATTATACTAACACTTTAACCAAGAGTAGCCATGTGTCTCTATATTATAAACTAATATATCGGGGGAGGTGGGCAGGAAGGGATAGCTTATTCCAATTTATTCCCAATCTTGGGGAGGTATAATCTGGCAAAACCAAAGCTGTAGCCTTTCACTAACTAGCACGGAAAAAGCAAAGTTCTTGTCTGTTGTTTTAGAAATGGCACATCATCTGAGATATATTGTCATGTGAAAAAATACACCCTCTTTGAGTTCTATGGTTTTACATATCAGGACATAATAATCATCTGGTCCTCAGCAGTTCTTAAAAATAGGTAAATACAACTTCAGATGAACAAGACAGGATATATTACACCATGTCATCCTTTTTTTTTTAATACAAAAAGAAAACCAAAATGGAAGAGCCATGTGTGAAAAACTAAGAACACTATGATTCACTAGCTTGTAGAACCACCTGTAGCAGTGATAACTTGAAGTAAATGTTTTTTGTATGACTTTTATCAGTCTTTCACGTCATGGTGGAGGAATTTTGGCCCGCTCGATTGCTTCAGTTCATTGAGATTTTTTTAAAAAAAATTTTACCTGCTAAATTGTTTATTAAACAACAAGGGATTTGCTTTTATTTTTTCTTGACTTGGCTTATCAAATATTAACACCTTTAAATATTTTTGGAGGATCAAAGCAATTCGATCCATGATCTAGGCGTAACTATGCCATTCAAGCATACAAAATACCATACTCTTATGTAAGGGATGAACTGACATTTTTGCCGAAGAAAAAAGCTTTCTTACCCATAGCAACCAAACTTTTGCTCAACTCTCTTCTACACTACTGTAATTTGCAATGCTAAAACTTTTTAAGGTCATTGGAATTCATTGTAGAAAGTAAAGTCTTTTTATTCGCTTTCCAAGTATTTCTTGGAATGCCAGTTTTCATGAAAAAATACTTTGACATTAAAAACAAAAAGCAAAAGAATGGATGGATGGATATCAGTCAAAAACTATCTGATATCAGTTGTCTGTTCTGTCCAATACCTCATTACAATACAAAAGTGTGTTCTTTGTTAAAATAAGCCTTCTTCATTCAAAAGAAGCAGTAAGGAAGGGGACGGGAGAGAAACTCCAGAGAAGAAGTTCCACAATCAAGGCCCTTCCTTATGAATTCTCATATGTCTTAAAGAGAATTTTGTAAAGGCATCTGAACTGGGAATAGCAAAAACCAAGTCACTTTAAATTGTCTCTATGGAATTAAAAACTGTCTCTTAAAACTTGGATTGCAGCATTTTTAATAAAACCTCTTCCCCTTTTTAGTCCAAGCTGTCCATTTTCAAAAAGCCATATGTTAAGTCTGCAAATCTGCAAATCTGGGGAGTAAGGGCCAGGAATGGAAGGTCTATCCATTCCCAACAGAGTGGATTTGTGGGCATTTGCACAGCTTTCTTGAGGTCCTGCCACAGCATTTCAGTCGAGTTGAGGTCTGGACTTTTACTGGGTCATTGCAACACCTTGATTCTTTTCTTTTTCAGCTATTCTGTTGCAGATTTGCCATTCTGCTTGGGATTACTGTCCTGTTGCATGACCTAATGTTGGTCAAGCTTTAACTGCCGGACAGTTGGTCTCACATTTGACTTTAGAATACTTTGGCATACAGAGGAAGTATACAGAGGAGTTCTTGGTTGACTCAATGACTGCAAGGTGTCCAGGACCTGTGACTGCAAAACAAGCCCAAATCAGCCCTCCACCACCATGCTTGACAGTTGGTATGAGACTTTTGGGTTAAGAGCCTGAGTGGCGTAGGAGGCTAATGCCTCCTACTAAGGCAGCATTTAACATCCAGCTGCCTGCAATTACTGCAAGTTCAATTCTCACCAGGCTCAAGGTTGACTCAGCCTTCCATCCTTTCTAAGGTGGGTAAAATGAGAACCCGGTTGTGGGGGCAATAAGCTGACTTTGTATAAAAATATACAAAAGTATGAAGGCTATTGCTTAACGCATTGTAAGCTGCCCTGAGTCTCGGGAAAAGGGCAGCATATAAATAAAATTTAAAAATAAATTTTTAAAAAATGTGCTGTGTTTGATTTTCATCGAAAGTGGCACTGTGTACTATGGCCAGACATCTCCACTTTGGCCTCATCTGTCCAAAGGACAGTGTTCCAGAAGTCTTGTGATTTGTTCAGATGCAACTTTCTAAACCTAAGCTGTGCTACCATGTTCTTTTTAGAGAGAAGAGGCTTTTTCCTGGCCACCCTTCCAAACAAACCACAGTTGCTCAGTCTTTTGTACTGTTGTGAACTTCAACATTTAACATGCTAACTGAGGTCTGGAGAGTCTGAGATGTAACTCTTGGATTTTTGCAACTCTTGGATTTTTGTAACTACTTTTTTTTTGTACTAATATTTAGTTTATTCAAGGAAAGTTGAAATAACAGAACAGCAAAATATTTAAAAAGAGAAAAAAATCATAAATGACATTAAAAAGTATAAAAGAGTCTTAAAATAGACTAACACGCATAACAGCCTCCCTAATTGAATGCTGATTAATACGACAATATTAATTTCCCACCCCTTGCAACACAGGTCAAAAGAATTTTAAATTATTCAATTACTGAATCTGTTTACAAATTGTTAGCCTGTCATCTACATACTATATTAGTAACAAAATAACAGGAAAAACAATAATATATAACAGTATAAGAAGAATAAAAATTGTTAATAATATGGAAAAAAGAAAATTGAAATTCCAAAATCCTTTGTTAACAAACTATTATAATAAACTTGTAGAAAGTTTACTAAACTTCAGTCTGAGATCATCCCAAAAAATTAATCCTAATTGGTCCCAGATCAAATATCCACATTTGTTTCTTAATACCATCTCTTATCAATTGCTGATTGATTAAATACAATAAGTCTAATCTCCAAAGCCAATCTATTTTCCTCCAAAAAGTCAGATGGAATTGTTCCCCAATTAAATTGTTCCCCAATAATAGTTCCCCAATCCCCCACTCTCCCCACTTTTTTGCAATTTCTCAGCATTGCAGTCTGATCTCGGGATAAATTTGCTGGGACATCCACTTCTGGGAAGATAGCCAATTGTCCTGAATGTTTTCCACTTATGAATAATCTTCCTCACTGTAGAATGATGGACTTTAAATTGTTTGGAAATGGCCTTATAACCTGTCCTAGATTGATGGGCAGCAAAAATTGCTTCACTAAGATCTTTGCTAACTCGTTCATTTTTGGCACTGTGTTGACTCACACCTCAATGCTGGAGATGAGCAAACTCCTCAAACTTTTACTTTTATAGAGGTAAACACACTTACTGATGATCAAATGATCAAGGGTACTTGATTAGCTGCACCTGGCTGCTGCTTAGCCTCTTCATATCTTTGGAAGCGGTAAGGATGTACTTAGGTGTACACCTAAGTATCTATGTCACCACTTCTGGTTGCTTTGCAAGGGTAACAACCCCCCCTATAGAGGGAATTATCATAATCCATAAGGGAAATGACCAGGGCATGAGTGACCAAATGAAGGGCCTCGAAATCCAGAAATGGGCATGGCTGATGCACAATCCAAAGTTGTGCAAAGACCTTTGTAATTGTAACTGCCACCTACTGCAAGCGAATTCCCAGATTGTTCACCAGTTCTGTTTGAGGCAATGCAACCTCCATCCAGAACTTAGGATGGTGAAATTACACATCCTGGTTGTCCAAAATCCAAAGGCACTCAGTCTTACAAAGATTGATCCAAAGCCTGCAGGCTTGTGTTGGCAAACATTAAGAATTGGTGGTATAGTGTATTATGTTTCATGGAAAGATCTTTTATTATGGCGACTGGAGGCGGGGTGAATGCTGGCGGCTGAACTGGAACCTGCGGCAGCGGCACTGCTGACTGCTGGATCAGACCCCATGGCAGTGCTGGGATCGTTGGGGCAAATTGAGCCCATGGTAAGAGGGGCAGCAGCAGGTGCTGGCATCCACTGGCACCGGACCAACCCCTGGCCAGGATAGAATGTCCAGCCTGGGGGGATAAATTCTGCAGCATGAAGGCAGGTTGACGAGGGCTGGATACAGGACGACATCTAGGCAATCGTTCTTTCGGTCCCATCTCTGGAGTTGGATCAGGCTGGCAACTTTTCCCAGAATCCATCTCCCTGGATAGAGCTCCTAAGCTTTGCATCACCTCTGCAGCTTCAGGGCTCATACCACGCCTTCAGAAGGAGAATTCCAGGTCTCGATAAACCTTCCGGTATGTGCTCCCATGGTTCCCTCTGCAATCTTCTCTCTCCCTTCCATTTTTGCTGAGTCTTCACACCACCCAAGCTTTAGGTTGGTGCTTGGGCTCAGCACCCCATTCAGCCCCCTTTTGGGGTGCTGCTTAGTTATTTAGGAGAGTCGGGTTAATGTCAGGGTTCCAAGGAACATCCCCAATAAAATAAAACTCTGAGGCCTGAGGTTCCTCAAAGTTCCAATTTATTAGAGATGTCATGTTGGCACATCTGGGAAAACCCAAATCTGAAAGCTTCCAGGTTTTCGCCACCCAGCTAAGAGTTCACAGCCCTACCCCACACCCACAAGTTCATCACATTCTTCACACTCCACAAGATACAGTCTTCAGGCAGTCTCCATCAGACGCAGGCAAAAGTCTTTGAATATGGAATGTTGTTATGACTAACTTTCTACCGCTTCAACAACAACCCCCTCCCAACTTCCCCAACTAAAATATGTGGCAGTTTAGAAGCAAAAAGAAAATTGTCTTCCAAAACTGACAATTACAAGAGTAACAAGAAAAATTTAAAAAAATAAAGATATATTGAGCCTTGGTGGTGCAGCAGACTAAAGTGCTGTTAAAATAGCACTTAGCTGCCAGCTGCCTGCAATTACTGCGAGTTCAAATCTCACCAGGTTCAAAGTTGACTCAGCCTTCCATCCTTCCGAAGTAAGTAAAATGAGGACCCGGATTGTGGGGGCAATAAACTGACTTTGTATAAAAAAGAACACCGCTTAGGGGGGGCCAAAAGCCCTACTAAGCAGGTATATACAAAAGTATGAAGGCTATTGCTTAATGCATTGTAAGCCGCCCTGAGTCTCCGGAGAAGGGCGGCATATAAATCAAACCAATAAATATAAATCGAACCAATAAATATTACCAAAAGAATTCTTTAATATAACAGAATTAAAATTGTGAGGTATGGAGAGAAATACATAGTGGAGAGAGCCAATATACATTTTATTCGAACCCACATCAATCCTGGTCCAGGACTGATATGGTTTGGATGACAGCTGAAATATGGACAGGATTGGAAGAAGTAGAAATAGGAGTAAATGAGTGGGCAGACCATAACCCAATAATTATAAAATGGAAAGGACAAAAAATATTTAAAAGATAGACAATGAACCAAAATATATGTAAAGACAAAGAATACAAACAGATGTTGGAAAGTGAGTTAAAAATATTTTTTAATGTAAATAAAAAAGAAGATACATCAATACAAAACCTCTGGGACATGCTAAAGGCATTCATCCAATGACTGACAATGGCTTATAATGCAAGGAAGAAGAAGGAAAGGAAATGTCAACAAGAAAAATTACAGGAAGAACTTAAAAAGCTAGAAAGAAACCTACAGGAAGATCCCCAAAATAAAAAAACAAAAGAGGAATGGAATATAGTCAAACATAAAATAAATTTAACAATCCAAAAGGAAATAGCACAGAAAATAAAGATGGCAAAACAAAATTATTTTGAACATGCGAATAAAACGGGTAGATGGTTGGCCTATAAATTTAAAAAAAATCATATTTCAATTGAAAGATGAAAATGGAATAATCCAACATAAAAGGGAGGATAAAAAGGAAATTATTCAAAAGTTTTTCTCAAATTTATATTGTCAGGAAGATATAACAGAAGAAAAAGTTAAAGACTATATAGAGAGAACAAACTTGTGTAAAATTACGGAAGAACAAGAAATACTAAACAGACCGATAACAGAAACAGCAAAACACTGGGCCCGGATGGATTTCCTGTGGAGTTATATAAAAACACCCAAGAAATGCTAGGAGGGATGATGTTGGAAATATTTAATGAGGCTCTAGAACAGGCAAATATACAGTGGTGGGATTCAGCCAGTTCGCACCTATTCGGGAGAACCAGTTGTTAACTTTCTAAGCAGTTCAGAGAACCAGTTGTTGGAAGAAATCTTATTTTGTTTTTTTCCACTTTACAGGGCTAATCCTGTAAGGAAAGCAGGAAGGAATCGTTCTGGTGGTGTTTCTAGCCTAATCTTTATTGCCCTGCTTACAGAAATTGCTTCTCTAGTTAACCCTTATTACATTGTAACAGCTAAAGCGAAGTGCCCATCGACGTGAGTGATGTTGAGTTGGCCACACTCATGCGGTCACATGACCACCGAGCCACGCTTACCCAGCTGGTCATTAGGGCAGAGAACCGGTTGTTAAATTATTTGAATCCCACCACTGCAAATATACCTAAAACACAGACAGAAGCAATAATCACTCTTATTCCCAAAGAAGATACAGACCATCAACAAATACAGAATTACAGACAATTTCATTATTAAATACTGATTACAAGATATTTACGTCAATCATAGCCAAAAGAACAAAAAAAATTTTGAACAAATATATCTATTCAGATCAAAATGGTTTCTTGCCAGGCCGACAAATTAAAAACAATATGAGAATAATAATAAATAATTTAGAGTTCTATGAAACACATCTGGAAAAACAAGCTTCACTGGTCTTCCTTGATGCCCAAAAGGCATTTGATAATTTAAACTGGAAGTTTATGTTAAATCAATTAAGTTTGTGGAATTTGGGACTAAATTTGAAAGCATGATTGGAAAAATTTATACAAAACAAATGGCGAGGGTAATTATGAATGAGGATATGACAGAAACATTCGATATAACAAAAGGGGTGAGACAAGGATGCCCATTTTCTCCACTTCTATTTATATTAACTTTAGAAACGCTTCTGAAGAGAATTAAAGAGGATCAAGAAATAAAAGAGTTAAAGATAAAGAAAGAAGAATATAAGCTCCAGGCTTTATAGTGAAGGAACCATTAGAATCAGGCCCAAAATTGATCAAAACAATGGAAGAATTTGGCGACTTAAAATTAATAAAAATAAATCTAAATTATTAACCAAAAATCTTACAAAGAAACGAGAAAGAATTAGAATGTACCGTGTTTCCCCGAAAATAGGACATGTCCCAAAAATAAGGCCAAGCCTGATTTTTGGGGTGGGCGTAAATATACGCCCTCCCCTGAAAATAAGCCCTCCAGCAAGTGCGGCAGTTTTTGCCATGGATTGTGGCCACTTCTGCAGCAGGAGGCTAAACAATGCCCCATGTGCCTTGCGGCGGCCTTCCAAAAGGTACTGTAGCAGCAGCTATCCATAATTTTTTTACCTTTATTTCGTCCCAACCATACTGGGCCACGTCGGTCAGGATCAAATAAGTGTTAACAAATTGTGGATAGCTGCTGCTATGGTACCCTTTGGAAGGCTGGCGCAAGGCGCAAGTCTCCTGCTGCAGAAGTGGCTGCGCCCGAGGGGCGCTTTTGGGAGAGAAGGCAAAGGGAAAGCAATCCCTTGCAAACTTCTGCCCTGCTCCTGCCTCTCTGCCAGGTGACTCCCAGCAGCCCCAGATGCCCAAAGCCCGTGCCCACCTGGCTCCCTTTTCCACAGTGCCTGGCTCTTTATTGAAGGGGGTGGGGGAGAAGCGAGACGCATGGAGCGAGACAGGGCTCGGTCTTCTTGCCGTCTCTTCTCCCCCTCTCGCCAGGCATGGCAGGGCTTCCTCTCCCTGCCTAAATTGGATGCAATTTGGGGATGGCAAGCGGGGAGGGGTGGGGCTGAGGAGACGTGAAATGTGTCTTATCTGCCTTGTAGCTCTGTCGTGTGTCTTGCTGTTGTCTGCAGGCAAACACGTTGTAAGGTAAAAGAAACCTTGCGAGTTCAATCAAACTTCTCGAACTTGCGAGAAGTTTGGTTTTACCCTACGTGTTTGCCTGCAGATAATGGCGAGACACGTGACAGAGCTGCAAGGCAGGTAAGACATGAGAAATGCGTCTCCCCGGCCCCTGGCGAGGAGGGGGAGAGAAGAGATGGCAAGACACATCTTGCTTTTCCCCCGCCCCACATGCCACACCCCTCAATAAAGAGCTGGGTGCTGTGGAAAAGGGAGCTGGGTGGGTGCAGGCTTTGGGCGTCCGGGACTGCCGGGGGTTGCCCAGCAGAGGGGTGGGAGTGGGGCGGGAGTTTGCAGGCGAGGGGGATGGATGGATGGATGGGAAGCGGGCAAGTGCCCAGCGAACAGCTGACGAGCGGCTGTGTTGCGCTGCCAGAACAGCACAACACAGCAGAAGCCATGAGGTGGCCATGCTTGCTGCCTCCTGCACCCCCAAAATAATAAGACCCCCCAATAATAAGGCCAAACCCTTATTTCGGGGTTGATAGAAATATAAGACACTGTCTTATTTTCGGGAAAACACAGTAGTGTTCAAATAACCAAGAAAATAAAATATTTAGGTATTTGGCTTACTGCAAGATGTTCCTCAATTAAGGAAGACAAGTTTGACAAATTACTACAGCAAATCAAAAAAGATTTAGATAATTGGAAAAATTTACAAATCTCATTTATGGGAAGGATTTCCATGATCATAATGAATATTTTGCCTAAAATACTATTTCTCTTCCAAATTATACCAATAAAATTAGAGAAAACCTTCTTTGAAACTTTAAATAAAACAATTACTAAATTTATATGGCAAGGAAAAAGACCGAGAATTAGTGCAAGACACAAAAGACAGAAGAGGAGTAGCACTCCCAGAATGGGAAATATATTACCAAGCATCTTTTTTTTTATTTAAAGTTTTACAAAAATTACAAACATTTTCTCCCTCCCATCTCTCTCTCCCTCCCCCCTCCCCTCCCAACTCCCTCCCAACTTCCCCTCCCCCCTCCCTTCCAACCTCCCCCCTCCCCCCTCCCCGGACTTCCCAGATCAGATACAGGGTAAAGCATTTAACAATCATAAGCTAAAATAATCTAACATTTTATAGATTCCAAAATCTCTCTAGATCTTTAACTCCATACAATTCAAATAACTATTATCCTAAACTAATAAATTAGTAATATTTCATTCAAAGGCTATTTGGAATTTTTTAGTTTGATATCTATTTTGTATATAGTCGATCCATCTTCTCCACTCCAATACATATCTTTCATTTGAATAATCTTTCAAATATGCTGAGATTTTCGCCATATCCGCCAAATTCCCTACTTTTAAAATCCACTCTTCAACCGAAGGTATCTCTTCCTGCTTCCAATACTGTGCCACCAGAAGTCTGGCTGCTGTTATTAAATTTAAAATCAATTTGGTCTCAATGACTGTAAAATTTGTAAATATACCCAACAGAAAGAACTGTGGAGCAAATTTTATCTTTTTCTTTAAAATGTTTTGAAGGATCCACCATATTTTTATCCAAAAAGCTTTAATTTTTTTACAAGTCCACCATATATGAAAATACGTAGCATCTTCACATTCACATCTCCAACATTTAGGTTGCAAATTCAGATACATAATGGCTAGTTTTTTTGGATCTAAATGCCATCTGTAAAACATTTTGTAAAAATTTTCTCTTAAATTTTGGGCCTGCGTAAACCTTATATTTCTAACCCAAATACTTTCCCATGTTTCCATCATTATAGGTTCTCCAATATTTTGCGCCCATTTTATCATACAATCTTTAACTAGCTCTGTTTCTGAATCAATTTCTACCAATGCATTGTACAACCTTTTTATATGCATTTGGCTTTGGTCTCTAATTTGCTTTACCAAATTTTCTTCCCCTTGCAAAATACCAATTTTTTGATCTTGTCTCCATCTAGTTTGTATTTGCCCAAATTGAAACCATGTTTTAATTATTCCTTCTTCCCTTAATTGATTCATAGTTTTTAATTGTAACCTAATTCCTGCTTTATAAAGAAGTTCCTTATAGGTAATATCATCTTGTTTTTGTTCCACACTTATATTCTCTATAGTGTGCCTGGGTACCGTCCAAACTGGTAACTTATTGTTTAATTTATATCAATACTTTTTCCAGACACGCAACAGAGCATTCCTTAGTATGTGACTTTTGAAAGTTTTGTCCACTCTTTTGTCATATATTAAATAAGCATGCCATCCGTACAACAAACCATACCCTTCAATATTCAATATCCTTTCCTCTGTCAAATTCATCCAATCACTAATTGCTGATAAGGCAGCTGCCTCATAATATAATCTTAAATTGGGCATTTTAAGACCTCCCCTTTCGCGTGTATCTTGCATTATCTCCTGCTTAACTCGAGGTCTCTTTCCTGACCATACAAAATTATTAATACCCTGCTGCCATTCCTTTAAATTTTCATCTTTCTTAAGTACGGGAATCATTTGAAAGAGAAATAAAAACTTTGGTAAGACATTCATTTTTACAGCTGCTATTCTTCCCAGCAGAGACAATTGAAGTTCTTTCCAGTTTTCCATCTCTCTCTGTATTTTTTGCCACAACAGTTCATAGTTATGCTTGTATAATTTTACACTTGAAGTTGTAATATAAACCCCTAGATATTTAACCTTCCTAACTATTTCAAATCCTGTAATCCTTTCTACTTCCTCTTTTTGATTGCTAGACATATTTTTAGTTATTATCTTTGTTTTTCCTGCATTTATTTTAAATCCAGAAACTTGTCCATATTGATTAATTATTTACATTAAACCTACAACCGATTGTACTGGTTGAGTCAGAGTAACCACCAAATCATCTGCAAATGCTCTTAATTTATACTCATGTTGCCTAATTTTAATTCCCTTTATATCATCTAACCCACATATTTTAGACAATAGAATTTCCAGCGGCAGAATAAACAACAATGGAGACAAAGGGCATCCTTGCCTTGTTCCTTTTTCTATATTAAAAGTATCTGTTAAACTACCATTGATTATTATCTGCGCTGTTTGTTTCTGATATATTGCCTTAATAGATTGTGTAAAACGTTCTCCAAACTGCATCTTTTCTATTAATTTGAGTAAGAATTGCCAATTCAATCTGTCAAATGCTTTCTCCGCATCTAAAAATATCAGCACTGCAGGTATTTGGTTGTGCTTTCCCAAATATTCTAATAAATTAACAATTTGCCTCACATTACTTTTCATTTGTCTACCAGTTATAAAACCCGTTTGATCATGTTGAATCATCTGTTGCATAACTGTCATTAATCTATTTGCTAATATCTTGGCAAAAATTTTATAATCTGTATTTAAAAGTGATATTGGCCTATAATTTTTTGGTTGTGTGTGGTCTTGTTCTTCCTTTGGAATTAAAGAAATAAAAGCCATTTTCCATGACGGGTATCCCTCCTCCAAGTTGTATGTTATTAAATAATTCCTTAAGAGGTTCCACCATTTCCAGCTGCAAGTGTTTATAATATACAGCTGTCAAACCATCTGTCCCAGGTGCTTTGCCCACCTTTAGCTGTTTAATTGCAAACAAAATTTCTTCGACCGTTATCAATTGATTTAAACTATCCCTTTGCTCTTTTAAGATTATACCAAATTACTCTTTCTGTAGATAATTGTCTATATTTATATCCTGAATTTTCTGGCTAGTGTATAACTTAGTATAAAATTCCAAAAATGCTTTCTTAATCTTCTCTTGTTGATAAACCTCTTTACCTTTATAGTTTATTTTCTCTATCGTCCGTGATTTTTGTTTTTTTCTCAATAAATACGCTAACCATCTACCTGGTTTATTAGCATTACAAAAGGTATTATGTTTAGCATATTGTAAATTTGTTGCCATTTGGTCTGCCATCAACATATCAAATTGACCCTTCAATAGATTAATTACCTCCTTAGCTTTCTTATCTGATGGGTTAGCTATTAAAACTTGCTCTCTCTTTTTAATTTCCTCTTCTAGCTCTTCCCTTTTCTTCCCCTGTTTCTTTCTATGCTTATTGTTCAAAAATATCAGTATGCTTCTCATATAGGCTTTACTCGCATCCCAAACCATTTCCTGCGATGTACCCTTATGCATATTCATAATAAAAAAATCTTTCATAAATTTTTTACATTCAGTTATGTTTTCCTCATATCTAAACAAATTTTCATTCAGCCTCCAGGATCTTTTATGACCATTGCCATACTCCAGTTCCATCCACACTGGACTATGGTCCGTTAAAGTTCTCGGACAAATCTTCGTACTCTTCACCCTGGAATAAAGATCATTAGTAATTAAAATAAAATCAATCCTGGAGAAGGATTGATGTCTATCTGAAAAGAAAGTAAAGTCTTTTTCTTGTGGGTGCTTCTCACGCCAAATATCCCTCAATTCCATATTTTCCATCATTTCAAAAAAAGATTTGGGTAATTTTGCACGTGTTGAAACATTTTGCTTAGGTCCTTTTTTATCTTTTTTAGTGTCCAAAACGCCATTCCAATCACCCAATAGAATGCAAGTTCTATAGTCCCAATGTAACAACTTGGAATGTAAAAGATTGTAAAATTTTTCCTGTTGCTGGTTCGGGGCATATAATCGAATTAAAAGTATTTTTTCACCTTTTATTGAAATTTCAATTGCTATAAATCTTCCTTGGTCATCAGCTTCAATTAAATTTGCAATTAAATCTGGCTAAAGGTATACAACTATACCATTTTTCTTATTTTGCGTCGACGCTACAAAATGTGTTCCTAGCCTTGCATTTATCAGATATTTTTGATCTTGACTTCTAATATGAGTCTCTTGTAAACAAATAACATTGTTTCTAAATTGCTTGAAATAATGAAATATTTTTCTCCTCTTTTGTGGTGAATTCAAACCATTGACGTTCCAGGTCAAAAACCTAGTGGTCATCTCTGGACCTCTGAAGCCTCTGGAGCATTTGCTGGTGTTCTTGATACATTTGACCTTTAGGTCTGGCTCCTCCCATTGCTTCTGTTTTTGTAGATTCTTGAATTGCCTTCTGGGGTTGCTGCATCCTTAATTCTTCTTTACGTTTGGCTGCTGCTGCTGCTGCTCTGGTCTGTCTTTGTTCTCTAGGCTCCTCTGTCACCTGAAGTACATCCAAGTCTTGAACAATAGTCAGAGTTTGCATTAAGTCTTCTTGAGTTGATCCTCCCCCTTGTGCTAGTGTCAGTAATTCTTCATTCTCTGGCTTTTTTGTCATCAGTTCTTCCATATCTCTTCTAGCCTCTGGAGGCTTTGAAGATCCAGCTTTCAGTACATTAACATAAAAATCTTTCGCTTTCCATACTGTATTTAAACGATATCTTTCTCCAGAATAAATCACCACCACTCCAGCTGGCACCTCCCATCTATATTGTATCTGTTGATTTCTCAGTTCATCTACCAGGAAGGAATATTCCTTTCTGGCTCTCAGCATTTTAGGGGGAATTTCTTTCATTGTCATAACTTCCTGGCCCTCCACTTGCAGCTTAGCCTGAAAGGTAGCTTGTAAAATTTCATTACGTATTTTCTTTGTAGTAAAATATATTACAATATCTCTTGGTAAATGTTTCTGCCTTGCCACCCATGAGTTAACACGAAAAATCTTGTCCATCTGCCACAGTAAATTAGTTTTTTGATCTCCCAGCATTTGAGCCAATGCTTCAGCCATCATCTCCTTCAAATTCTCTTGTTTATTTTCCTTCACACCTCTGATTCTTAAAGCAAACTCCATATCTCTATATCATTGTTACATCTAATTCTGTCTTTAGAATTTTGTTTTCTGCTTCTCCCAACTTGCTTTCCAGGATTTCCTCAGATTGTTTTATTTGCTCAATTTTCTCATCCAGAATCTCAATATTTCCAGCTAAGCCTTTAAATGCCAAAATTATATCTTCTCTAATTTCCTGGTTTTTAATTAAAATCAAATCCTTAATATCAGTCATTTCCTCCACCAGATTTTGCATCTTTTGGTCTACAGAAACAATCTTGCTTTCAGTGCCTTTTAAAGCTTCCTGCAGCATTTCAAATGTTAAAACCTGTGGTTCTGTTGCTGGAACAAAGGCTTGTAATTTAGAGGTGTGGGCAGGAGAACTGCCAGCGCTCCCTGCGCCTTTTACAGTTTTTATTGGCTTTGAAGCCATTTCAGTTTATTTTCCTTTCTTTAAACTTCCACAACAAATTAAAGTCCAGAGATTATTTCACAGTCTTTTAAAAACCTAACAGTCCTTTTCTTTTCCTTCTATATTTAAGTCCTTTTTATTATTTTTTTTCCCCTCAGCCAAGAGCAAGCACCAGGCGGAACTCGCTTGTTAACTTGCTTGTTAGCTTGTTAACTTTTACTTTCCACACCTTCTACTTCTCAATCGCCATTTTGTAATCACTTTCGTTTCTTTGTAGCTCAGAGGACTGTAATACACTTTGGAATTAAGTTTGAATACTTGCAGTTTGAATTCTCCTGTTTCTGGTCTGTCTGCTACAGTTTTCATTTCATTATTAAACACGTTGACTGCAAAGGTGGTTGCGGTGTTTTGCTCTGCTCTTCTGCAGAGGCTTCCCTGGATCTGGAGTTTGACAGGCTTCCCGGGGGGCTCTCACCCTTTGCACCCCAGGATTTCTCCTAGGGCTCTTGGGGAGCTCTAACCTAGCCTGTCTGCTCACCCCTTCCTCCTTTGCCCGGGGAGAGAGTTTCCGAGCCGCGAAACAGCTGTTTTTCGGAATCGGGAGACAGACACTTCGGGAGAAGCGTGTCCAGCGCTCGCGGTGCCAACCAGAAGCCCCAAGCATCTTGTATAACTTGGCTGAAAGAGTGGATTGAGTTAAGGGATAAAATAACACTAGTGATTGAGGGGCATGATGGCATGCATTCCTTTGGGATGAAAAATATAAAACACATAGTTATTTTAGAAGACACATACTAAGGAATGCATTACTACTAATTTGGTTAAATATAAAAAAACAACATTACACAAAAATACCAATTTGGATCTCACCTACAGAAACATTAAAGCATCCAAATTTAACTGAGTGGGACAAGATAATAAGATATAGAGATATATTAAAAGAACAAGGAAATTTGAAATCAAAACAGGAATTGGAACAAGATCTAAATAGAGAAATTGATTGGTGGACATATACGCAAATTCGGTCGAAATATAAAGAAGACACAAAATCAAATGCAGTACAGACAGAACAAAATGAATTGGATAAAATTATACAAGGGACGGAGAAGAAATTAATTAGTAGGATATACAAATTTTTGCTGCGATATAAAATGGAAGAAGAACTAGTTAAAGATACAATGATTAAATGGACAAAAAACTTTAAACACACAATAGAATTGGAGAAATGGGAAAAAATAAATACAAAATTAACTATGTCCACGGCATACAAGGAGAACCAGTTGAAGATGTTTCATAGATGGCATCTACCTCTGGCTAGACTTGTGAAGATGTTTCTGAGTCAATCTCCAGTATGTTGGAAATGTAACAAGAGCTATGGAACATATTACCATCTCTGGTGGACATGTCCAGCTGCAAAGAAGTTTGGGCTAAGATTAAAAAATGGTTAGAGAAAATAATAGAACAACCTATGAGCGGAGAACCAGAGACATTTTTATTAGGGATATTTACTGGAAAATACACTAAGGAAATAAAATATTTGATTTTGCATATTCTAACAGCTGCCCGTATAGTATACGCACAAAATTGAAAAAAAGAAAATATACCAACAGAAGAAGAGTTGATAAAAATATCTTAGAATGTGCCAAGATGGATAAATTAACAAAAGAGGTTAAAGAAACGGAGGATATGGAATATTATATAATCTGGCACAAATGGTATAAGTGGCTAGAGAATAGGAATAATGGAGAAGAAGAATAGGGGTGAAATTTAAAAATGGAAAGAATGAATACGTCAATGTATAGAAAATATAAAATCAATATGAATGTTAAGAAATACACTGTAATTAAAAAGAGAAGGGGACAAGAAGAAACTGGAATAATATAAAGGGGAAAGGGGGAGAATGTGAATATTAGAAGAGAGTCATCACGAAATAGCTGTTAAGAGAGTATATATATATATAAATGTTGTATGTCTTGTAATGTCATATTATGTTATAATAATAAAAAATAAAAACTTTAAAAAAAAATTTTCTCGTGGACCACCAGTGATCCACTGGTGACCACTGCCTTTACACATAGATAACTTTCAAAAATACATGCACTGCTTGAAAAGGAATCTAATTTTTTTTTGGCAATGCAATACAATACAAAAATGTTAAACAAATCTAAGAATTAAGATTACTGCCCAGTCCTTTTCTCAAGAAGCAAGAAATAAATCTGGGAAAAAATGGTTCTATTGTTTTCCAATAGATAATCATGAATACCTGAATCAGGAAACTATTTATCAATACTGAAATTCCTATTATCAAAAGGGGAAGCAGTTAAGACTTCCTTTAAAGTGGATGATATTGGTGATAATTATATTTTCTTCTCTTTTCCTTACCTCATGCTTTAGTTCCTTTGGTTTATTATTCATTACGTCTTTTCTCATCTATGTCTAATGTTGCTTACCCCCAACAATGTTTGAGGTGTGCAAGCGTGAGTGTGCGTAGTCACAAAAATGCACAGAACTTGCAGGAAGAATAAGATTGCTGATTGAATACGATTGCCGATGCACATGTATCTTTGGTCTAATTTGCAGAAGGTTTTATTGTTGTAACTCCTCCTTTTTATGCATTGTACACACCCAGGTACTTCAGTTTTAATAGAAGTAGTGAGAGAGGGAGAAATTCTCCCAACATATGTAATACCAGAAGACTTTGAACAAGGGGATGATTCTGTGAAAGCAGAAGAAGAAGGAGAAGGTTTGGTAATTGTGAAGCTGCCGTCCAAATAAGGTAGTGTTATTATCATCATGGGCTTGCCTCAATGTAAAATTTGATTGCTGCTTGGGATTTGATCGCAATCTTTTTTTAAAAAAATTTCTTAATGATTCAGATAGGTCAAAGGATGGTTTGTGGGTGTTAATTAGTGGAAGATAGTTTTCATGGTGCAGATTGTTTTGGAAGAAAATATATCTCAGGCCTTTGTGGAACATGAGGTGCTATTTCCCTATCTGAGGAAGAAGATTAATAAAGCTGTGTTTAGGAGAGAGAATTAGGGGCTTGGAAGGAACACTCCAAGGTGCAGCTGTTACATTCTAGTGATCCCTTATGAGGCAATGAGTCTGCTGTTTTGTTTTGGGGTTTGTTTGTTTTTTGCTTATCTTCTTGTACGAATTCAGCCACTTTTTATTTTATTGTACTTACCGGTATTTGGTTTTGGTTAGGTTTGTATCTTCCCTTTCTTTTAGGAGCTCAAGGTGGCCTACATAGAATCTCCTCCTTCAATTTTTCCCCAATGTAACCTTATAAGAGAAATTTTGGGGAACCTGGGAGTAACAGAAGCAATAGGAGTAATGATAGACAAAAGCAATTAAGCCCATCTTTTCTCTATCTGTTTTATCTCTATACCCTTATTCATATTTCCTTTCTAACCAATCGTAAAATTTATCCCATGTCCTGAAATACGTCTTTATCTTTTATCCTCAATGTTAATCAGAAAAATAGAAACCCAGATGATGCCTAGGTAAAAGGAGAAAGGGGGAGGAGGTAAAAGGGAAAAACTGAGATTATTATAAAAATGTACACCAATGAGGAAACAGACATAAATACTAATCAAATAAGAAATTGAAATGAGAATAGAGATAGATAGAAAATCGGGGTTTCTTGAATACTGTTTTAGATTGAACAGAAAATGAAAACAACAAGAGAGAGGGGAAGGAGTAGAGAGAGAGGAAGGGAGAAGAGAGGAGAGGGAGAGAAAGAAGAAAGGGAAAAGGAGAGGAAGAAAAGGGAGGAGAAAGGAGTAGGAGAGAAGGTTAGAAGGAGGGAAGAAGAGAGGAGTGGGGGAAGGGAAGGGGAAGTAGGAAAGAGAAGGAAAGGAAGAACGAAGAAAGTAGGAGGAGATAAGGAAGGAAGAGAAGTGAAGGAGAAGAAGAAAGGTTGTGGCAAAACAAAGAAGGGTAAATGGTAAAAGAGCAGTCCCGAACAAGTAAAAATTAAAAATGAAAGTTAAAAGATAAGATGAATGAAAAATGATGGATAAATGACTGTACATGTAAATATGTTTATGAGAAATAAAAATAAAAACTTTTTTGGAAAAAAAAAAGCAATTAAGCCATATGTATGAAATAAGCTGCCAAGAAGTAACTTATCTCATAAGCAGAACTTCAGTCCAGACTGCAGGAAACCTGGGAATAAGATATTAAAGATTGGATGAAAACACTGCATTGACGTCTGCTTCAGAGGTGGGTTTCAGCAGGTTCTGACCAGTTCTGGAGAATCGGTAGCGGAAATTTTGAGTAGGTTGAAGAACCGGTAAATACCACCTCTGGCTGGCCCTGCCCCCATCTATTCTCTGCCTCCCGAGTCCCAGCTGATCGGGAGGAAATGGGGATTTTGCAGTAACCTTCCCCTGGAGTGGGGAGGGAATGGAGATTTTATAGTACCCTTCCCCTGCCATGCCCGCCAAGCCAAGCCAAGCCAAGCCAAGCCAAGCCAAGCCAAGCCAAGCCAAGCCAAGCCAAGCCAAGCCAAGCCAAGCCAAGCCAAGCCAAGCCAAGCCAAGCCAAGCCACACCCACAGAACCGGTAGTAAAAAAAATTGAATTCCACCACTGGTCTGCTTCCTTGGTTTTGCTCTCTTATGGGAGCTTGACATCAGCTAGACAACTCTGATAGGAAGTTCCAGCTCTCATTCATAAACTCATTAGTAAGTCATTCATGAGTTCATTAATGCAGAATCTCTTTAAACATTTTCCATCTTTTCCTTCCAAGCTGTTTGTAACCTGGACTGTTCTACCTTTATGATAAGCAATAACCAAACTCCTATCCCATTGTTTGGTTGCTTATTTTTTTCCTGTTATTTTGCTAGGCTTCCTACTACAGACTCTGACATTCTGTGAGATGGGTTACTCTGGCGGAAAATGGCTGACCCAAAGTCACTCAGTGACATTCAGGGGCTGATGGCAGCTTGGAGCCTGGGTGTTCTCTATCTGAGTTCAATACCTTAACCTTTGTATAACATTGACTCATTGTGCAAATATAGCCAATTGTGCTTTACTCAGTAAACCATTATTAAATATATGTCTTTGCACAATGTGTAAGTTCTGCTTTATTCTCCTTGGCAGAATCCAAACTTGGAGTAGTGCTATGGAATATTGTCTCCTTTTTCATCATGCTACTTTTCTTACTAAGATAGGGAAAAGTACTTTAAGTTATCAATTGCCATCTCTTGCTTCTGTTGCACTTACCCTTGTACATATATTTTCATGTGCCGACCATACGGGAAAGTTGGATCTGCAGAATAATAGCAGCTGTAACTCTTACATTTTATGTATACTCAAAGATACCCATTTCAGTAATGTAGAAATAGTAGAAATACACGATTTAATCCACCTGCCATCATTTCTTCTTGCTATGTGACCAGCCCATTCTACAGGAAACGTATAGAACAAATCAATTAGTTGTTAGGTATTTTAATCAGCAGTTTTTGGCACAAGGATCTAATGATTCGGGGGAATAGCTAGTCTTCTCAAAGATGACATTAATCTCAAGGTTCAAAAGATTCTAAAAAATAGGGGATGAAGATGTACATTTATAGAACAGAAATTTGATCATAAAACATAAAAGTAAACCTCTAGCAGCTATATATGCTCCTAATCAGTATCAGATTAGTTATTTACAAATGTTTATGAATAGTAAAGGTAAAGGTAAAGGTTTCCCTCACACATATGTGCTAGTCATTCCTGACTCTAGGAGGCAGTACTCATCTCCATTTCAAAGCCAAAGAACCAGCGCTGTCCGAAGACATCTCCATGGTCATGTGGCCAGCATGACTCAACACCAAAAGCGCACGGAATGCTGTTACCTTCCCACCAAAGGTGGTCCCTATTTTTCTACTTGCATTTTTTACCTGCTTTCGAACTGCTAGGTTGGCAAAAGTTGGGACAAGTAACGGGAGCTCACCCCGTTACACGGCACTAGGGATTCGAACCGTTGAACTGCCAACCTTTCGATCGACAAGCTCAACGTCTTAGCCACTGAGCCACCATGTCCCTACCTACTTATGAATAGTAGAAATTATCGAAAGACTTTGTAATGGAGTCATTATCAGTTAGTCTTGTGTCACTCTCCTGATTTTTCCAATCATTATCTGTTCTCTTTTCTCCATTTATATACAGCCATCATTCTGAGTTATTTGTTAACTCAGTGTGTCTTTCTTTCGCACTATTCAGTTTTATTTCTATTTCCTGGGCAGTTAATATAGATAGTTGCTGGCATAGTAACTTAATTTGATGTAAAATTTTAGAGTCTGTTGGTGCTTTCTATAACTCAGTTTCTTTCTTTTTAAGTTCATTGAATATCCTTTGCATATTTTCTTGAGATTTCTTTTCCAAATGGTTATATTGAAGGAAATAATCTTTCATCACAACTTTACTCACTTCCCAAACAGTCTTTAAGTCCATACCTTTACCCAAATTATTATTAAAATATTTTAGTTTCTCTTTACAGTCCTTTAGAACCTTCTTTTTCTGTAAAATAGTTTCATTCAAACTCCATCTATAATGTAAAATCTCTTTTTTAAGTATCAAAATTAGATTATGATCAGAAAAGATTTTAGGTAAAACGTCCACTTTTGACACTTTGTTTGCTAAACTTTCAGAAATTCATATCATATCTATTCTTGAAAATGATTTATGTCAGTCTGAATAAAAAGTATATCCTCTAGCCAGTCCATTTTTCTGTCTCCAAGGGTCAAGCAACGCAAAATTGTCCATCAATTCAAAGAAGACTCAGTATTTTGCTTTGGGAAGGTTTTATTCCTTTAACTGATGTTCCATCAAAAGCTCGAGAGATTACTTCATTCCAATTAAGGAAGTTGTTTTTACTGCATGTGGTTAATATTTACTATTCTTATACAAGTAAAAAGTTGAGATTATATTTCTACTATATAATTTACTACACTGAAAAGAAGTTGGAAATCACTGCTTTTTTTTTCTTTCTATTTCCCTCATTTTTCCCTTCCCCTTTTCCCTTTATCTCTTTTCCCCATTGTCTTTATTTTCATTTGTATTTTATATTTAAAAAGTTTAATAGAAATTATTACATACATAAAATTTATGAATAGTAAAACTAATAAATAACACGGATAATTTTATAATAGGAGGAAACTTAAATATTGATCCAAACTGAAATGATATTCAAACCAAATGATTTTATAAATCAATATTTTTTCTAATCCAAATAATTTTTCTAGAATAAAAAAGATTGAAATGTTTCCATCATGATAATATAATGTCCTGTTCTTCAAGTTCTTGCTTCAATTTTAATTTCCCTTCAGTGTCTAAAATGTTTATATGTCACAATTTTTTCAAGCTTCACCAGATTTGGGTATGTAAAGGCTTCCATCGTTGAGAGTCATTCTGTAATTTTCAAGTATTTTTTTTAAAAATTTGATTTATATGCTGCCATTCTCCGGAGACTCAAGGCGGCTTACAAGGCGTTAAGCAATAGCCTTCATACTTTTGTATATTTATACAAAGTCAGTTTATTGCCCCCACAATCTGGGTCCTCATTTTACCTACCTTAGAAAGGATGGAAGGCTGAGTCAACCTCGAGCCTGGTGAGATTTGAACTTGCAGTAATTGTAGGCAGCTGAATGTTAATTACAGTGCTTAGTCTGCCACACCACCAAGCTCTTGTATACAAGTATACTTTAGGCTTTATCTTTTCCCATATCGATATTAGTGAATTTCTTATATAGTGATTTTGAAAATATCTATGAATTTTATTTTTCTCATACCATAAGGAGGCTTGCCATCCTAACTGTAAATCATCTGCTTTTAAATATGACAGTCTCTTGTGTCTGAGAGTTATCCATTCTTTTGAATTTATTTTCAATTTTTATAGGTACTGTGAAACAGGAAAAGCAGTTTTGGTAGGTTATTCATTTTTATCTTGGCAATCCTTCCTAACATCAATAAATGTAGATTTTTTTCCACATCATGGTGGCCTCAATTGCAAATACAATCTAGATATTTTATGGTTTTTATAAAGGACAAACAGCATTTGATAAGACATTGTTGAACTCTGATGAAAAATTAATTAAGAAGTTATATAGCTTTTTGCTAAATTTAAAAATGGAGGATGAACAAATAAAAGACACAATGGTACAATGGGAAAAAAAACTTTAGATATAATATAGAATTAGAGAAATGGCAAAATTTATGGGAAAGGAATATAGATTAACAATGGCAACTTCTTATAAAGAAAATTTATATTAAAATGTTTTATAGATGGCATTTACCACCTGCTAGGTTAGCTAAAATGTTTAAAAATATGTCTAGCAAATGTTGGAAATGTAATCAAAAGACGGGCACATTTTATCATATGTGGTGGACTTGTGCTAAAACAAAAATTTTGGGCAAAAATGCATAGATGGCTAGACAAGATAATAGGGAAACATGTAGATTTTAAACCTGAACTGTTTTTGTTAGGGATGATATCAGAAAAATTTGATAAGAAAAGTACGTATTTAGTATTACATGACTTAACAGCAGTGAGGATTATCTTCGCACAATATTGGAAAGATGAACAAATGCCTCAAGATGAAGAGATGATTAAGAAGATATTAAACTGCAGAAATGGACAGACTTACATTGAAAATCAAACAGAAAATATAGTGACAGAATTTTATAAAACACTTTATCGAAAGGAGAATGTCTCGGAGGTACAAATTGAAGCCTATTTGCAGAAATCCAAAATTACTCCAATTGAAGAAGAGCACAGAGAAAGATTGAATCGACCTATAACGATGTTTGAATTAGTGGAAGCCCGCAAAAAACAGAAAAATAACAAAACACCAGGTCCGGACGGAATCCCAGCCGAATTTTACAAGTACTGCCAGCAAACTATTGATCCAATACTTTTACAAGTTTTCAATGAAGCATTATCTGAAGCAGAAATCCCAAAATCCTGGACTGAATCGATCATAACATTAATACACAAAGAAGATACAGAACCGACACAAATTAGCAATTATAGACCGATATCACTACTCAACGCTGATTATAAATTATTAATGGCAATACTGGCGCAGAGAATGAAAACAATAATACATAAATATATACACCCTGATCAGAACGGCTTTATACCTACCAGACAAATTAGAAATAATCTTAGATCAATTATCAGTATACTGGAATACTATGACCAAAGGATAGAAACCGAAACGGCAATAATTTCTCTCGATGCCCAGAAAGCGTTTGATAACGTAAATTGGAATTTTTTGATAAAACAATTGGAGAAAATGAACTGTGGACAGAAATTCCACAGATTAATACAAAAAATCTATACTCATCAGACAGCAAAAATAGCGATAAATGGCAATTTGACACAAATCTTCGACATACAGAAAGGGGTAAGACAAGGATGCCCTATGTCACCATTATTATTTATAATAGTCCTGGAAACCCTTTTAAATGAGATAAGGAAAGATGAGAATATAAAAGGATTAAAAATTAGAGGAGAAGAATACAAATTGTTGGCCTTCGCAGACGATGTGATATTTAACCTGGAAAATCCGAGACAATCAGGACCAAAGTTAATATCAAAGATAGAAGAATACGGAGAAGTTGCGGGACTTAAAATAAATAAACAAAAAACCAAAGTATTGACTAAAAATATGAACCAGATGCAGAAGGCAGAATTAGAAGAAAAAATTGGACTCCAAATTGTAAAGAAGATAAAATATTTAGGTATCTGGCTGACAGCGAAATCCACAACAATTAAAGAAGATAATTACACGAAATTATTAAAACAAATTAAAAGAGATTTGGAAATATGGAACAAAATTCAACTTTCACTGATAGGTAGAATTAACTCAATAAAGATGAACATTTTACCGAGAATATTATTTCTATATCAGGCAATACCAGTACATCCAGGGAAGGATTTTTTCAAAAAACTTAACAAAATAGTAGCAACATATATATGGCAAGGGAAAAGATCCAGAATAAAAATTAAAGCATTACAAGACACAAGAGATAAGGGAGGCCTAGCATTACCAAACTGGGAGTTATATTACAAAGCGGCCGGTATAATTTGGATCAAAGATTGGATAAAATTGGAAAACAAGAGAATATTATACCTAGAAGGATTTGACCTTATAAGAGGATGGCACGTTTTTTTATGGGATGGACCGGATAAAAAGCATACATATTTCCAACGACATATTATTAGGGCTTCACTATATAAAATTTGGCTGGGAATAAAAAAAAGATACAACAATACCGAGATGGTGGTCCCCGATGGAAGCACTAATATTTCCGAATACTTTAGAAATAGGCAAAATGGGGAAATATCAAGATTTGTTAAATAAAGAAGGGGAACTTCTTCCAAAACAACAACTCCAGGAGACCAACACAAACATAGACTGGTGGCACTACACCCAAATTAAATCAAGATATCACAAAGATAAATTACAATACGGAATAGCCATGGAGCCGAATGATTTGGATAAAATTCTTTTAGGGACTGACCAAAAAACAATAACCAAACCATACAATCTCTTGCTAAAAGACACTCTTCTAGAAGAAACGGTTAAACACAATATGATAATGTGGGCCAGGGACATAGGACACAATATTCAACTTACAGAATGGGAGAAATTATGGAAACAAAATATAAGAATGACGAGAGATATATCCTATAAGGAAAATTTAATAAAAATGTTCTATAGATGGCATTTACCACTGGCCCATCTAGCCAAAATCCACCCAAACACATCTGCACTGTGCTGGAAATGCAAAAATCAAAAAGGATCATATTTTCATATGTGGTGGAAATGTAGCAAAGCACAACTTTATTGGCAAGAAATTAAAACCATAATAGAAGAAATAATAAATCTCCAGACACCAAATAAACCAGAGTTCTTCTTATTCGGTATGATGACACCACAATATAGTAAAGAAATAAAATACCTTAGTACCCATATTCTTACAGCAGCGCGAATTATATATGCCCAAAATTGGAAGACAGACCTGATCCCGAGCAGAGAAAAAATCATATCCAAAATAAACTAATGTGCCGAAATGGATAAGCTAACTTTAGAATTGCAGGACAAAGAAGAAAGTGAATTTTACCAAGTATGGCACAAATGGTACCAATGGCTGGAAAGTAAAATAACAATAAATTAAAATATGACAAATAGGGTTGCAGAAAGTTGTGAGACATAGAACAAAAAAAAAATATCTAAACACCAATACTTACAACTCTAAGTTGAAATACACGATAATTGACCATGTAAATTGCATAAAATTTAAGATATGATCTGTAGATGACTGACAACAAATATGTATATGTAGTACGAGTGGTGTTGGTGGAGGGAATGGCTGTATTTTTGTTGTTTATGTCTATTTGTCTTTTTTTTGTATGTTTTAACGTCTAATAAAAAATTTTAAAAAAAAGAAAATCAAACAGAAAGAAGACACAGAATATTATCAAACTTGGAATTTATTTTACCAATGGTTGGAAAAAAGGGGTGGAGAGTAAGAATGACATTTGTATTGTTAAGCAAATTACCAGTAAATGCTCAGACAATACAATGTTTATTAAGCATTAAGGAATGTAATTAATAGAAAATTAATAAAATTTATTTTAAAAATGTTTTCATCAAACTGATGCTTCAAGTTGGAAGAGTAAGTACAGTACATAGCTTAAATGATACTTCTCCTTTAATAACATATGTAGGTTAGGATAATCATTATGGTTTGGCTAAAATGAAATTTTTGACAAAGTACAATCTTTATCCAAAAGGTGCTTTTTTCAAACAGCAACTTTTTAAAATTGATCTTGAAGATGTTTCAAGAGGGGTCCTTGGTGCTCTCTGAACTTGCTTGTTTTCTTGCAGATATTTCATTAAACCAAACTAGGTCACATCATCTGTGTAAAATGTTTCAAGAAAAATGTTCAGCCATTGGGAGCTAATCTTGTGTTTTTATAGTCACCTGAATCAGATTGGAAACAATTGTGGAATCTTCATAGGGCTGCTGAGAAACCACACTGTAAACAGGAGGCACCACTTATGTTAAGTTGTTAATATTATGTTAACATTAACCCAGGGGTGAAATGTAAAATTTGTTACTAACGGTCCTGTGGGCATGGCTTGGTGGGTGGGTGGAGTAATGTGAGTGGGTGGACGTGGCCAACTTTTTTTTTTAACTTTTCAAAGCATTTTTTTCTAATGCTTTGAAAAGCCTCTGCCGATCAGGCAACTCAGCTGGGATCATCAGAGACTTTTCAAAGCATTTTTTTACCACCTCTTTGGCCAAGAGGTTGCAGAAAAAAATGCTTTGAAAAGCCTCTAACGATCCCAGCTGAGCCGCACGATCATCAGAGGCTTTTTTTTTAACTTTTAAAAGCATTTTTCGTCGGAAGAGGTGGTAGAAAAAATGCTTTTAAAAGTAAAAAAAAAAAGCCTCTGATGATCGTGCGGCTCAGCTGTGCATGGGCGGGGGGGGGTCCGCAGGGATTTTTGCTACCGGTTCTCCGAATCACCCGTCACCATCGCTACCGGATCGGGCGATCCAGTCCGAACTGGGAGCATTTCACCTCAGCATTAACCCCCAGGTGGCTTCAACAACCATATGGTGTTGATGAGTGGCTGACTACCAAGAGTATAAATGCTTTCCTTTCCCATCAGTTAGAATTGAAGACGTTTGTTGGATGAGAAGTGAAATGTCTTTAAGAAAAAAAATCAAGAAAGTCCAGTTGCAGTTTGAAAAAAGCCCCTTTGGGACAACCATAACCAGATGACTGAGAATCTCCAGAGACACCTACAATCTTTATAGACTAAAAGATCAGCTCATCAGCTCCTGGTGGGTGTCTTTCCTTGGCAAGGAGCCACACCTAAATCCTATTGTCTTCTGACACTGCAAGCATTCCTAAGGGCTGCTAGTGGTAATCTTCTACAGCAAGTACTCTTAGACACATTTGGAAGTGCTACAGCAAGGATCTGTTGTTTTCTCTGCTGATACGAAGGCTCATTTATGTGGTTTCTTGGTTTGCAAATTTCCTGGCTTGCTCTGGAAGATGATGTAACCTAATGGACCCTCAAAAAAAAATCTGTAAATAGGTCAAATCCATACTAAAATAATATAAATTCATATCTATCCGTTTTAAGCATGCAGAACTACATGAACTTAGAAGCTGATTTATTTCTCCCAAATGAAACATGAACACAAAAGATACCATTTTTAGAAATAAAGAAATTTCTGGAACTGGGAAGAGCATGCAGACCTGAGAGGAACTGAGGGAAAAGTTTAAATGGTCATAATTCCAATTTGAATGAATGAAGAGCTTAAGTGAAATTCAGAAGATCCTCCTCCATTGGTCTTCAAGCTACCTGAAGCCTTTCAAGGGTCTCTCCATAAAAAAGAAAAGAGGCCAGGTCTTCTTTGCTACCTCCCTGAAATTTTACTAAATATTAGATATTGCCTGAGCAAACAAAGCCTGCTGAAACTTGAAAGCTGACTGATTAACTCAATGAGTTGTTTCAAGGACAGAAGCTTCTTGGAATGCCAGGTGCAATTCTTTATCTCCCTGATGGATTTCCCCTGTAAAAAAAAAAAAAAAAAAAGACCAGAAAAGGCAAGAAAACATCAGTAGGGCATAAATGGCAAACTGTGTTGCCTGGACTCCCTGTAAGATTCCATACAGGAAGCTAAGTCATGACATACCTTATGCTTTGTCCAGCGGCAACATAGGGGATAGATGGAATCAAGGGAATATTTGTGTATTAAAATCCATATTCCCTCTATCACTTTTTAAGAGGTTTATCATGCAAAGTAAATAGCCTGTCATTTTTGCCCCATATTAGAACTTTTAGCTATAGGAAGTGTGATAGTTGTACATATACGACAGATGTGACTACAGGTTTCTGATTTTCATGCTGGAAGGAGGAGAGGACCTGATTTAGCAGATGGATCATGCGCTGAATCAAAGTGTCAGGAAGGATCCTCCACTCATGGAACTAAGTAGTGGTTGATGGCAGTGGTGGGTTTCAATTTTTTTTACTACCGGTTCTGTGGGTGTGGCTTGGAGGGCATGGCATGGCTTGGTAGATGTGGCTTGGTGGGCGTGGCATGGGAAGGTTACTGCAAAATCCCCATTTCCTCCCGATCAGCTGGGACTCAGGAGGCAGAGAATAGATGGGGGTGGGGCCAGTCAAAATTTTTACTACCGGTTCTCCAAACTACTCAAAATTTCTGCTACCGGTTCTCCAGAACTGGTCAGAACCTGCTGAAACCCACCTCTGGTTGATGGGGATCACTTTGCTTATACTATTGAGATGCGATGCTCTGATCCAGATTTATTTTTCCTGCTTCTCTTAGCTCTGAACAGAATCCAGAGCAGAGTCATACCACCTGTACCTGCAGAAAAGCCTTAGGGCGGCCCCAGAGTGCCTCAGAGATTGCTACAAAGTTGTAGGATGTATAATACGGCTGAAGGGGAAAATTATTAAATAGGTTGAAACGACACAACTGTAACAAATTTTACTATTTAATTTAGTTTAAGTCAAATGTAGTTTTTGTCATCATTGTGCCGCTTTCTTTTGTTCTGTATCCCAGGTCAAGGGTAGGAGGCCAAAGGTTGCGCTCTGTAATGTGCTTTATCATATCAAATATTGTTTATGTGTATATAGCAATAGCATTTAGACTTATATACCGCTTCACAGTGCTTTACAGCCCTCTCTAAGCGGTTTAGAGTCAGCATATTGCCCCCAACAATCTAGGTCCTCATTTACCAACCTCGGAAGGATGGAAGGCTGAGTGAACCTTGAGCCGCTGAGACTCGAACTGCCAAACTGCTGGCAGCCGGCAATCAGCAGAAGTTGCCTGCCATACTGCATTCTAACCACTGCGCCACCACGGCTCTTAATATACATATACAGTATGTATGTAAAGTAATGAAAACCTCCTTCGACAAATTGCAAAGTTCATCTTGTATGATGTTGTGTGATTTTTGAAGCCCTTAACAACATGCCTGTTATATTTCTGATTGTTTAGAATCTAACCTAAAAAGGTTACAGCATTTGGCCTGTTAGGAAACCATAATGACTCACCTGCTTAAAAAGTTACTCATTTTTCTCCTGCTTTGTGCACTGCTTGGATACTTTTTTTCTACTCAATGGCATGCAGAAACGACAGGTAAGACAATGGATCATCAATTAACTGAATTCCAGTATTGGGGGTAGGTGGGAGGTCAATGATATTTATTTTCCAGTAAAGCAGTTATAAAAAAGTAGGTAAATATGACAGGGGCGTGGAACTGTGTAAATATTGTACCCAAAGGCAGAATAAGGAAATAAGACTAAGAATAAAAGAGAAGGATGGGAAACAAATATGTTGAAATCAATGTCAAAATGCATTGTAACAATGAGCTGTATTGTGTCTTGTAGTTCTGTACAAACATGGGTTGATAGATGATAGGACCACAGGATGTACTATGGATTCTGCTGCTCTTCGTGTGGTTTTGAATAGCAAATTAGGCGAAAACTAAACAAGCATTTACTCTACAGACATCATTATTGGTTTACAGACCTCACAAACTGAAGTGTTAGCCTAAATTTGCAATGACCAATAGACTTGCCATCCTTTCAACTCTAAACATGAAATCTGTTCTCACTGAAACATACATATGCCCTTAAATTTTCACAGTTTTTTAAAAAAAATAAATATTAAAGAATAAAATAAATGACTAGACCCATGATGGCGAACCTATAGCACGCGTGCCACAGGTGGCACGTGGAGCCATATCTGTGGGCACGTGAGCATTGCCCTAGATCAGCTCCAGCACGCATGCGCGCGTCGGCCAGCTGATTTTCTAGCCTTCTGGGCCGGGAGTTGGGAAACGGGCTGTTTCTGGCCTCCAGGGGAGTGGGGAAGGCTGTTTTCGCCCTCCCCAGGCTCCAAGAAAGCCTCTGGAGCCTGGGGAGGGCGAAAAATGGGCCTATCGGGCCCACTGTGCCATTGAGTGTCGAAAGCAGGGGGAGCGCAGGGAGTGGTGGTGTCGCAGGTGCATGCGTGGGGGAAGGGGCGCATTGAATTATGGGTGTGGGCACACGCACACGCGACCCCCTGCACTCCCCCCGCTTTGGGCACGTGATGGCAAAAAGGTTAGCCATCACTGGACTAGGCAAAGGGAAAAACGTGATAAAAGGCACTGCGGAAGGAAAATAAAAGCCCAGTAAATAAAGAGAAGTTACAATTATCATAACATTTAAAAATCATTATTTCAATGATTACTTAAACATATAAAATTATTTATTTGTTTGTTTGTTTATTTATTTGTCGCATTTTTATGCCGCCCAACTCCTGAGGGACTTTGGGCGGCTAACAACAAAAATAAAACAATGAGAACAATATCCCATACAAAAGTTAAAAACAACATTCAAACCTATACATTCCTATACATTAATCATATCATTTTGAGAAATAATTTCAGGGCAAAAAAATGAAAAGAAAACCCTTCAAAACAGTAAGCAAAAACAATATTACATTCTAGATTCCCTCCCAATATACCCAATCAGTGATTTCATCGAATTATTATAAACATTGCCATAGCTTCTGGTTACTATCTTGACATCAACTATTTTCCCCTTAAAAACCGTAAGTATTTGAGTCAGCTTTGTTATATGACTTGGAATATACAAGGAAGCCATTCTTGCTTACATTTAGTCAAACTTCTATTCTGGATGCCTCCTGCATCCAGAGTTACCATAGGGTAACTCTATGCAGCTTACAGTTATATCTAAGTTAAAACATAAAAAGTTAAAATCAAAACCTTAAAACCAAAGACACATGGGGAGGGGGAGGGTACGGCGGTTTCCTACCCAAGATGCAGTATATTACATTTCTTCCTGTCACTTCCCATCTTGTTCACTGGAACTCACTGCTCTGGGCTGTCTAAAGCTTTTTGAAATTTATCTCATTGATCCAAAGCGTTAACTGCCCCTTCCCCAGCTTTATGCCATCTGCAAAAACCCTTAAATTATCATTTCAGGTCTCTTATTCAAGTCATTGATAATAAATGTGAAATAAGCCCAAGTCACAGCTCTGTAGCCTTCTATTCAATATGTTAGGGATGGGGAAGGCTTGAAGGAAACTGAAAGAGCCATGTAAGTTTGTGAGGAAGTGAACCTGGGATTGCTGCCTACACAAAGAAAAAGCACCTTCAGTCAGGCAGAAATACCTCCCACCCCACATACCAAGGCACAACAAACAAGGCACAACAAACCAGGGGTGAAATAATCCCGGTTCAGACCGGATTGCCTGATCCGGTAGTGATGGCGGCGGGTGGTTCGGAGAACCGGTAGCAAACATCCCTGTCCCTTCCCCCATGCCCTGCTGAGCTGCGCAATCATCAGAGTGTTTTTTAAAAAAATTTAAAAGCATTTTTTCTACAACCTCTTTGACCAATCCCAGCTGAGTTGCCTGATCGTCAGAGGCTTTTAAAAGCCTTTTTTTCTGCAACCTCTTAAGGTTGTAGAAAAAATGCTTTTAAAAGTTAAAAAAAAAAAGTTGGCCACACCCACCCAGTCACATTACACCCCCCCACCAAGCCACGCCCACAGAACTGGTTTTGCACCACTGCAACAAACGCAGCTCATGATTTCCCTCCCCCAAAGGCCAGATGGACTCATGTACGGATGTGTGCATACAGTTATTCATTCACAAGTTTACTTTGAAGCATCCATGTTGGGTTTCCAGTTGGCTGGCTCATTGATCCACACCCAGGCCCTTGCTTACAAAAATAAACACTAAGAATGCCTGTTGTGTAAGAGTAGAGGAGATAGCAAGCAGATGAGAATCGGAGAAACAATGTTTGGAGATTGACAGCTATTGCAGGCAGGTGGGTTATCAATCATTTGCCAGCCCAGAAGCTACAGTAAGTTGCTGTAGGGATTTTTGCCTGGAGTTTGGATTCGGAGCTCAGCTGGAGTGCTCAAAAACAATGCTTAAGAGCTGAGTTTGGAGCTTGGCAGCAACCAGAAAAGAGGCAACCACATTAAGGCAGCACCTCATAGCAACTACCACAAGAACTTTTAAAAGGAGGCAAAGGTTACTGAGTTTAAAGCGCTGTGCATTAAAGATGTATTTACATGACAACATCACCTTGTAAAGCCTAGAAGAGTAGAGGTAACCCATAGTAACACCCTGTGGTTGAAGAAGATGTGTGCTAGAATAAAGCATTGTGTATAGATCTGCTACACTGAAGTGTGTTCAGTCTCGGAAAAGCAAAGAACCCTCACAAAATGGAATGCTTGGAAACATCCCTATGATTTCATTTCTGTCTCAGAGGAAAAAGTGATTAATTAATCCAGAGGTGGGCAACTATGGCCCTTTTATGACTTGTGGACTTCAATTCCCAGAATTCCTGAGCTAACAAGACTGGCTCAGGAATTCTGGGAGTTGAAGTCCACAAGTCATAAAAGGGCCATAGTTGCCCACCCCTTAATTAATCCTATAGCAATTACTGCCCACAACTGCATCACCAGATGCAATTAAAATATTGCTGGACTAAAATTCACCAAATTCCCATCCAAACATGGCATACAGGACTGCAGATCTGATTTTTTTAAAAAAGCAGTTATTTTTTAAAAAATGTCTCAACAAAGTTTGAATTTTTCTTCTAGTTCATAAAGAAGACTGGTTGAAAATACAAAATGATCGTAAAACCAGATTGGATTCCATCTGCCTGAGCAAGAATTTAAGAAATTTAAAAAGAAAGCTGAATGTACAGGTGACTAGACAACTCTTTGTGGATGAGAACTACAAATTTATCTATTGTGAGGTGCCCAAAGTAGGCTGTTCTAATTGGAAGAAAATTGTTTTGCTACTCACACTCAACCTGAGCAGGGATACCTTTGAAGTAAGCCAGAATGAGATTCATAAAACAAACCTTCTAAAACGGTTGAGTTCTTATCCACCTAAACAACAAGAAGAACTTTTGAATTCCTTTACAAAAGTGATGTTTACCAGACATCCTCTAGAAAGATTGGTCTCTGCTTACAGAGACAAATTATTGGGTAATGAACCTTACTATAGTGGCAACGTGGCAAATGAGATTAAAGCCTTGTTTAGGAAGGACAAAAACTTTACAGGGGTTGTGACTTTTCAAGAGTTTGTAAACTATGTTGTGACAAGCAATAAGGAGTATTTGGATGTACATTGGAAACCAATGTCCCAGTTATGTGATCCCTGCAATATTCATTATGACATCCTGGGAAAGTATGAGACGCTGGAGGATGATGCCAAGCATACTCTCAGTAGAATCAGAGTTCCAGAGATTGTCCGTTACCCGGACAGTAAGTTTTATACACAAAGGACAAACAAGAACTTCACTATCCAATATCTAAGAAAACTGGACTGGAACCAAATACAGAAACTCTTGGAACTTTATCAGATAGATTTCTCTTTATTTAATTACACGTCTACTGCTGAAATGGAAATGTTATTTTCAGGCTAAGTCATACCTCTATTTTCTGGATACCTACCTTTGGGAGTAAGGCAAGAATTTGCTAGGGGGAAAAACATTTTCTTTGGCGATATATATTTTAGAGAAAAAAACATTTCTTCAGGTGGCTATCTGTTTCTAAGTTGCCTCCTTAAAGAAGAAGCACTTGGTGCCTTCACTGACTTCATTTAGATGTCAAACATTTTATTTCATTATTCTGTAAATTTGATTTTACTGATAACTTGCCTTATTTTAGCACAGCTAAACCATACTTTAGCTATTTATTTATGCATCATGCTATGCTTTACCACAAATCAAAATGTCTGGATCTATCAATTGCATTAGGTAACAAGCAAGCAAATCACACTTTAAACAGCTGCGTGAACCTTGACACTGAGCACTTGAAATTTATTTCCAGTTTATGTCTTGCGTATTGAATATGACTAGCATGCAAGAACATTACGCTTATATGCTTTCACAAGCATTCACCAGATTCTGTCTCTGTATGTATTTGATATTTTGTTTTCACATTTCTATCAATGGTATATGAATTTTGTGCATCTGAAAAATAAATTCACCTTGAAATGCATCTTGGCATGTGGAGTGGGCTTTGCATGGAAGATGCATTGTAGAAATTTGCATTTAGGGTATGATGGTATTAATAGGATATTAATAGGGTATTAATATCCTATTTAATATATTTCTCTTTGCTGTTCTCCCTTTTCATCCATCACATGTCCCTCTAAAGTTCCACAAAAGAGTCTCCAACTTTCAGGGACAATTTTGGAGGACATAGTTGAAGCTGCAAGAAGAAGGGAATTTATTCTAGTAGCAGTCTATATAATACTAATTCTCTAATTGTCATTACCATTAACTTGGTTAAACATTACATCATAGGGCAACAATTTTGGAACCAAAGTACTTCAAATGGGCTCACATACAGAATATATACAAAATCCAGGGACCCACAGCCATGACTCTTATGGAAATTAAATTTGGAAAAGTTTGGGCTGCTTCAACGCTACTGGCTGCTGTTGCACTGCTGGGCTGTTGTTGCAGTCACATGATGCTCATTCTGAATGTTTCATGACAGTTTCCCAGCCACTTTTGCAGTCCTTTGTTCCCTACCCTACCCGGCAACAAGGAATTGATTCAGCATTTTAAAGAAGCTACAATTTTAAAGTGCATGAAGAAAGGCCTGGATATTTTTATTACTTTATGATCCTCTTCTTTGGTATACAAACATGCTTATGTATCTATATCCCATCTTTGTTCAGGAACTTAAGACACATTCATCCTCTTATATTCCTTTACAACAACCGTATGAGGTAGGATGAGCTGAAAAATCACCAAGTGAGCTGCTGTGGCTGCAGATGGAGCAGAAACTGTATCTCTCTGGTATCAGCCAAATACATCGGCCACTATGCCTTAGTCCTTGCCTATCCTTTTTCACTTTTCAACTACCCAACTCTGAAGCTGAGAGTAGACCAGCCCCTCATTCAACCACAGAAATCGGAATAGAACAGTCCTACCCTAGCAGGGGTGAACCGGTAGTAAAAAAATGCTTTAAAAAGTGAAAAAAAAGGTTCTGATGATCACAGCTGTGCCGCGTGATTGTCGGAACCTCTTTTTTTACTTTTTAAAAGCATTTTTTTACTACCAGTTCAGGCGAATAGGTAGTAAAAAATGCTTCAAAAAGTAAAAAAAAAAAGTTGGCCATGCCCACCCAGTCACATGACCCCCACCAAGCCACACCCACCAAGCCGGTAGCAAAAAAATTTGCATTTCACCACTGTACCCTAGTCCTCAGGAGTCACATGTTTCTTTTTTAAACTGTATCTGACAGCTTCTACAACTTAACAGAGAAGGGATTTAGGGATTCTAAACTGCTCTGAGGTGAGAACTGCAATGTACGGTATTGTGGTAAAATAATAAAAAAAATAAATTAAATTAAACTATCATCAGCATAATTATGCCATATGGAAAGAGAGGGGGGAATAACACGATGAAGAGATGACACCAAACGTCACTGGGATGTGTCAGGAAGGAGGAGAGATGAAGACATGGAGGTTGAAAGAGCTTCATATCTCCAGAATAATAACAAAAGGTACAGAATGAGGAGGTAAGAAAAGGTGAAAAAGGGAAGGGAAGATCAACATGTGGCAAACACTAATTACTGGGAGAATTCCTTAACATGACAATGCCCGCCTTCAACAAGACCAAAACATCAAAAAAGTGAGGCAAAATGCACAACTTGCATGACGTAATATGTTTTTTGATGTTGGTGCTGTACCCAAAGTCTGTCCTCACTGTCCCATGTTCCTTTTCGCTTGCCAAGTTTCGTTGTACTGCTCCCTCGGCTGGGAAACGGAGATGAGCACTGCCCCCTAGTGTATGACACAGCCGGATAGGGGAAAACATTTGCCTTTACCTTTTTTGCTGTATAAAGAGAAAGCTCAGGATAGGCAATTTGTAACCTCTACCTAATGAACTCCTCGATTTATATAACAACAATGTGAGCCTGTTGCAAATGGGCTCAGGACAATACAACTGCCTATTCTGAATGACATCCTTTGGTGCCAAAGAAGTCTCCTTCTAACGTGGAATGGATGGAATCCTTCTGTGATTATTTAGGGCAAATCCATCATTACATTGGTCATGTAGTGCCAGACCTCAAAAGAGAAGCCAAATTTATTCAAATTCATGGATCCTCAAGATTGCTTAGAATTAAGAATAGGTATATTCCACAATGATGGAATTCATGAGGTTGTTACATTATTGGAAGGAACAGGGAGGGAGGGAGGGAAGGAGGAAGGAAGGAAGGAAGGAAAGAAAGAAGGAAGGAAGGAAGGGTTTCTGATGTTTCCTGCCAGCTTCTCATAAGGAAACTCAATGGGGAAGCCAGCAGCAAGTTGGAAATCACTCCTGCTCCCACTGCTGTTTTACCAACCTGTGGCCTTTTGGTTTCTCTGTTTTAAGGTAAGAAAATATCTCTGAAATGATGACCCAATGGGACACGGATTGACTACTATTAACTGAAAATAAAATCACACATTTGATAATTATATTTCTATCTATTTTTATCTAAAAAGCTCGCCATTAATCTTTCCAAATTGGACTTGGATATTCCTTCCCCCACAGACAACCTTCCCTCTAAGATATGTGTATTACCCAGCAAACCCAAGCACATGGTGAAAAATCAACTGCGTACAAAATTAAGTGCTCCCAAAATAATAATTTTAAAAAATGATTTCAGGTGCCACAAAACTCTGGGCTCACAAGGACCTCTGCACAAGTTTGCTGCCTGAGCTTAATTGCAGCAGAGAGGGTTGCTCTGCATTGCTGTGGTCTGGTCCTCGAGGGGTGGGGGGGCACCTTTTGCCAGGAATAGTTGACGGCAGCCCTTCCTCAGCTTTCCAGTTGCAGCTGACCTGCACTGGATCCAGCCCAGCTAGAGACAGAATGAGTGCAACTTCAAGCCTCCTGAGCATATAGGAATTCCCTCCTCCCTCTCAAGAAGATTTAATCGTTGGTGAGATTTGGGCTATGCAGGGTCCATAATCATTCATACACAAATTAAGTTTCAACTAATAATGAAAGGTTAAATAAATCCAGAATATACCCCTAGAAGAATGGGGTGGGGTGGGGATTAAAGAGAAGTAATCTAAATGCTTTTTGAATAGTAGTTTTTCTTTTCTTTTCTTTTCCCCCCAGTAGCACCACCAAATTTGATTTTTACGGGATTCACAATAGGGAAACATGAGCAGCCTATTTCAAAGATGGATTTGTTTTTTTTCAATAGGCAACTGAACTTTCTTTGTTTTTCCTTGAAGACGTTTTGCTTCTCATCCCAGAAGCGTCTTCAATTCTAAGAAAGTTCAGTTGCCTTTTGAAAAAAAACACCTTCCGGCAACCATGACCTGAATGACTGAGAATCTCCATAGACAAGAGACTCCGTGCTCAGTGAACTGACAAAAGCACCGAGAAGAAGCAATCATTAGATCCATTTGCACCACTTAAAGATACCAGCTGGTCTCACTCACCTCACAAGATATCCTAATCATCCAGATTTAAGGAAAAAATTATCTGAAAGTAGCCTGAAGCATCCGGACGGAACATTGCAAAACATATTGGTCAGCAAAGGAGCGACACAAGGTTGTGCACTCTTCTTTATTTATTCAACTTATTTGTTGAATATATATCGAGGGAAGCTGGATTGGAAGAATATGAGCACCTTTACATTAGAGAAGGGAACATCCATAACTTTTATTATGCTGATGAGAAACAAACAAATGAAAGCGAGTATAGCAACAAGACTTATTTGCTGACAACGAAGACATTAAATTGGTAATCAGTATTTGCCTTTTAGGATTGACAACTGATAGTAAAGGAACCAGCAGTGAAGAAATATGGAATAAACTAGATAAGATAAAATGAGAGGCTTGGAAAAAATATTCAGATGCTACATCTTTAAAGATGCTAAGCTTGTCAGGTAGACCTGACAGCCCAGGTTTAAGACCCGAGCTCCACACAATGGGGTAAGTGCCCATTACTTACCCCAGCTCCCCCACCTAGCAGTTCAAGAGCTTGCAAATGCAAGTAGATTAATAGGTATAACTTCGGTGGGAAAGTAACAGTGTTCGGTGTGCCTTTGGTGTATAGCCATACTAGCCACATGACCACAGAAATTGTCTTTGGACAACACTGGCTCCCTTGGCCAAGAAACAGATGAGCACCATGCCCTAGAGGCATATACTACCGACAGGGACGCCTTTATCTTTTTGGGGTGATATGCTATACTTATAAACAACAATTCTGCAGCAATGGTTTTCCCTGTGGCATTCTTTGGAAGTGGCAGTGAGACTCTGAAGAGGTAGGATAGAAATTGAGGGAAGGAAATCAAGTCCTCCCTTCACACATTCCTCTTTTTGTAATTCAAAATCACAATCAAAATAGGCTCTAGACAAAGATCAAAGTGCAACAGGAAACACAAATGTAATAGGTGCACTCTGTAAGCAATGTTCCATAAACAACTTCTATATACTGTGCAAAAGAGACAACTAACAAACCAAAAAGGGAACAAAAAGACCAAAACGCCTCCCTACCAGCAATCAATATCCTGATGGACAGAGATTAACACCAAGATCAACAATCAAGAAGTAAACAACACCCCAATCAAAAACTGCCAAACAAGCTAACAATAAATAATAGCCCAACTATAGAGCCACTAAGACCCCTGACAACGCAAGCCACTAGAATATCAATTGAGAGCAAACCTCCCTCCCTACTAGCACTGATGTTATCTACTCTGGGTAATGAAATGTCTGCAAGAAAATAACCAAGTTCAGAGAACACCGGGGACCCCTCAAAACTCTGAGGGATGGGGATTGGCAATCTGAGAATTGCGGTCACTACCAAAATGGGGCCCACTTCTGAGAGAGCCCCATGTGGCCTCTTGTATAGGAAGGCTGCTGACAACTGCAGTGATTTGCTTAAACAACTGTGGCAAAAAAAGTGCATAAAGTGGAACACTTAACAACTGTCTCACTTAGCAATGGAAATTTTGGGTTCACTTGTGGTCGTAAATGGAGGGTTACCTGAGTACCGAATACGCACAGAATGTATTTTCAGTTTTCTAGTAATTGATCACTAGAGGGCAGAATCGGACCATTCTATGTATAATTGAAAGAATTTGTTTAAACTACCTTAAATCATCGGACTACCCAGTGCTCTTTGCTAAGGCAAAACTTCATATCCCTTCCTCCAATTTTGCAGAACTATATTTTTCCCTGCAAAATGGAAGGGAGTGGGAGGTGACCTTGAGATTCTCTTGCCATCAGACACTTGGGTTCTTCTGTATGCTAGTATATAAGTACTAGTCTCCAGCATGCCAGCTGACAGCAAAATACGACATCTTGAAAACCTGCTATCTGCATTCCAACAGCACTGCATTTCAACAGCACTGCATTTCAACAGCACTGCATTTCAGCAGTGAGGTAGAATAGGACTCTGTCTGCAATAGAAATACAGGGAAGGAGAGAGGCAGGGTGAGGAATACCTCTTTTGTTGGGGGTATTGGTGGCTGAAGGCGTCCCTTACCACTCACAGCAACAGAAGTGGAAAGGGGGAGAGGAGGGGCTGGGGACAAGACAGTTGTTTCCCTCTAAAGTAAAGGTAAAGGTTCCTCTCACACATATGTGCTAGTCGTTCCTGACTCTAGGGGGCGGTGCTCATCTCTGTTTCAAAGCCAAAGAGCCTGCGCTGTCCAAAGATGTCTCCGTGGTCATGTGGCCGACATGATTCAATGCCAAAGACGCACGGAACGCTGTTACCTTCCCACCAAAGGTGGTCCCTATTTTTCTACTTGCATTTTTTATGTGCTTTTGAACTACTAGGTTGGCAGAAGTTGGGACAAGTAACTGGAGCTCACCCCGTTACCGGCACTAGGGATTCGAACCGCTGAACTGCCGACCTTTCGATTGACAAGCTCAGCGTCTTAGCCACTGAGCCACCGCATCCCTTGTTTCCCTCTATGTTTAACTTAATTTCAGCTGTCACCTCTCTATGGAATAGGCCTCTCTTGGCTAAAGAGCCACTTCTGTTTCACTTTCTTTACCATGTGAATGGAAGCATATGTGTGTGTGGGTGTGTGTACATGGGGTGTGTGTGTGTGTGCGTGCAGTACATTATGGAAGAATCTTTTTTATACCAAAATTATAACCTCCTCCTCCCCTAAATCCTGCCATGTTCTTTCTTCTCCCTTCTCTGCTTCTCTTGCCGGAGGTGGCAAAAGAGATAGAACGACTCTTTTGGCACCATTTCTCTGACCTCATTAGAGCTGTGATGGCAAACCTATGGCACTTGTGCCACAGGTGGCACGCGGAGCCATATCAGTGGGCACGTGAGCGTTGCCCTAGCACAGCTGCGGTGCACATGCATGCACTGGCCAGCTGATTTTTGGGCCTTCCGGGCCCACCAGAAGTTGGGAAACAGGCTGTTTCTGGCCTCCGGAGGGCCTCCAGGGGATGGGGAAGCCTGTTTTTCATCCTCCCTAGGCTCCAAGAAAGCCTCTGGAGCCTGGGGAGGGCAAAAAACGGGCCTACCAGACCCACCGTGCCATCACGTGCCAAAAGTGGGGGGAACATAGGGGGGGTCATGTGTGCATGTGCGGGGGGTGGTGGGGCACATTGAATTATGGGTGTGGACATGCACGCGCGTGACCCCCCATGCTCCCCCTGCTTTTGGCACATGACGGCAAAAAGGTTAGCCATCACTGCACTAGAGGGAAAGAACTGATAGCAGACCCACTTCTTGTGTAAAGCTCCTCCCCTCCCCATTAGTACAGGTAGTCCTTGACTTACAATAGTTCACTTAGTGACTGTCCAAACTTACAATGGCACCGAAAAAAGTGATTTATGACCGTTATTCACATTTATGACCATTACATCATCCCCGTGGTCCTGTGATCAAAATTCAGATGCTTGGCAACTGACTCATATTTATGACGGTGTCCCAGGGTCATGTGATCCCCTTTTGCGACCGTCTGACAAGCGAAGTCAATAGGAAAGCCAGATTCACCGAACAACTGTGTTACTAATTTAACAGCTGCAGTGATTCTGTGGCAAGAAAGTTCATTAAGTGGGGCAAAATTCACTTAACAAATGTCTCTCTTAGCAACAGAAATTTTGGACTCAATTGTGGTCATAAATTGAGGACTACCAGTACCTAATTGATGCTTAGAAATATACTTTGGGCACATGTTGAGAAGTCTTTGAGAAGGCATGTCTGAAAGTATTCAGTCCCATACAGCAGGCCCTTCCCCCCCTGATAGTTCTCTGATCCCATGGAACACCTCTGTGGGACAGGAAAATTTGTGGCTAGACAACGCCAATTCTCCAAGGCCTAGCAGATCTATCCAGGTTGGCAAGAAAAGTGATAGGGTTGATTCTTGTGCTTGTGGGGAGGCCCTTATTTCTTTGTAAAACAAACAAACAAACCCTTTTTGTAAAACAATGGCCAGGAATCAGGGCAGAATGGGGATTCCATGTCTACAGCAGCCTGAGATGGCCAGTAGGAGATGGGAAAATTCCCTGTCCTAAACACATTTTGATACGAGACATTGCAGACTGTCCAAACTGGTAAGTTTGTGTTGGCAGAAAGTGGAAAATGGCATTTTAAAGCTGGACTACTAAAGACTAATTCAGAAGAGTTACCTTCAGAGCAGTGGTGGGTTGCCCCCGGTTTGCACCGGTTCTATAGAACCGGTAGTAAAACCGGTGGGAGGCCCCGCCCACTGACCCTGACGTCATCAAAATGCTTCTGCGCATGTGCACGGCCCCACTGTGAACCGGTAGTAAAGGTAAGTAGAACCCACCCCTGCTTCAGAGCAGTGGTGGGTTTCAAATTGTTTTACTACTGGTTCTGTGGGCATGGCAGGGGAAGGATACTGTAAAATCTCCATTCCCACCCTATGCCAGGGGAAGGTTACTGCAAAATCCCCATTTCCTCCTTATCAGCTGGGACTCGGGAGGCAGAGAATAGATGGGGGAGGGGCCAGTCAGAATTTTTACTACCGGTTCTCCGAACTACTCAAAATTTCCGCTACCGGTTTTCCAGAACTGGTCAGAACCTGCTGAAACCCGCATCTGCTTCAGAATGTTCGGGGGAAACTTGAAGACAACATAATCCATTCATATCTTCCTGAAACTGTTAACAAGGCATCTTCCTGCTGTGGTTAGCTGATGATGGAGAAGACCCCTGCAGTATATCATTCTGCCTCTGGGACTACACTGAGTTAATTTATTCCTTGCAGTTATCATTCAAGCTTTTTTTCCCCCTTCATAAAAGAAAAGGAAGACTGAAGAAGAAGAAAGGAAGATTATTACCCTGGAAATCTATAGAATTTTAATCACAATCAAACTTTAATCCAGTCTTCAGGAAACGTGTTGCCCTTCAAATATTCTTTGCTGGCCAAATTTTCACTTTGGAAAGAGAAAGATGAGGGAGAGTTGAATGTATCAATGTGAGTTTCTTGGTTTTGTAAATATATCAAATTTGGCTTCTCCTTGTTTTTTGTTTTTTTTCATTTTTGAGAACATGTCAACACTGGTTTGCTGGATTTGAGATTTAATAATTTTGTGTCAACATCTGTCTGCATTTTGGGGCACTTTTCTCCAAACGTGCATTTTTGCTTTCAGTTTTGTTTAATGTACAAAACTTTTGCAACATTTAATATAAATCTATGCACATTTCCTTCTTTGGATCCCATTTCCTTTGCACACACTGCCATACTTAGCAGTGTGGCTAATTATTTAGCAATATAGTCATGAGATATTATAAGGAGCTTTTGTACATATTTTCTGGGTAGAGAGGAAGAAATATTCAGTGAGTCAGGATACAGCAACCATCCTAAAGTAGCAAAAGTTAGGATCTCAAAGAGTGAAAACAGAGGATGAATGTATTTTTTCTTCAAATTTGAATAAATGATGCTCTTTTGTTTCATTAAATCTGAACAATTCTAGTAGTAATGTTGATATTAACAGCAGAATAGAAATGGGATACAATAATTTGAGAACTCAATAATAAAGGATCTGGGGATTTTTGCATGTGATTTTGTCTTAATTTGCTACAAAATCTATTATTTATTTAAGTTTAAGTTTATTAAATTTTTATACTGTCCTTCTCCCAAAGGACTCAGAGCGATGTTCAGCCAAGATAAAAACCAACAATATAAAAGTTTAAAACAATTTAAAATTATTAAATAGTTTGGCCAATCATCTAAAATAAAATAACCCATTAAAATATTTTAGGCCAGCCCTGCTTGATGGAATAATAGCATTTTAAGGGCGCGGCGAAAGGTACGGAGGTCGGAAATCTGACGAATCTCCGGGGGCAGCTCGTTCCAGAGGGCAGGTGCCCCCACAGAGGAGGCTCTTCCCCTGGGGGTCACCAGTCGACACTGTCTAACCGACGGCACCCTGAGGAGGCCCTCTCTGTGGGAGCGTACTGGTCGGTGGGAGGCTATCGGAGGCAGAAGGCGGTCTCATAAATATCCAGGTCCTATGCCATGGAGCGCTTTAAAAGTGGCAACCAACATCTTGAATCGCACCCGGAAGACCACTGGGAGCCAGTGCAGCTTGCACAGGAACGATGTTACATGGGAGCACTTAGTCGCCCTCATAATCACCCGAGCGGGCACATTCTGAACCAGCTGGAGCCTCCGAGTGCTCTTCAAGGGGAGCCCCATGTAGTGAGCGTTACAGTAATCCAGACGGGAGGTTATGCGGGCATGAGTGACCGTGCTCAAGGTGTTCCGGTCCAGAAAGGGACACAACTGGTAGATCAGGTGAACCTGATAAAAACCTGATTTCCCTCTATATGCCTTCAAATGTGATACAGATAGATAAATATTTTATTTTCATTTTAGTTTTAGACCAGAGGTGAAAAAGAAAACCTTACAAATACAACAAACAAAAACGCATTATAGAAATTTTAAAATAGATAATATAGCAGCACAACTGGATTTAAGCCTTTAAAACAACTATTCTAATCCCAAATTAGACTATCTGTTTCCTAATAAACTGTCCCAAAATAAAAATTTGCCATTTTATAAATAATGTGTGGATTTGAATCAGATGCAAGGAGAGTGACATTAAATTGGTATAATACATCCAAATAGTTACCTGGAAGAAGTGTTATTAATAGATTAGTATGATATAGAATTTGATGGTAATTTTATACCTCAGGATAAATTATAATTTATATCTATGGATTACTGCAAAAAGAACACTTGGGGAAAGTAATTAGAAAAAGGTATGCAATTGTTCGAAGTGCTTTTTTAAAAAGTCCAATCTGGCATAGCATCATTTCAAGAATAGCTCAGTTCACATATTACAATATAGTTGCTTGTCTAATCATGTGAAACCAACTATTGCAATTTGTTTAACAAATCGTGGTTAAGGAAACTATGGCTTAGTGAATAATATAAACTCCATCCTAAGGAATGGTAGACTACAGTACTATACCTTGTGAAGTAGGCCTATAGCTTCCAGAAGGGACTCCATGTCAGTCTTGTAGGGAAAAAAATCCAATTACGTGGTCGTTTAAAGACTCACTATTTGTGATAGTATCAGCTTCTGTGGATCATGGTTCAACAAAGTAAGGCTCTTTGTTGAATATATTATAATCAAATGAAAAGTAAAGCTCCAGGATGGCTTATATAATACTTCAAGCCTATTGATTAGGTCTAAGCAATAGTGATCTTATTATATAATAGGACTTTTGTGTCTGATCAGAAAATTCCAGATAACCATTAGATGACAGCCAAGAAGTAATATTTCAGCTCAGATATGCTACTCCCAAATGATACACTGGGGGTGGATAGGAGAGAAATGAATGGGTATCCTGTCCACCCCCAGGGTATCATAATTCAAACAGATGAAGAAACAGGATAGCAATTTTACCACTACTACATTTGGGCTGGCTATATTTACCCCACTGTCCACCATAGACTAAAGTTTGCAGTTAGTTTTACATAGAGCATGGCTTATGTAGTTTTGACTAGAGTGGGTGGTGTGATCTCGGTGCTATGTAGCATCTACGGGGGTCGGTATATAATGATACATGTTTTAATGCCTTCTAAAAACCAATCACTGTATTTTACTTAATAAAACATAATTCTATAAGCCATGCCATCATGTGTACTTCTGAAGTGGATAAGGGTGTTACCAAGAAGAGCTTGACTAGAACCTAGAAATTTGAAGGTCTCTATTGTTGATACTGTGTTGTCTAGTATTGTGAGAGGTGGAAGTATGGAAGGGTTTCTCCTAAAGTCTACCACCATTTCTATGGTTTTGAGTGTGTTCAGTTCCAGATTGTTCCAGTTACACCACGAGGTATGACTTAAATCTTGGATGCCATTTATACTGGTCTACAAGGAGGAAGCTTTGGAAATGCAAGTAGCTTAAATTTTACCAAAATTGGGTCACTAATAAAGGAAAAGTAAGTCCTGAGTATTAATTGGCTCCAGTTTCCAAGATACAGCTTCGGATCAAAATTGCATCAAAATAATTCAAAATTACGAGAGGGATGTGCGATTATGCTCCATAACTTTTCTGCAAAATGCGATATAGCAATGAGAATGATGCCCCACCAATCATACATTTATCTTTTTATTGATACCAATAACTTTCCATTCATTTATTGGTTTTTCATGTAACATTTGCATGCTTTTTGCATGAAAAACTGACAAGCTCTAACATTAAACGACAAGGTTCCATCTTCATTCGGTATCTAAACTGTGCTTTTTGGCTTTTCTCTTATGAACTGCAGTAGGATCATCCCTGGGGAGATTACAGCAGTAATCAACAAGCATTTCCTTGATAACCTTTCTCCATGCCTGCAATATCCTGGTGGAATCTCTCCCCATGCTCATCATTTTACTGCCCCACAGTTCAAAGGGAAATAGTCTAAATGCGAGTGTAAGAAGTGAATTTTCAGTGATATGTTTGCACCAAGTGCTTTATAGGACGTAAGCAAAATTCTCTAATGTTTTTCATAGTCATCTGCCTTGCTGTTCTCAAAGTGAATATAAATTTATACACTTCCATGTGGTACCATTTTCATTGTTCTGCCATACTTTGTCGAGAAGTTACGAGGCATCATGATCATTAAACATCTCCCTCCCTTGTAGGCAAATATATTCACCTGTGTATAAATCTTTATTGTGAAATATCTTGAAAACTTTTGCCAACCAGCACCTTTATCTCCTGTTTTCTAATTCATCTAATCAAAATATGTAAAATTAACACATTTTATCTCAGAGGTTTCCCAAAATTTGTAGACCAGTGTATTGGTCCCTAAAATTTTATAGACCAGATCCAGAAATTATATGCCCTATCCCTGAATGGTTTTAAATTTGGCTGAGAAATTATAACTGGATCATCTCAAAAGTTGTTGATGGATAAAATCAACAATTTTTGTGTTTCCTTAACCGTATAGAGGACGGCAGGCTTGTGGGGCATCAAGTTTAGTTAAATCACTGGGGATGCAACAGATTTGGTAGTCTGAGCACTGCCTAGGAAGGTAGGCAGGGTAAATGCTTAAGAAATAGTGTGCACCTATTTGCACTACTCAGGTGACCCTGATGACACAAATAATAATAACAATAATAACTTTATTGTCATTGTACGTGTATACCCATACAACGAAATTCACTTAACACCCAAATACCAGGTCCAACACTCATAACAATCCCCAGATACACTCCCACCCACCACAAATTCCCCACCCCTAAACCACTCAAACATCTACACAAATACCAAGTAATGCTGTCCAACAGCTCACTGATGGTGGCCCTTTAGCTTAATTGTTGAGTGCAATTATAGCTCTGGGATAAAAACTATTCAGAAAACGTGTAGTCTGAGTTTTAATTATTCTGTATCTTCTGCCAGAAGGCAACAGTCCAAAAAGACTGTAAGCAGGATGGGAAGAGTCTCTGAGAATGTTATGCAACTTCCTCAAACAGCGAGATGCAAAGATGTGGTCCAGGGCTGGTAGCTGGAGCCCAATGATATTCTGGGCAGTTTTAATGATTCTCTGTAGACCTTTTTTGTCCGCTACAGAGCTGCTCCCATACCAGTGGTGGGTTCCTCCCGGTTCGGCCCAGTTCCGCTGAGCTGGTAGTGGTGACAATATGATGTCACTGAACTGGTTCTGCCCCCGTGCCCCCCTCCATTATTCTTACCTTTTATTTGGCCCCACCCCCAATCTATTGCTGCCTCCTGAGTCCCAGCTGATCGGCTAGAAGGAAAAAAACTGTTTAAACTCTTGCCACGGGGCTTAAAAGGGCCGCTCTACAGCTGATCAATGTTAAAAGGCAGTGTGGTGGTAGACTGGTGCCTCCAAAAACAAATGAGTAGATAGGTGCCTCCAAAAACAAATGAGTAGACTGGTGCCTCCAAAAACAAATCAGTAGACCAGTGCCTGGTAGACCAGTGCCTCCAAAAACAAATCAGTAGACCAATGCCTCCAAAAACAAATGGGTAGACCGGTACAGCTCTGCAAGCAGTTAAAAGCCTGGTAGACCAGTACCTCTGCTAAATCCTAAAGAATTATCACATGACCATCAAACCACGCCCACAAAATAAGCCACGCCCACAGAACCAGTAGTAAAAATTTTTAGAACCCACCCCTGTCCCATACCATGCAAGAATGCTGTATGTCAGGACACTCTCAATGGTGCTGTGATAGTAGGACAGAAGTAGATGCTGAGATAGATTTATCTTCCTGAGCATTTTCAGGAAATACAGCCTCTTCTGTGCCTTCTTCACAAACATGTTACCATTCATAGTCCATGAGAGGTCCTTCGAGAAATAAATGCCCAGAAATTTAAAACTACCAACCCTCCGCACGTCCTCACCATTTATGTACAATGGTAAATATACATCCTTCTTCCTCCTGAAGTCAATTATAAGTTCTTTAGTTTTTTTGGTGTTAAGTGTAAGATTATTTTCTTTACACCACAATGTCAGCCCTTGTACTTCCTTTCTATAAGCAGACTCATTGTTCTTATTAATGAGCCCCACCTCTGTTGTGTCATCCGCAAATTTAATAATTGCATTGGTGTTATACAATGGGGTGCAGTCATGTGGATACAAGGAATAAAGGAAAGGGCTTAGCATACAACCCTGGGGGGCTCCTGTGCTTAGTATCAGAGTAGAGGAATGGTGAGATCCCATCCTTACTGACTGTGGCCTATCTGTCAGAAAATCCTTTATCCACAAACCTCCAGGTAACCTTAATGACTTGCTAAAAGAATGCAAATGACCAGCTGTCTGCAAGGAGTATAAATCCTTCCATTTCCCACCATTCAGTCAGAGCTGAAGAAGCGAAACATCTTCAAAGAAAAACCAGAAAGTCCAGTTGCCTCTTGAAAAAGCACTTTTGGGACAACCATGACCTGGATGACTGAGAATCTCTATAGACATAGATAGACAGATGGTAGACAGATGATAGACAGACAGATAGATGATAGATAGACCAACAGACAGATGATAATGAAGAATGCCTGAATCAGATGGAAAGGAGAAAGGAATTCTTAAATTTCTTGAGGTCGTGGTTGGATGGGTTGATGAGATCTCAAAATGAAAGAGGTGATGTTTAAAGAGATAAGCTTGGATGTGATACATGTATAATGTGAGCTTTTCTTTGTCTACTATCAAATAAGGAATTGCCTCCCTTTGCCATTAGTCTCTTTGAATCATAGAGTTGCTAAAGTGTTATTTCAAAAGTATACTTGTAATCTTACATTGGG
>WNWU01000001.1:41252435-41276490 GCA_012654045.1 Ptyas mucosa | reverse complement strand
ACATTGGGAACTTCAGATACCGTATAATTGTAAAGCTGAGTTGCATTTTGGGCCCTGTGAGAGAGTAAAGTTGAGGTTACTGTCTACAGTTACTGCAGCCAGGCAGAAACACTTCCCACTCCCACTTCCCTCTTTCTTTCATACATACATTCACTCACAACTTTACTCACAAACATCCAAACTGGCATTCCAGCTGCCTGTGATAATTGAGCCACACGTTGGTGTTTTCAAGGATGTGCAGTCATCCAGAGGCAGCCTCATTCCACCCAGCCCTTAGCTTACAAAAGCAATTATAAGGCATTGGGAACAGTTGTAGGAGAAAAAGTGATAAAAGGAGAGTGTGTGTGGAGAATGGCAGCTATTGCTAACAAGCAAGTGGACTATCATTCAGTTGCCAGGACCACAAGCTAAGGTGAGCAACATATCCTACTGGAAGTCCTGCTGGAGCTTGGACTGGAACTTGGCAGCAAGTAGAAAAGGAACAATCATGCTGAAGCAGCACATCATCTTAACTAGTGCAGCAACTTTTGGAAAAAGACAAAGGTTGTATGCTATTTTATGGACTTTGAGTCTTTTGTTTGAACTGAGCATTAAAAGGCTAAGCATAAAGGACCAAGTATTAAAAGATACATTTACATGGCAAAATCACCTTGCAAATCACCGTGGATTTGATCCAGAGCAATAGCCTGTTGTTGGGGAACCCAAAGGTGCTTTTTCAAGAGGCAACTGGACTTTCTGGTTTTTCTTTGAAGATGTTTCACTTCTCACCCAAGAAGCTTCGCCAGCTCTGAAGAAAGAGAAGCTTCTTCAAAGTCTTCAAAGGAAAAACCAGAAAGTCCAGTTGCCTGTTGAAAAAGCACCTTTGGGACAACCATGACCTGGATGACTAAGAAACTCCATAGACATGTTGTTGGGGAAGGTGTGTGTTACAAGAAATCATTGTGTACAAATTTGCTATGCTGCGATGTGTCCAGTCCTTAGAAAGCAAAGAAACCTCACAGGCACCAAGGACAACGGACAACGGATGCCTAGAGATGTACTATTTTCAAAAAGTCTTACTAGGAGCTAGTCTCACCAATATGCAGTGACTACTGTAATCAAAACAGTAACCTGTTTTGATTACATAACTGATTGCAGAATAGTTACTGTAATCCCAAAGAAAAGTAGGGGTATTTGGGACTGTATTTAATACCCTTTGTGCTTGTAACTGAGTTGGTTGCTTGGGTTAGACTAGAGTATTTGGACATATTAACCCACCTATGATTCTTCCTGCTTATGTCTGAGGAAGGGAAAAGAACAAGTTTAGTTGTTAAGTATGAGGAATATTGCAAATAATTGGTTTTTTGCTCTGCTTTGGAGGTGTGAAATATGTTGATTACTAGGAGGTAGTGATGATAGTTGTTGGAAATGAGTTGTGCTGGAAACCATAGGAAACCCTTTGGAAGGAGAAAATTTTGATCTTGTAGATTGCAGTTGTCAAGTCCTGACCTACAAATTTTGTAATAATTTGGAGTGAGTGAGGGAGATAAGGCAAAAGTTACTCTGTCTGTCTGTAGAGGCAGCCCTATGCTTGACAGCTCAGGTTTAGCATTCCTGAAGGTTAGTTTCAAATTGAATGACCTCATTTTATTAAATTAATTTTATTAAATTAAGCCCTGTACATATTATCTAGACTGTAGGCTTTAGATAATCTGAGTTGTTGAGAGAAAGGTGGATAAACAGACTCCAGTTTCTGCTTATGATAATTGTATTTAACCTTTTGCTATTGATTGCAATCCTTTTTATATAGAATTTCTGCTCAAGTTAATATATTTTCCTCTTTCATAAATAAACCTCTTCCTATCAAGGCTTCTTAGAGTTTTGGCCAAATTAAAAATAAAGCATCACTACTGGGGAGGAGGAAAAGAACAAATGAAAATGAAATTATTCTTTTAGTACTCAGAATATATATTTAATTAAAATAATATCAACACTAATGACCTGCAATGAAAAAATAAGGTATCATTTTATTCACATCCACAGTGAAGGCAGGTTTTCTAAGGTAATTGGGGAGTTAAATCGGGCACTGTCTGCAAAGCACCAGGAAGGAATAGACAGAGCTCTTAGTTTTAAATAACTCAAGTTCAACTAGCCATGGCAGGACGGGCTAGTTGAATCACGTAGGGACAACGACTATGATTCATTCGCTTCTTATAACTGCATTTTGAGGTTCCTTTCCATTCCTGGCATTTGTAAAACCACCTTGTGGGAGGACCAAAGGTGCTTTTTCCAGAGGCAACTGGACTTTATTTTTTTCCTTTGAAGACGTTTCGCTTCTCATCCAAGAAGCTTCTTCAGCTCTGACTGGACGGTGGGGAATGGAAAGATTTATATTCCTTGCAGACAGCTGGTCGTTTGCATTCTTTTTAGAGAGTTATTGAGGCCACTTGGAGGTTTGTCTGTGTCCTCAGGGTCACCTAATAGTGCAAATATGTGTGGAGCTTGTTCACAGACAAACCTCCAAGTACGACTCTCTAAAAAGAATGCAAATGACCAGCTGTCTGCAAGGAATATAAAACCTTCCATTCCCCACCATCCAGTCAGAACTGAAGAAGCTGCTTGGATGAGAAGCGAAACGTCTTAGATATTTAGGTTAGTTGCAGCTCTAACTAAGCTGCACCAGTTATCTACAGATAATTCAGCCTTTGATTTGGTTTATCTGTCCCATCGTATACTTCACCCATAAGGCAATATGTGTAAGCAGAGTTGATTTTGTGGGTTAGTTAGTTCTGAAGATCTCCAAGAAAAAGCCCTTTGGCGAAGAAATCCTTCCATTCCCCACCCATCCAGTCAGAGCTGAAGAAGCTTCTTGGATGAGAAGCGAAACGTCTTCAAAGAAAAAAAACCACAAGGAAGTCCAGTTGCCTATGGAAAAAAGGACCTTTGGGACAACCACGATCAGGGCGACCGAGAATCTCCACAGACGCTCGAGGGAGGCCGTTGGCGAGACGGGGCCGAGGGCGTGCAACAGGTGAGGGAAACCAGCCGTACTTTGTACCGTCCGGGAGCCCAGGGGAAGGCGGGGCCAAGCAGTTGCATTAGCCGAGAGAAACTTGCAGACAGGTCTGCGGCTGGCCTGAGTGGCGCTTCTCCTTTTTTTTTTTTATCGACTGAATTTGCCGAGACATTTCCAGGTTTCGTTGAAAGAGAAACCAAAAAAAAAAAAAAAAGGGGGGGAAGCGACTCTACCTCAAAACAAACAGAGCAAAGGCTCCGTGTGGGAGTGAGTAACTGGGTGAGTGAGTGAGTGAGTTGAGTGAGAACGGGGCGGGCGGGCCCTCCTTTACGCACATTCCAGACTCCTCCTTTCTCCCGGTTGCGTACGCCGCCCCGAGAGCAGCGTGGGGCTGCAGAGCGATCTACCCATATGGGTCAGGCTGAGGGGCGGTGAAGCAACTCGGGCACTTTCCCAGGGATGAGTCAGAGGACGGCGGGATCGGCCTGACGGGGCGCAGGCCGGCCATGCAGCGGCAGCCCGAGCCCTCTTCAGTCGCGTGCTTCCAGGCGCCGAGGTGCCAAGAGGAGCAATCGCCGAAGCGCTCCGCTGCCCCGGACTCTCCGCCTGGGCGGCCCGGCCCCCTGCACCCTTCGCGGTGCCGGCATCGCTAGCGCCTTCGCCTTCCTTTATGGATCCCAGAGAAGCCCAGGACGGGAGCGGCGGGAGCAGCCCGGAGCTGGGCCGGAGGAGGCAACTGAGCGTGGGGGAGCTGTGCTCGCTCTTCGAGGCTCGCTGCGCGATGGCCAGCCGGCAGCTGCCCGAGCCTGCCCGGAAGAGCTGCCGTCCCCGCAACGGGGTGCTGCAAGCGGTTATCCCGCAGCTGACCGTCACTTCGGAGGAGGACGGCGGAGAGGCGCAGCGCAGCCCTGCCATGCTGCCTCCCACGGAGCCCAACGGTGCCTGGCTGACCACGGACAGTTCGCTGCACCTGCTGCAATCCTCCAGGCGGCTCTCGACGTCGTCGCTCTCCTCCACGGGCTCGTCGTCGCTCTTCGAGGACTCCGAGGATGACCTGCTGAGCGACACGGAAGGCAGGAGCCAAGGGATCGTTCACTTGGAGCACGGCGAGGAGACGCACCAGGTACCCGACGGCCGGGGAAGAGCCGGGAGAGACCGTTGCCGGGAGCGGGGTTTCTGCCTTAAGAGGGGGCGCGCAACGGGCTCTGCCTGGCTTGCCAACAACGCCTTGGAGTTGATTCGGGATTGCTGAAATGCTAACCTGGTTAATCGAGGGCTGGCTGGGCGTTTTTCCTTCCTTGGCTTTTGCAAACTGGGAGCGCGCGGTTTCCTTATTCCAAAGGAAGGCCTTTTCCCCGGGCAGATTGAGGGGAACGGGGGGGGGGGGGTGTTCTTCCTTTCGGAGAAGCTGCGCCTATGATTGCAGTTGAAATCAACGAATAGGCGTTTTGAAAAAAAAATGCCACGTAGATTCTAAGTAGGAGAAAGATTACCTAGAAGTGTGATAAATTTGAACGCAGGGTTTCCTCTCTGTGTGGAACGTGTGTTGACTCAAGGGGAAATACCACACCTGTAGTTGTCAGATGTTTCACTCTGTATATGTCAACTGCTTAGGGAAACCAGTTTCCCTAAACGTCAAAAGTATGCAAAGTAGATGTTTTCACAGGGGACCCTGGTAGACACAGCACTTGTGGAGTGGATGGACAATTTGATTGACTATACTGTGTATTGTGGTAAACTCTTAGAAATAGTTTGCATGGACAATCCCTGTTGCTTTCTTTTTCTTCTTTTGTGTGTATAACTCAACATTTAGCAAATGCTCTCTGTCTCACCTTTCTGCCTGAAGCACTTGATGGAGTATAACAGAGGTTTACCCTGCTAATATAAATTGCAGTTATTTCTCAGATGTGAGAATGCTAAGAAAAAGTAGGAATTTTGGTTTTTGAATGCTCCCATATTGGAAATACTTAGTTTCAGACAGTCTATGTGCAAGGCAAAACTTGATGTTTTGGGTACTTTTTGGTCTGTGCCTAGAACAAAATGAATAGAATAGAATTCTTTATTGGCCAAGTGTGGTTGGACACACAAGGAATTTGTCTTGGTGTATACGGTCTCAGTGTACATAAAAGAAAAGATACATTCGTCAAGAATCATAAGGTACAACACTTAATGATAGTCATAGGGAAACAGTCAATATAAATCTTAAGGATACCATCAATAAGGTTACAGTCATACAGTCATAAGTGGGAGGAGATGGGTGATGGGAACGATGAGAAAATTAATAGTAGTGCAGACTTAGTAAATAGTTCGACAGTATTGCGGGAATTATTTGTTTAGCAGAGTGATGGCATTGGGGGGAAAAACTGTTCTTGTGTCTAGTTGTTCTGGTGTCTGTTTTGTTTCAGGGAGAAGGTTTAAAGGGGGAGCAAGAAAAAGCCAAGAACATTAACATTTTCTTCAGAGACAGAGAAGCTACTGGGAGAAGGGTGGCAGACAGGCTGACGTGATATATCATTCTATCACTCTGGGATGTTGGTGACAGTGGATTGAGGAAGGGAAGGTGTTGGGAAGATGGGTGCTGATTATGCAGTCCTGGCAATTCCCCGGGGAAAGGAAGAAGCCTTGCTCTACTTGCCCATTCAGATTTTGCTTAGTCCAAATTGCAGAGAAAGGAAAGTAGTCCAGCTGTTTTCTGCAAACTATGGCTGATCTGAAACAGTCTGGTACAAACCTCCAAAATGTCTGAGTTGGATACACAACGTGTGTCTCAACACATTTGCTCTCCTAAATCACAACTTGATTGGACTAATGATTGATTCTAGTTTCCGTCTTCAGTCGTAGCAAGAAAATAAGCTGGCTTTTTAGTAAACGTTAGGAATTTTAAGAACTGGAAATATATGTGAAATACGTCTAAGGGTAATATCTTCTAGAAGTTGTGGTCTTAGAAACTGAATGTATAAATAAGAAATCATAGAGATAATCTTGGACAGCCCAGTAGTTTCACCTGTAACTTCTTTTCTGCTTGTTTCTATTAAGAGGTTTCGCAACTTGTTTTCTCATTCTCTTTAGTGTCATCTTAATGTACAAACCACCCCTAAAAACCCAAACATCAAAATGAACATAAATGAACAATATAAACAATACAATGAAAATTTATTTTTTAATAAAAGCAAAAAGTAAACAAAATTTGAGCGTTTTCCACACCATGCTATTCACTTGAAACTAGTGTTTTAGAAAAAGTAGATTTATTGCACCAATGTACAACTAAAAGGTTCTTCACTTTTTCTTTCCTTGGATTCTGTCTGCATCACCTCATGGGAGTTTGGGAAACCCTGCTCTAGATCACTGGAAAACTTAGAGGTTTTGATGCCCCACTTAATACACTTATACACACACAGTATTGTACATTACATATAAATATTGCTTTAAAATTAACATGAAGAAAAATAATATACTTCCTTCAGCATGGAAATGCTATTTTAAAAATCATGGTCTCTGGGAAGAGCTCTTTGTAACTGGAAAATCTGAAAGGAACATGGCCAGATATACAACACTTTTTAATCACAGACTTTAGGCAAGAATTTATTTGCCTGTTCAATAATGCATCCCTGATCATTAACCGATTGCAGGAGATATGCTTCATGTGGCCAGCCTTTTTCACGAGCTACTCCAAGAGCATCAGAGGTAATAGCTCCAAAACCTCAAAGCCAGAATGGTTAGTTTAATGGCGATTCACAAGGTCCAGTTCATACTTTTTATCACCTATTTAAAAATGTGTCCTTCCCCTTGTGTAAGATAATAAAGAAAAAAAACAAAGAATTATTTTAATAATGGAAACAGATGATAAACACAGCGACTCTTCAAGAGTTGTCATTGTTTGCATAACAACTTTAAGAACTGATTACAGAATCTTTTGCAAAGTTGAGCCAGGAATGGCTATAATTGTTTCCTAAAAATATGAAGTATTTGGCATAAAATTTATGAATCCGAGAAGGTTAGCTTTTAGTATTTCTTTAAAGTATTCTTTCAGTTTTGAAGATGAAAACAAGAGGAAGGAAACTTGTCTTTTAGCAGCATTTTTTGGGAGGGAGGAAAGACGTAGTAATATTGAGACTGTGCAGGAATTAAGGCTGACCAGAGCTTTCAGGTTCAGTTTCAAAAAAGCAGCTTTGAAGTCTATATTAATGCAACATCTGTTTGCAGCTTCTTAATACAACTGTCCTTTTTTCTCAGGATCAAGCAGCAGGCAATTGCATGGTTTGAGAGAAAAAAGTCATCTTCTTTAAGCTACAGTTGTGTCCACATGTACCCCAAGGCTTTCTTTTGGAACTGAATCTAAACCTCTAGGCCAGGGGTCTCCAACCTTGGCAACTTTAAGACTTGTGGACTTCAACTCCCAGAATTCCTCAGCCAGCAAAGCTTTCTGGGAGTTGAAGTCCACAAGTCTTAAAGTTGCCAAGATTGGAGACCCCTGCTCTAAGCTGGTGATGTCTGAGGGCATTTTAGTTTAGGTTATGTCTTCCATATAACCAGTTCTGATCTTCATGGGCCATGTTGAATCCTAGCTGAGTCTGGCAGCTCTTTCAGTGCATGCTTTCCCGCTTAGCTATGGTTGTCCAGTTCCACATTGTCTTTCTTTTCATACAGACCCTTTCCATTCCCCGTTTGGCATACAATGCCGGAATCCTTCCTGAACTAATTAACTTCAATTTCCTGTTTTGCCCAAACTCAGAAACAAATCCTGAGTGTCAAAATCCTTATAACATTTCTTTAAGGTAGGCTTGTATTCTTACTAAAGGTGCAGTAGGAATTGATTGAATTGGTCAATATAAAAAGTTATTCTTTAAATCAAGCTTCCTAACTGGATTTGAAGGGCAGGAACATAACAATAAAGGGTAGTCTGCTGTGAATCAGGAAAGAGGAGTTACAAAGTGCAGAAGGAAACCCTTCAGATGACGTGTACACAACTCGGATCTAAAGATGGAAGCAAAGCAATTTCACACAGCTCCATTCCTCCATGGAAATGTTTAGGATAAATATCAACAGGAATGGAAGGGAAACAAAGATGCAAATTTTGATATTGTGCTTAACTCCTCAGAAGTTGAGAAAAGGCATTGATTTATCAAAGGTTAGAAAATAGTTGGGCAGACTTACTTTTAATATATGAAAGCATTGGTTCGTAAAGTCAATACAGAGCATTCTTACCCAGGTAATTGCTTATGTTTCTCTACAGAACCTGCATTACATCTAAATTAAACTCTACTCTCAGGCATGACTAAAAGCAATGTATTCAACTTAATTGAATTAATGGTTGGCAAAACCTCTAATAATAAACAATATATCAATGCAACAATTTTCATACATTGGTAATTTCCAGTCTGGAATTAGGAATGCAAATCCAGTATAATGAGTTTCAGCATTCATTGTTATGTAATGGACTTCTTCCTTTGAAAATTTACTTTGTATAACTAGGGTGGTGTGTTCCAAGCTTGGCAACTTTAAAATATATGGATTTCAACTCCCAGAATTCTCCAACCAGCATATTCCTTTCTAAGAGTTGAAATCCATATAGCTTAAAATTGCCACACTTAAGAAACACCGATTCAGAATCTGAGTTATGTTTCTAGATATAAAAATAGTTAGGAGTTTATAAATCTTTTATAACAACAGCTGCCAGCCATTTTGTAACTCTGTCATTATTTGAATTTTTACAGCCTTTTGAGTTGCATTTGGAATCTGATATATTATTACTATTAAATTAGAATACACTTAACAATTTCTTGATCGGCTGGTATTCTAGCTTTTGTCTTAAGATACCAGTTTTAAAAATGCTTCATACTGTGAGAGTGACTTGTTTCGAAGGGGCTGGAAAGATTAGCCCATGTGTTTTACCCATTTTGGCAATAATATGTTCTTCACAAATCTGTTCTGCAGTTAAGCAGGTGCTCTTATATATAAAGTCAGTTTTTAAAAGCAGAGCAAGCTGTTAGTCATAGTTTTTATGGAAGTCATTTAATGTGTTTATTATAATAGATTGAAATCTGTTTACTTTAGTGAATTCTCTTACCTGCCATAGGGAGGGGGAGGAGATTGCCATCATTTTGCTAAGGAGAGATGACCTGACATATGCTAATAGAAGCGCACAAACTGCTGAAATATTCTCAGGGTTGAATTAGAATAAGCCTGGGCCACCTTTTATAGATAGTTCTTGACTTACAACGGTAGTGAAGGCTGCCCACTATGATTATAAGTTGTTACAGTTGTAAAGGGGGCATTATGTGGCTGATTCAATTTTACCTTTTTTTTGTGGCAGTTGTTAAGTGAAACACCATGGTTGGTAAGGAACCCATTGTTTGCTGTGGGTGGGCCATTTTTGCTGAAAAGTGGAAGTAAATGATGGTTTTCTAATTCTAAATTAGAATTAGTTATGTTCAGCAGAAGGCAAAAGGGAGCTTTCATACAAACCAACAACGTGTGAACATCTGGTGAATCTACGATCCAAAAGAGATGTAATTTGGGAGATGTAATTCCAGAGTCCATCAACATTCCCCTTTTCCTGTGTTACTTTCCACCTATGTGTTGGTGAGAAAACACAGTCCTCAGTCTATAATGAATATGTGCCATTTTTGTGGATTATCTAATCAATTAATTGATCAACGTCTGACACACCATGATCCCATAAAATGTTGAACAAATTTACTCATGAATTAAACTAAATAATATAAAAATCAATAATAAAGTTGCTGTGGTTGGCAGGTGGGCCCATACAAAGTGAGTTTGGATAGTGGAGTTCTTGGTGCGCTCTGGTTGTTTGCTTTGTCTAGGATTGGTCTAGGATGCTCACAGGTACTCTGTTGGGAAACTAAGCATCTCAGACCAAGCCAAATTAAAAAAAAAACACTAGAAAATTCCTAGAAACCTGGTGTTCAGTAAATCAGCCATTAATTGACACATAGAAATAAATCATATTTATACACAATTCAAAAGAGACAACAAAAGGTTCTTTCTCTCTCTTTTTCTCATTGAGGCAATCAGCTGCCCAATCAGTACAATAACACATTGCTCATTCTTTTTCTTCTGTTTGGCTATTGTTCTGCCCCAGCTATGGACCCCAAAGAACGCAGCACACACAAAGTCTGTACAAACCTTGGTTTACTAAATTAAATCAGTTTTTTTTTCAAACAAAGGCTGTTAATTAACTTTCTTAACAGCCTACAAGAATCCAAAGAATAAATAATCATAATCTTACTATGGTTGGCAGAAAGCCCAGAAGCAATTTGCAGAGAACTAAGATCAAGGCATGAAGGTATGTGAACTAAGTTGTTCCCTGCAAATTGCTTCAGTCGGCGTTCCTCCTTAAATAGGCTAAGGGAGTGGCCAATTAGCCCCAAGCCTTACTCTCAAGGAGACCTCCTCCTGAGGAGCCAGTCCTACCTTTTGGCAGCTCTGAACGCCCGTGCATCGAGAAGAGGCTCTTCCTCTTTGTCCTCTTTACTTAAGGGAGCTTCTGGAGGTTCTGAAGGCCCTGGCTGAATCCCTGCCTCTGGCACCACATCTTCTCCAGCCTCATTGTCCGACTCAAGTGCCAGCTGCACGGGCTGCTGGCGCAGCACCACATCAACCTTCTCACTGTCTGAATCCGCCACCAGCTGCACAGGCCGCATATGGGCCACAACAGCTATGCAGATTCATCAGGTAACAATCTACTTGCAGTGCTTATCACTAAATGGGTTAAATGGGCCTTTACTGAGATAGAGATAGTCCTCGACTTACAACAGTTTGTTTAGTGACTGTTCAAAGATACAAGGGCACTGAAAAAAGTGACCTATGACCATTTTTCACACTTATGACTGTTGTAGCATCCCTGTGGTCATGTGATCAAAATTCAGACACTTGGCAACTGACTTATATTTATGACCATTCCAGTGTCCCGGTGTCATGTGGTCCTCATTTGCGACCTTCTGACAAGCAAAATCAATGAGAAAACCAGATTCATTTAACACCTGTGTTATTAATTTAACATCTGCAGTGATTCACTTAACAGATGTGGTAAGAAAAGTTGTAAAATGGGGCAAAGCTCACTTAACAAATTTGTTACTTAGCAACATAAATGTTGGTCTCACTTGTGGTTGTAAGAGGAGGACTACCTGCTCTGGCCAGCATTAGTCTTGGCAATAAGGGAATTTTATAAGGAACCATACTGTTTTCCAAAATGCAGCAAGAACAGGTTGAATTGATCGATGAATATAAATTATTGGATTCCAAATGGATGGCATGCTATGTCAGGAAACAGTTATCTGTTTTTAAAGTTTTAAAACAACTTTAAAAATCCACCACATAACCAATAAGATTTGTGGTGATACATCTTGCTTTTTCAAGAATGGGAAAAGAGGAAAGCTTCACATAAACTGATATTTATTAGTCTTAAAAAAGATTCTTACATGATATTAGTTGGGATTCTTTGAGTTTAGAGTTATCAGTCCTAAAGTAGTGGTCACAGGAGGCAAAACCACTGCAAAATTGTCATATGTTCTTTGGTATTGATGTTCTGTAAGCCTAGAGAACTCCAACTAAAATTATGTATGCCAACCCTAGCTACTGTTAACTAGAGAAATCCTTAAGCTGATTTGTATTGTGCTTTGGTTGCCCAGATGAAAAAGAATTTTGTAGTACTTTTCAGATTTTTTTCCATTTTATCTGTTTCCATTTTTCTTATACTGCCTGAAATTACAGCACCCACACTTCAAAACTGTGAACTAAAAGTACCAGTCATTTCAGTTCAGAAACAGAAGCAGATTACATAAACTAAGCATGCACAATATGTATATTTTAAATTGGAATTTCAGGGAAAGGTTTCTAATGGATTTTTAAGTGGTGGGTAAGGATCTGACTTTTCATGCTGGATTGACAGAAATATCTGTGAACTCACATTATTTTCTCTTGTGTAATGTATAATGCACATTTCTCATGTTGTGATTTCAGAATATATTTGGAGAAAGGAGGGTTGTAGTAGGCTCAGTATCCTTTTGATCCAGATGGTTCTTTCTAGTTTTGACTTGCTACCCGAGAGCTATTTTTGCTCTATATTTTCTCCATTGGAATTATGTTAACATAGATTCTATTTCTGTATCTGTGGTTCTTTCATATTGCTTTTTCTCACAAAAAAACTTATTCCATACAAAACAAAGAGGTTTAGAAACCAGAATAATTAATGTGTCATCTGCCATTTTATTATTATTTTACATTCTTTCCTTTTAAAACGAATGCAGCGTTCCTCTGTAGTGTAAACTTTATTTACAACAATGCCTTCAATCCCATAAACAGTGGAATATGGCTACGTCAGTGTTTTGTTTCAAAGAATGCTCAACTTTTCATTTAAAAAAAAGGCAAGAATAAATGGTGAAAGTTGATAGAGAAAGTCCAAGGTTGCTTCATTTAAAAGTAGTCAGTTTGAAAATAAGAAGTGTGAATGGGGGGATGTTTTCATATATATGAAACATGATAAACTCTACAAGTAATTGGTGACCTTCTACTTGTGATTTGTTTTTAGTGTAATCAAAAACAAACCAGATTGTTGGACATGCTGCCAAAGTTTAACTATCGACATTCCTCAGTTTTGTGGCCTCAAGATGTGTTGGATTTTACTCCTGTAATTTCAATTAACTTGAATGAACCCAGTTTATGTTTTATTTGCCAGTCTTATTAAACTTATCATGTGGTATTCAAAGTGAGTGTGAAAGAAATCCTTTTGATGGAAATACTTCAAAGAATAAAGATTCATCTTGGAGGCAGCAGCCAGACAGGATTAAACTGGGAGGAACCAGTATAATTTTTCATAGTATTGTGTCTTTTGGTGAACATAATGTAGTGAAACCTGTTTATAAAGCTATTGCAACCTTCCCAAACCTTTAGTCTTCCAATGACTAAAACTCTCAGAATTAGCTATTAGTTGTTGGAAATTCTAGGAATTTTAGTTGAACACATGGTGTGTGTCGATTGCAACCTTCCCAAACCTTTGATCTTCCAATGACTAAAACTCCCAGAATTTAATTTAATTTAATTTAATTAATTCAATTTATATGCCACCCCTCTCCGAAGACTCATAGCGGCTCACAATACATTTTAAAAAATCATTATTAAAAACATTTAAAAATTAAAAACATTAAAAACATTAAAAACTCATTCACGCCATTCATGGCCGGATTTCGCCAGATCACAAGAGCGAGATCAACGGCCCCAGGCCTGCCGGAAAAGCCAGGTCTTCACTGCTTTTCGGAAGGCCAATAGGATGGGGATGGTCCGGACCTCAGGAGATAACTGGTTCCAGAGAGCTGGGGCAGCCACAGAGAAGGCCCTCCCCCATGGGCCCACCAACCGGCATTGTTTAGCTGACGGGACCCAGAGGAGACCAACTCTGTGGAATCTTACCGGTCGCTGGGAACTATGCGGCAGAAGGCGGTCTTGAAGATAACCTGGCCCTGAGCCATGTAGGGCTTTAAAGGTAATAGCCAACACCTTGAATTAGCTATTAGTTGTTGGAAATTCTAGGAATTTTAGTTGAACACGTGTGTGTGTAGGGGTAATCATGTTGAGTAGATTGATCTATTTAAAAAAAAACTTGGTTCATTTGCATTACGGTATGTTTATGTTTGAGAAAGGATATTATGCTTAGTTTCTGAGATGTGCTATTTCTACCCAATATTTGCATATTTACCTATAAGAAGCCTCTGTTATATGTTCGAGTAGCCACATTGAGGAATGACTATTTTTCTTATTTTTGCAGTTCCACATTTTGTTTCTCATTTCAACACGAATACATTCCCATTTCGGAGTATGGTTTTCCTTGGCATGTTTTGTGAATCTAGCCATTGTGTTTTAAACCATTTTAAACAATAGCCTATGTCAGTGATGGCTAACCTTTTTGCCATCGCGTGCCAAAAATGGGAGGAGCATGGTGGGGTCACAAGCACGTGTGCCCACATCCATAATTCTATGCGCCCTGCCCCCTCCCGTGCTCCCCCCGCTTTTGGCACGCGATGGCATGGTGGGCCCGGTAGGCCCATTTTTCGCTCTCCCCAGGCTCCAGAGCCTTTATAGGAGCCTGGGGAGGGCAAAAACGGCCTTCCCCACCCCCTCCAGAGGCCGGAAACAGTGTGTTTCCTGACTTCTGGTGGGCCCAGAAGGGCCGAAAATCAGCTGGCTGGCACATGCATGCGTGCTGGAGCTGAGCTCGTGTGCCCACCGATATGGCTCCGCGTGCCACCTGTGGCACCCATGCCATAGGTTCGCCATCACGGGCCTATGTCTTTGTTTACACAAACCTCAATGGAATAAATAATGCCACAATGTGATACATGTAGTCCTCAACTTAACGACCACAATTGAGCCCAAAATTTATGTTGCTGAGAAATTTGTTAAGTGAGTTTTGCCCCATTTTATAACTTTTCTTGCCACATTTGTTAAGTGAGTCACTGCAATTGTTTTTTTTTTTTATTATAAAAGTTTTTATTGGTTAAAAATAAACAATATTATCGCTGCAATTGTTAAACTAGTAACATGGTTGTTAAGTGAAACTGGTTTCCCCATTGACTTTGCTTGTTAGAAGGTTGCAAAAGGCAATCAAATGACCCTGGGATACTGCAACCATCATAAATGTGAGTCAGTGTAAATGCATCCGAGTGTAAATCATGTGATCACAGGGATGCTGCAACAGTCATAAATGTGAAAAATGGTTATAAGTCACTTTTTTCAGTGCCATTTTAACTTCGAATCATGCACAGATCACTTCTCATGATGTCAGGATTAGTGGGCGGAGCCTCCCACTGGTTTTACTACAGGTTCTATAGAACCGGTCCGAACCATGTGTGTGTGTGTGTGTGTGTGTGTGTGTGTGTGTGTGTGTGTAACCATTGAATTAGGAGATCTGTTGAATTGGGGTTGAAGTGGGTTGAGCTTATGGTGGTTCTTTTGTTAATTTCTCCTGGTATCTGTTGCTGGGAGATACAGCGTCATTGAATAAAACGTTTTCCTTTAATTTTCATTGAGAAAAATATTTTGTATGAGTGGCTATGAAAGTTGCCTTTAGGAGAAGAAGAATACTTTTGTAATCTTGCCTGTATCTTCCCATTTTCCATCCAGCCTTTTCTCTTCAAAAGCGGTACTTTGTGTGATTGTGCAATTCTGTACAGTGTGTATAGTGTGTACATAATACACTTTGTATTATGGCAAGTAATAACAACAGCAAAAAACCACAAATATTGATCAACAGGAGGTATTATTTCAGGACACAAAACCAAGGAGAATAAAGATCAGGCCTCATCCATCTATGCCAGAAGAGTAGTTCAGTTATAATTCCCCTGTGCATTTCTACACACCACATGTACCTCCTACCTGTGCATCTAACAAACATAAGAACACAGGAAATACAGGATAACTGGTGATCACTATGTTAATAGAAAATGCAGGGACGTGCTGTCTTAGATTGATGTCTTGGGCCAGTCCTGATAATTACAATATCCATGGTATGCATTTATTCTACCTGACTGCAGTGCGGTCTTGCTAATCTCTTTGTTTGTTTGGTATGCAAGACTGTAAGATGCTGAGAGTGCGATGGGAAAACAGGAGGAGGGGAACAGGACTAAGTTCTGTTAATGCCAAGCTTGCATAGTTTCTTGATCTCAGTGACACACTTGCTCAGCATGTGTGAGGCTCTATGCTATACATGCTGAAAAAAAGAGTTTATTTATATATAACATCTGAAACCATTCTTAACAATTTCCCATTTGAAATCATTTTGGGGAAGCTGCTCCAAATTAGTTAATGTTTGTCCTCAAAGCTTGCTTGATCAAGAGATCTGTATAAATACAAAGTATTACTCCTGATTATTTTATGATGACAATTAGAGACGGAAATGCCATGACTTCATTGTCTAATTGAGGAAATAACTATTAAGAGCTTTAAACAGTGAACTATTTACCGTAATTTCCCTGAAATGAAGTATACTTATTTAAATCTGAAAGAATGAATCACTTCTTCTCAATCTCACCAAAACCTAGCCAGGTTTGAAGAGAAACACACTCTTTCGGTGCTGTAATGAAGAGGGGAAAACTGAAATCAGGGCTGAATAAAAAAACAACAACTAATCAAAGATGGTATTTAGGCGCGTAATTCGGGATTTTGTAGTGCTGAATTTCTCTACCCCAGAGAATCGTATATGATTCATTCTGGATTTGATTAGCTGTCACCTAAGCCTTCCCTTGCAATATGAGGCTAAGAAATGTTATTTTTATTTCATAAAAACATTTGCATGAAGGAATATAGGAGCTATCATTTTCAGTTTATTACAGCTTAAAAACTGGAGGTACAGAATTTAACAATTCTACTCCCACCATTAGTGGAAACATCTGAACATGCTTTAGCAAGCTTTTTTTGCTTTAAGGTTGTTACTGAACCATTCAGAATTTTTCTGCTCCTTTCCCATAAGATACGTTGGAGCAGGGGTGGAGCCCAATAGATAAGTTGGCAGAAGTAAACTTTAGGGTGTGCCTTTAGGACTTGTTTTTAATGAACTTTCTCACAGAACTCTTGGGGGGGAAAAAAGAAAAGAAGCTTGCTTTCAAACTGCTCCAAAAAAGCTTAGAAAGACTAAGACAGCTATGAGATGAGTCCATTATTTCCATGAACTGTTTAGTCCTATTCAGTTTGTAGATTTAATTTAGAACACTAATTATTCAGAGGCCCAGTGTTTCTAAGAAAACAATTGTGATTTCATGCTAGTTGTCAGTATTCCAGAAAACCCCAACTCCAATTAACATTTAATTAACAATATAACATTTAAAGATAATCTGATTATGTTTAATTTCAGGACATTATTTTAATTTTGTATTGGGGCAACACTTAGGTGGCAGAGGTCTACTGTCATACTTAATACATTAAAAAAATCCCAGATCCTGAGTAGTATAATATAATATATATATATAATATTATATATAATATATATAATATTATACATATATTTTATATAGTATAATATAAAAAGTCGAAGTGCATTTGTGTCAGTGGCTGCTGAATGTGAAGGCTATATTCCTCAACCTGTATTGAAATCAGCATGCTCTGAAAATGAGCATCTATACCCTTCTTGTGGTCTTCCATTAAAAAACTACTGTAAAGGATTCCTTAAGATGAACTTAATTCCTGGTCTGTGTGGCTTTCTCAGCATGCTTTTCAACAGTTCTGTCTAATTTGCAACCTTGGGTGTTTTTGGTAGTCTTCCTTACCAATCTTACCCAGATCTAAATTTGTTTAGCTATGTTTTTTGGAACCAGCTAATGTTGCCAGGTCTGCCATCTATTGTAAGAAAGCTGTCCCACCACCCCACTCCTTTTTTTAAAAAAGCCAAAACGCTGAGTGAATCCTTTCAATAGCATGATTAACTGCCTCACTTATGTCAAGAGTTTTTCTCTCAGTTCACATATCTGCAGTTGAAAAAAGGAACTAGGTTGCGGGATGTTCTTCATCCCTCATCTATATCATCCCTTACGCATTTTGGAAATTTGTTTTCTTTGAGCCTGGCATTTGACATCAGAGATCAGACCAGGAAACCTTGATGGGTTCCTACTGTGTTACAAATTTGGGAGATAATAGCTGTTTGGAAAGAAGAGTTCTATGTTTGGGATACTGTATTTTATTTTGTTGACTGAAAACAGGTCTAAGAGCATTTTTACTCATAACTACACATATCTGGTTATGTCTAATCATAACTAAATCCCACTGAGTTTTACCTGTCAACTAGATTTTAGTTTAAAGTATATTTTGCATGAATTAAATTGTGCAGGAAAATAAAACTTGCATTCATTTGGAATTTAAGCACGAGATTAACTAATATATAATACGTTGTATTAGTAATAACCCCATAAATAAACCCAAAACATTTGTGATTCCCAGTTCCCTCCAGTAATAGAATATAGAATATAAAATAACAGAGTTGGAAGGGACCTTGGAGGTCTTCTAGTCCAACCCCTTATCTAAGCAGGAGACCCTACACTATTCCGGAGAAATGGCTACTCAATCTCTTTTTAAAAACTTCCAGTGTTGGAGCATCTCCAACTTCTGGAGGCAAGCTATTCCACTAATTAGTTTTTCTAACTGACAGGAAGTTTGTCCCTAATTCTAGGTTGATCTCTTTTTGTTAAGCTTCTATCGGTTATTTCTTGTCTTCCCCTCAGGTGCAATTCTTGTTCCTATCTTATGGTTCTCCTTTTTTGTCAAATATTTCATTGATTTCTATTACTGTTATTAGTTTATTAATTTTAATCTGATGTAGATTTATTGATAGTTTTAATAATATTAAATATTCAATGTTTTACTCTGTTTTGTAAAAGCTTGACATGAAAGAATGAGATAAAAATAACTTAATAATGAGATTAGGATCCGAGATTAGGATAACACACAATAATAGTGTGTTATCGGAATAAGAAATATATATATTAACACTGCTGTTGATTGGTGTGCTGTGCTGCTGAATGGCTTGAACTATTAAAGATGTATGGATTTTTAATGTTGCGTTATTAATTGGCTTGTGAACAGTTCTGCAATACAGTGTATAAAGAATACCACAGTGCCCTAAATATATTTTATTGCATCTAGAGATGACATAAATGATTACCCTAGATTTTGCCACAATGTGATAAAGTGAAAAGGAGTAAAGTTAGGTTATGAATACTTGTCTTAAAAAAAGTGGAAAGGAAAAATAACTTATTCATGCTATTATCTCAGCCTAAATATATTGAAGTAATTTGAAAACTTTTTATGAACATCCAAACTGTTCAATTTAAGTTTTTAAAATATGCAACCTAAGTACTTTAGAAACTATTGGACTATTATTTTGATCAGTTAATTGTACAAAATAGGAAGCAGGGTGAACCAGTCTTCTAATAAAGAACCAACTTCTGGCTTATTCAAAAGATGACTAACATTGTTACACTTGGTTATTCGATACTCCTTTAGAGGCAGGCTGTTTAATAAAATAAAGCATAAAAGAACAGCATTTATAACTTATTGTGAAATGATGCTGCTGAGTTTAATTAAGGAACGCTGTGATGTTTTGCCAAAGAGTCTTCCTGGAGATGGATTTGAGCCAGGGTGCAGAGTCCAGATTTTTTTCCCAATAGTGTATGCTTGGATGTCAGATTTGGGTTCAGGTTTGTCTACTGATCAGAATATGAACTTCATAGCTCATTATTTAAAAAAAAAGGCAAGAATTCATATCCAAGGTGTGTAATATAAATTCTGATTTAATTATATAGCTTGGCAAAGTGCACAGCAGTAGTTTCTGTTTTACTCATTCTCACAATTGCCTTGTGAGAAGAATTTTTGGATAGATTGGCATTTTTTATTTGTTGTGCATTTGAACTGGTTATCACTATTACTGATATCACTATTGCAGAGGTTCTTTAGCCAGCAGTTTATAGTGGGTCTCTTAGTAGGCTAAGTATTACAGTCCTGAGGTCAGAGATCTTTGCCACAATGAAACTGCCAAGTTTTGACTAGTTATCACCCAAATGCTCTGTGACATTTAACAATTTGGATCCTGTTTCCAGGAAATACTGAATATGTATCCTGGAAACCAGTTGCCAAAGATTTACCTAATTATTTCTCAGGGTAAGAGGTGGGAGCATACAGTACTTCAGCATCTCTTAAGTAGAGAGAAGAGGTGCTGACTGGTTGAAGCTACTCTGGGTGTAGCTTCTGAGTAACATGGTCTATCAAAAAATGGCTATGGGGGTGGGTGGGTGTCCCTCTGAGCTCCAGTTCACATTAAATGTTTTGTAATTGCGGATAGTGAGAGTGAAGTAGGACAATTGCAGTTTGGATTTGAAATTTTTTGGGCATAATTTGCCAGTGAAATGGAATGAATGGGAATGTAGTCAGGCTTTCAGTGAGGGCTTTTCCAAAGAGGATAGAAAGAACATGAGTTCTGACTGAATGGTGAAGGATGGAAGGATTTATATTCTTTGCAGTCATATGGTCATTAGCACTCTTTCTGAGATCATTGAGGCCACTTGGAGGTTTATCTGTGCCCTCACAGTGGGCACAGTTAATAGTGCAAATGGGTGTGGAACCTTCTTGGAACTGCTAAAAGGACTGTGTTGCAAACCAGCTGTCCTCTCTGTCCAGAATGTGGACTTTGCTGTCTTCAAGAGAATGACCTTTGTTTTGTTCAGTTGCCTTTTGAAAAAGTACCTTTGAGACAACCATGACCTGGATGACTGAGAATCTCCACAGACCACAGCTCTGATACAACCAAAAGTCAATATGGAATAGAAGGATAACCAACTATATTATATATTATAATATATAATGATATTTCTGAACATTTCCTTTTCAGACAGAGAAGGGGTGAGCTCCCATGGGGAAAAAAAAATCAAAGTGTAAGTTTTAGAAAACTTCTTAGGCAAGGGTAATAATAGAAACTTTGCTGTTTGTAGAAGAATAGAACTGAAGAAGCGTCATGGATGAGAAGCAAAACATCTTCAAGGGAAAATAAAGCCCAGTTGCCTTTTGAAAAAGCATCTTTGAGATCAGAGCTGTGGGTTGATGGGCTCATTATGTTCTCTGGGAATCGAATTCAGAATGAAATGCATGGATTGTTGCATAACCTAAGAAAACAAACCCAAACAGAAATAAAGCCTAGAACAAAGACAGTTTTTTAAAATTATTTGTATTTATAAATTGTCTATAAAAATATCTGGATATGCACTACACAAATAGCATAATGAAAATTTTAAAAAGTCTGATAGTAAAATCATCCTGCCAAAAAAACAAATGCAAAGCCAGTGTGATAAAAATATAGTCTTGTAAAATGCAGGAAAAAGCGAGCTGAAACCAGGCAAAAAACAAAACAGTAGTTAAAACAAATGCCTTATGGTGCCAAGCAGAGATGGTGCAAAATAAGCAGCTTTCTGAATAATACTGTGCATAGTTGATACAGTCTGGAATCTTTCTATGGTATTTGGCAATGCTCCTGGAAAAGACACAGAAAGAGCAAAGCTGAAAAGGAACTTTGTAAAGCCCTTGTGTTTAAGGTACAGTGACCTTTTCCTAACTCTTTCACACACACACACACACTCACATTTATATATTTATATTTTCGTATTCTATTTTGGGTGTATGTATGTATGTATGTATTTGTACATGTGTATGTATGTATATACACATACGCACCGGTGGGATTTCAAAACCCATCACTACTGGTTCGCTTGTGGCCGCGTGTGTGCAACACTTCTGTGCATGCGCAGAAGCATCCGGGTGGGTGGGCAGAGCCTCCCGCCACTACTGGTTCGCCTGACCCGGGGCGAACCGGTAGCAACCCACCATTGATACACACACACAAATACATACACACTCATACACAAATTGGGCCTCTTTTCCAGCAAACTGAAAAGAACAGTACTTTTGGAGTGAGCTCTATTATTCAGAGCAGGTACATTTGTGATTATCCACTATGACCAGGGAATAGGTCTCAATGAATTCAGGAAGGTTTTCTGCAGATTATATATGTACAGGTTTCTCCTGGATGTCATTCTTTGGTTTTATAATAGCTCTCCTTGGAATTTATATCTGTTTTTTATTTTTCATTGTGACTTTTTACTGTGACCAGTGGGTGAATGAGTCCTGAAGAAAGATTAAATATGTAAACTGTCATCTTTCAATTACTGCAAAACAGTAAATACTTCTGAAAATAAAATTGTAAAATTGTTTTTCCAAATGATCTTGCGATTTAGTACTTGGCAACAATTAGATCTAACAATCATGATGTCTTATCCCTGAACACGCCTTATTAAATTTTGGGATTGTGTATGCCTCCTGATTACAGGTAGTTACAACCACAATTGAGCCCAAAATTCCTGTTGTTAAGTGAGACATTTGTTAAGTGAGTTTTGTTATTTTACAACATTTCTTGCCACAGTTGTTAAGTGAACCACAGAAGTTCTTAAGTTAGTAACATGATTGTTAAGTGAATCTGGCCTCCCTGTTGAATTTGCTTGTCAGAAGGTCACAAAAGGTGGTCACATGACTCTCAGGACACTGGCAACTGACTTATAAATATGAGTCAGTTGCCAAGCACCTGAATTCTGATCACGTGACCATGGAGATGCTCCAGTGGTCCTAAGTGTGAAAAAAAGATCATAAGTCACTTTTTCCAGTGCCGTTGTAACTTTGAATAGTCACTAAATGAACTGTTGTAAGTTGAGGACTACCTATACTTCAATTTTCATACACAATGAGAAAAAGTTAATACTTCTGCTTTTGATTTGTACAATAACCACTCCTCGTTTCATGTGAACACTGGAAACTATGGTTTGTACAAACTATCCTTATCAAATTAGAAACTTGATTTGAAATATTGATTTGTTAATTATGGTTTGTGCAAGAGCAAACCCATTGGTATATTTGGAGGAAACAGGAAACCACTGAAGCTTCATTTCTCTTTCCTTCCCTCTCCCTCTCCCTCTCCCTCTCCCCCTTCCACTCCCCCAATAGGTCAGACCTATGCATCACCATCTTTCCAAGAACGCTTTTGAATCCAGATAGCTATTTGGAATTGTCTTACAAGTTTCAATAGGATACTTTTAATGACATCAAGAGGTCTTGAATTATCTTCCCTGATCTATAGTAATTTAGAGGTATCTTCCTTGTATTGCAGAAAACCTTATAGAGTTCTGCTTTTAAGCATTCATAAAAACTAGTCTCTTTCCATTTTCCATACTCACGAAAGAAAACAGATTCTATTTTTTCTGGGAACAAATCTGCAACAGTTTTGCGCATGTTAAATACAGCAATCTAAATAGTGGATCTGTAACACCAGGCTACTGATAAAACCTGATTTGAAACCTTCCCCTTTTATTTGTGCACTTCTAATGATTGTTTGAAAAGGAGAGTATTTGTATGAGGAAACAACTTCTCAGCATGTAAATTAGCTGTTTTGCTTACTGGAGTCCTTGGTTTGCCATCCCCCTCCCTGCATATTGTATGGGGTGAATAGCTTTGCTTCGTTCTCTATTCAAAATGAGCCATTGCTTCATGATCTATTCTAGCACAATCTTGACTGTCTTTGAAAGTCACTTACTAATTTTGGAAGGCAACACTTCTCTCTCTATTGCAATGCTCTGATTCTATTCAGCAGATTGCTGGTCCTATTGGGAGAAGCCAGGAAATCGCCCAGTTTTCTGCTTTGCACAAAGCAACTGCTATGGGTGAATTATGCTGCCTCTGTAATTAATATGGCCAATACAGTACTGTGGATTGTTTGGAGGAATCTCAAGGCTAGCTCCCCTACATTAATAGTGTGCCAGGAGTCAACTGTAGTCTTAACGTGTAGCTTCCTTGCTGCATTTCTCCATTTTCCAAAGCATTGAATGAATGTATGCAATAGGAAACAAAGGAATTAGAATCAGTGCAATTGACAATTAATTTTAATAGCTACTCAATATGCATTCTTTAGTTTGTCCCATTCCTGCCTTTTGTGCAGTATATGTATTGTGCTTTTGTATATATTTATAGATCTGTATATGTGCACATATATTCATATGTATACTAGCATATTATATATATGTGTGTGTGTGTGTGTGTAGGTCTTTGGTTATTCGGGTTTTCTCCTGCGTAAAATTGGAAGTGTCTTGGCAATGTTTTGACAAAGTCTCATTCGTCATCTTCAGGCTGGTGTTCTCGGCTTCGTGCTTCCAGGAGCAATGTGTGATCACAGCTGTTTCTTCCTTTTAACTGCTCGTGGGGGTGGGAGTTGATTGGGTGGGAGCATGGCTGTGTTCTGATTGGGTGGAGGTGTGCTTTGATTGGTTGGGGGCCTGGCTGTGCTCTGATTGGATGGGGGGTTGGCTGTGCTCTGATTGTCTGGGGGTGTGCTCTGTTTGGGTGGGGGCTTGGCTGTGCTCGGGTTAGTCTGAGTTGCAGGGGGATTTAGCTGGTGAGCTGCATTGCTGTTGTTTGGCTTCGTGTTCGTGGTCGTGCCACATCTTCATGGTGGGTGTCAGTTTGCTTCAT
>WNWU01000001.1:41228835-41247435 GCA_012654045.1 Ptyas mucosa | reverse complement strand
ATGAAGCAAACTGACACCCACCATGAAGATGTGGCACGACCACGAACGTGAAGCCAAACAACAGCAATGCAGCTCACCAGCTCAAATCCCCCTGCAACTCAGACTAACCCGAGCACAGCCAAGCCCCCACCCAAACAGAGCACACCCCCAGCCAATCAGAGCACAGCCAACCCCCCATCTAATCAGAGCACAGCCAGGCCCCCAACCAATCAAAGCACACCTCCACCCAATCAGAACACAGCCATGCTCCCACCCAATCAGCTCCCATCCCCACGGGCAGTTAAAAGGAAGAAACAGCTGCGATCACACATTGCTCCTGGAAGTACGAAGCTGAGAACAGCAGCCTGAAGATGACGAATGAGACTTCGTCGAAACGTTGCCAAGACACTTCCAATTTTACGCAGGAGAAAACCCGAATAACCAAAGACATACATATATATATACACATATATATATATATATATATATATATACACATATACACACACCCACACACACACACACACACACACATACACACACACACATGGCTAGGTGGCTTAGTGGCTAAGACGCTGAGCTTGTTGATCAGAAAGGTTGGCAGTTTGGCGGTTCAAATCCCTAGTATAGGTCTCCTGCATGAGCAGGGGGTTGGACTAGATGACCTCCAAGGTCCCTTCCAACTCTGTTAGTGACCAAAGTATGTAGATGCATATAGTAAGTTAGGTGGGGTGAGTTCCCATTACTGGCCCCAGCTCCTGCCTACATAGCAGTTCGAAAGCATGCAAATGAGACTAGATAAATGCGTACCACTTTTGTGGGAAGGTAATAGCATTCTGGGTTCCTTGGCATATCATCACGTGGGTCACATGACCAGGGAAATATCTTTGGATAATGCTGGCTCCCTTGGCTAAGAAACAGAGATGAGTGCTGCCCTCAGAGTCGGACATGACTGGACAGGGGAAACCTTTACCTTTATCTTTAGTGAGTTAGGAACGAGCAATCACTAAGAGTGGTTTCATCCTTGTTAAAGAGTGGAGTCAATCCTAGATTGAGAAAGTGGGCATTATCTGTTCTAATAATGTCACCCCTTCCTTTTGGAAGGGTTCAGTTTGAGAGGAGCTTTCTTTCGGATAAATACGGTCGATGCCCTTATTCATCCCTACCAGTTTCTGCAAAGATGAGGAGGTGTTTTCTGCATAATTAGTCAGGGAACTGGTTGCTGTTAAAAGGATTTTTTTATTTTTTATTTTGTAGATGGCAATACAGAGCTGTCTGCTTGCAATATGTCCCCATTGTCAATTCAAGAAAATTAAATTATTCTGCCACACTGTTGCTGTTGCCAAAGGGTGTGTTGTTATTTGCTGCAGAGTGGCAAATTAAGTGGCATCTCCTGGCTTTGATTCCTTCTCCTCCCACAGATGTCATCAGCCACCTATTAACTGCCCTACAAAAGGATGGGTAGGTGGTGAGTTTATACTGATGACTGGACTTAATAGGTTTAACCATTCAGCTGGGACCAAAACAGCTGATCTTCTGTGTTTGGGAGGGTCTGCCGTTGCTGAGCAAGAGAGGCTCTCCTATGTTTTGTGTAACCCTCCTCAATCTGGCAGATTAATGCTGGGCTTGCTTCTATTGTAAAGGGTGGCAAAACAGGAGAGGCTGCCCTGCTTCATTATGGGAATTGGCTGAGAGGATAACCAGGTTACCATCTATCCTTGTTTCTCCTGCCGTCGTCTCAGCCCTGGCAGCAAATCCCTAGGCTGAGGGGGCTGCCAGAAAAAGGAGGAAGCTGACTTTCCATCACTTGTTAGCAAGCTAAAAGGCCCTGGTGGCACTGCATGCTGAAGTAGGAGAGAATTCCACTTTGCCACATACCCTCCCAAGGCCTATCAGCTGTTTTTTCAGCTATTTTAAAACATCGGTTTAGTGGTCTTCTGAAGTAGAAGTAAACCCCAGATCAAAATCACCCTTCAAAAAAGGAACAGTAATTGGCAAGCAGGGGTGGGGTTTTGTCCTGTAGTGAGTGGCAAATAAGGAAAGCTGGATGTCTCTAGGTTTACCCCTTGTACCTGCTCTAATTTGTCAACCGCTGTTAGGGTTGATCCAAGTTTCTAAGCTAGGAATTGGATGGGAGACTTGGCAACTACGGGGGGAGAACCCTGATTGAAAGAACCAGGTTCTCCAGTTACGCCTAGCCCATAGAGAAAGAACCATATTATCCTGTCCTCAAAGCAGAATGGCCCCAAGAAGCAGTGCCCAAGGATTGGAGAGGAAAGGGAATCCAACTATAGGTTGAATTGACCCATAGGTGCAAGGCTATCCCACTTGACAGGACATCTGTATGTGACACTCATGAAGCATGTCATATTCCACTCATGATAAAGCTAATTTGGTTTTTTGCCTGCTTAAAGAGAGGATTCTACTTTAATCCTGGAAAAGCTAAGGAGAACTCAAGTTTGAGTTGGGGATGAGATGAAGCCAACACTGTAAGATATGTCAGGAAAAAAAAGCGGTGGCTGGTACATTTATTTATTAAAGAAATATATTTATCTACCCAACTCATACGTAGAGGACTCTAGGAGGTTTACATGTAAAAGTACATTAAAAAAACATAAAAGTCCCACGGAAACACCACCACCCTGCCACATGTGAGCAACAACACAATCAAATCAATACTTGATCGGCTCCATCTCCATTTGTTGTCCCCAGGCCTACTGACAAAAGTGACAGGGTGCGGTCCAACAATACCTTAGAGGGAGCCATACTCCATAGAGAAGGAACCACCACGAGAAGGCCCCTTTTTAGGATCCTACCAAATATACACCCCTAATTGTTGGGACCTATAACATATTGTGCCTTCCTGTTCTGGTGGTCTGGGTAGTTGTAATGGCAGTGGTGAAATGCTACGGTTCGCACCGGTTCGGGTGAACCAATAGTGATAAAAACTACCAGTTCGGGCGAACTGGTATTTCCGACGATCAGCTGTGCCGTGCGATTTAAAAGCAGGAAATCTTGCTTTCTAGTGAATCTAAATCGCACGGCACAGCTGTTCCCCCCTCACTGTTCTACTTACCTTCCCAAACCTCCTTTTTCCACACGAAGCGCACGTTTGGTGCGTACTGTGTATGTGCACGCGCGCAGCATGAGTTTGGTGTGCACTGTGCATGTGCACGCAGCGTGCATTTGGTGCACACCACGCATGCCTGGCCAGCGAACCGGTGGCAAACCAGTTCAGATTTCACCTCTGGTGATGGGGCCCTTCAAATAGCCTGACCCAAGCCATGAAGATCTTTAAAGTGATGTCCAACGCCTTGAATTGTACTTGGAAACAGATCGGCAGCTAGTGTAGAGATGACATATGTGCAACTCTAGGGTTTATGCAAAACTGGTTGAGCTGCTGCATTATGAATCAACTGAATCTTCTGGATATTGTTCAGGGGCAGCCCCATGTAGAGTGTATTATGATAGTCTAGACAGGTGGTGACCAAAGCATGGGTGAGTGTACATTGGTTCAGAAATGGGCATAACTAGTGCACAACTCATAGTTGTGCAAATACCCTCCTTGCCATGACTGCTACCTGCTTCTCAACTAGGCGTTGCAAATACAGGAGATCCCCCAGAATATGTATCAGGTCAGTCTGAGACAGTTGCAACCCCACCCATGACCAAAGATGGTATTTCTCCAAAAGCCAAAGAGCCCCTAATCCAGAGCCATGTTTTAGCTTGTTGCTCCCCATCCAGACCTCCAGCCACCGAGAGAAGGCAGGTGTAGCGTCACTTAACTCACCATGGGCAGAGATGTACAGCTAAGGATCATCAGCATACTGGTGATATCTCATCCATGGTGATGGATGATTTCTCCCAGTGGGAGAAATATGTAAAAATACGTTTAATATCTAGTTATTGAACAGGAGCAGAGAAAGTATTAATCCTTGAGGAACCCTGCAAAACAGGAGCTGGTTATCAGTTCTCTCAACCATGATCAACACCATCTAAGAATGATTTGGAGAGAACGAAGTGAACCAGGACAACACAGTGCACGCATGCACACGTGCACACACACACACACACGGAACCGTTCCAGAAGGATACCATGGTTGATAGTATCAAAAGCTGTTGAGAGATCAAGTAGAGTGAGAATGGACATGCTACCTCTGTCTTGCTTCAAATATAATCAAAATCACAACCAGCACTGTTTCCATCCCATATCTGGACCCTTATTGAAAGGGTCCAGAATATAATCCGTTTCATCCACCTCTGTTTGTGCCATGGTTTTGCTCATGTTGGAAGCCTCTGAATATGCATTTTCTGTTTGCCTGACATCCTGGAACAGCTTGGCTATTTTGGCATTAAGAAGGGATTTAAATACTCCAGGAAAACAAATGAGATTTATTTGTAAGAGCTGGCAATGGCCTGTGGCAATTGTTTCCAAGCTAAACAGAATTTATTTATTTTTTCCTTTTTCTTTAGCTTGATTTCCAACATAAATATATACTTAGGAAGAAATGTCATGATTGATTTATAAGGGTTGACTCGGTAAGTACTGTATGGATTGCTTTATAATGGCCATCCTTGAAAGTGTCATATATGGAAAGTTGAAAATCCATTATTTAGGGAACAGCTTGTTTAACGAAGAAGGTTCTTGGCTTTGTTGCCAAATACCGTATGTCTTTATTATTCAACTGAATTGTTCTTTGATATGAAGAGGATGATTACATGCAGTTATACTATTTCTTCTTTTTTTAAAAAGAGTTATGAAATCTGGCTTATATCAGACTGTATGACTCACAGAGTCCAATTCCCTTTCTTCCGTTAATGTATTCCCAGATAATAGATAACTGAACTGTAATTGGGTAGTACCTTGGTGGTATTACTGAGATCATTTTTCCAAGGTGGGTAATTAGCTCCCTTGGGGCCACAATTACTCCTCGTTGCCCTACAAGGCCTTGTAATTTCTACAAGTAATCCTCGACTTACAACAGTTCATTTAGTGATCATTCAAAGTTACAATGTCACTGAAAAAAGTGACTTATGACCATTTTTCACAATTATACCATTGCAGCATCCCCATGGACATGTAATTTACATTCAGATGCTTGATAACTTGTTCATATTTATGATGGTTACAGGGTCATGTAATTTTGTAACCTTTTGACAGGCAAAGTCAATGGGGAAGCCAGATTCACTTAACAATCCTGTTACTAATTTAACAATTGCAATTATTCATTTAACAAATGTGTCAAGAACAGTCATAAAATGCACCAAAACTCACTTAACAAATTTCTCACTTAACAACATAAATTTTGGGCTCAATCGTAAGTAGAGGACTACCTGTACTCTTTAACTAACAGACCATCGGGTTGAAAAACTAGTTCCACATGTGTAAGTTCAATTCAGCTGATTTTTTGCTAAAAGTATATAGACAGGAGTCTTCTCAATTTAAGGGTCAGCACCTGGTTGGATCAACAGCGCCTAGGGGAGTTGGACTTAGTTCACTTGTGGCTACATAAAGATTTTAAGCTGATCCCTATTTTAACTCCATCCCCAGGCTCTGCCATTTCTTCTCTTACACAGAATAATAAAATAACAAATAAAATTATCTGCTACAATGTCCTTCCTGTCAATGATTACTTCAGCTTCAACCACAACAATACACGAGCACACAATAGATACAAACTTAAGGTAAACCACTCCAAACTTGATTGCAGAAAATATGACTTCGGCAACAGAGTGGTCGGTGCCTGGAATGCACTACCTGACTCTGTGGTTCCATCCCAAAACCCCCAAAGTTTTAACCTAAGACTATCTACTGTTGACTTCACCCCACTCCTAAGACGTCTGTAAGGGGCGTGCATAAGAGCACCAGCGTGCCTACCGTCCTTGTCCTAATGTTCCCTTTAATTGTATTCATTTTATGTATTCAATTCATGCTTATACTTATATATATTATCTAATACATACTCGACAAAATAAATTTAATTAATTAATTAATTTTTAAAAAAAGGATCGGAGATCTTCCAGTTCAGTTTCCTTCGCAACATACCAATGTGACTTTTCTGGTTTATTGCGCTGGAAATGCTTTTGACTATCAAGTTAGGACTTGTTGTGCTGCTTGTGTTTAGTCTTCATTATTTTGCTTGCAGTCAAAACTTTCCAGTGATGTGCTGTAATATAGTCAAAACTTTTCAGTCCACCAGGAGCATATTATTACAAATTCCATGGATTTAAGAAAGCATGTTGAACGATTAACAACTTTGTGCTGTAGATGTATGCAAGTTCTGACTTCATTGTAACTGACATACAAACCGGTGCTTCAAAATGGCTCAAAGCCTTTCCTGCCCTGCAAAAGTTTAGCATTCTGTGAATTCTCTAAACTGGTGTTTCTCAGCCATGTCTGGCTGGGGAATTCTGGGAGTTGAAGTCCACACATCTTAAAAGTTGTCAGTGTTGAGACACACTGCTCAAAATGCTCTTTGGCACTTGTTACACTATATATGGTCTAAATCTTACACTCTGTCTGTCAGCTGAGCCAGAGGAAGAACAAGATTATTTCCTGTCAATACTATCTGCAGATGTTTTGCTATTATAATCTATGTGAATAGAAATTAATCATAGAAAATAATGTAATATTTTCAGGGCAAAAATAGTACCATTTTTTTATATACATACGTGCTGAGAAGATAGTACAGCTGAGCAAAGCTATGAAGAAAGGATTTTAAAATGGAGCAGAAGGCTGAATCTGTGCTGTTGGTCCTAAGGTTAGGGTGAAATATATAATTTTTTCATTTACTCTTTCTTTTTGAATGGTATTTTGTTTGTTTAGGGACTTTTTTTTGGCATCCACTGTTTTATCTCAATATTTTTCTCCAACATGGTTTGATTGTGGCTTAACATGTTCTATAAACCCAAACATATTCAGTAAATCGTGAAATCCAGCTGGGTGGCTTTGGGTCAGCCACTCTCTCTCAACCTAATCCACCTCTCAGGGTTGTTGTTGTTGTGAGGAAAATAGGAGGAGGAAGAAGTATTAGATATGTTCGCCCCCTTGCCGTATTTTTTGGACTATAAGACGCTCTGGACTATAAGACACACATTAGCTTTAGAGGAGGAAAACAAGAAAAAAATATCTGCCTCTGCCTCTGCCGCCTGTTTGCTGCCACTGCCGCCTGTTCGCCATGGCCCATTTGCCGCCAATTGGCGGCAATAGGTGGTGGCAATCCCTGTTGCCTAGAACAGCTGATCGGCGCCACACCAACCCCGCTCCGCACACCGCAATATTTGCTCTATAAGATGCACAGACATTTCCACCCACTTTGGAGGAGTGGAAAGTGCGTCTTATAGTCCGAAAAATATGGTATTTGTAAAAATAATAAAGGTGGGATACAAGTAAGAAAGTGAATGAATGAATGAATGAATGAAACAAAATAGTTGTGATGTGTGAGTGACCTAACCTATTTCAACCAAATTTTATATAGCTGTTGTGAGACTGAATCTGTGTTCGGTGCTTGAAAAATGTTTGAACTACAATTTTAAAAAACAAAAACATTGCATTTATAAAATGAATTATCACTGGACAGAAGTATTTTTAATTATATGATATAAAGACATAATGCACGCACACTTAGCCATGGCCGAATTCTTAGTGAGAGGGTGCTTATAATAACATTGGGAATCCTCTATCTGCATTCATATTTTACTTGTGTGATATTTGAGTAATAGATTGCTTCAGTCAGGTTTCCTTTATTAGCAAAGTCTTTGCTAAGACTTGGTGGCACTGTCAAGGATCATTCAGAGGTTACTGGTGGTTTCTAAAGGTTCGCAAAGTTCACAAAGTGTGGCTTTATCTGTTAGCAGGGAGTCATAACTGTCACCTAGCTATTGCATGTTGGCAAGTGCTTAGTTTCTATTGATAAGATTTGGTTATAATATTAACTCATTATAATGCATTAGTATGCAGTATGCTGCATGCATTTCCTTATTAGATACTCTATAATTCTTTATAATTCTTAGTAGAATTATAGATACTCTTTATATAATTTAACATTCTTAGTACCTCCTTAAAGACCAAGAGCTCATTGGATCAAGGTGCTAAAATTTAGCCAGTGTAGTTTAGTGTGTAGCTTATTTATTAAATTTTCATGCCTCTGAGTTATATCATACTGGATCTGGGGAGACTCAGAAACCTATTACCCAAATAGTAAATTTAGGTAATAGTGTACTACCTCAGTCTTCCTCAAAGGACTACTGCTGTGGGAATTAAAAGAAAGGTGCGTAGCCAAAAAAGAAAAAGAAAAAGAAAGAATGAAAGAAAGCAGGATCTAACTCTGTCAGAGTAGAGGAGCAATATAGTGGAATAGGTGCTTATAGGTAAAAGTAAAGATACAATATAGTAACACAGTCATATCTCTGAAACACAGCATAGATGAGCCCTTGTCACCTCACGGTTAGATTATTGCAACACGCTCTACATGGGGCTACCCTTGAGGAGTGTTCGGAGACTATAGTTGGTCCAGAATGCAGCTGCATGAGCTGTCATGGGTGCACCTAGATACACTCACATTACACCAATTCTCCGCGAGCTGCACTGGCTTCCTATTGGTCTCTGGGCACAATTCAAGGTATTGGTTATTACCTTTAAAGCCCTACATGGCTAAGGGACAGGCTATCTTCGAGACCGCCTTCTACCGCATAGCTCCCAGCGACTGGTAAGATCCCACAGAGTTGGTCTCCTCCGGGTCCCGCCAGCTAAACAATGCTGGCTGGTGGGCCCGCGGGGGAGGGCCTTCTCTGTGGCTGCCCCAGCTCTCTGGAACCAGTTACCTCCTGAGATCCGGACCATCCCCACCCTATTGGCCTTCCGGAAAGCGGTGAAGACCTGGCTTTTCCAGCAGGCCTGGCGCCGTTGATCTCGCTGTTGCAATCTTGCGAGATCCGGCCATGAATGGTGTCCATGGGCTTTTAATGTTTTTAAAATGTTTTTATAATGTTTTAAAATAATTTTCCTATGTTGTTTGTTGTATTATTTTTGCTGTAAGCCGCCCAGAGTCCCTTGGGAGTTGGGCGGCATAGAAATTCGATAAATTAAATTAAATTAAATGCAACTAAGTAGGATAATCACTTGAATAATCCTGAACATAGGAGGAAATAACTCTCCTGATGAATTTTAAAAAATTAGATTGTAGAGACTTGTCACAGCCCTGTCCTTTGTGTGCATATTGTGTAAAGTATGTGTGCGTGTGTGCGTGCATGAGTGCACAGGCCTAGACATATATATCTATATGCATATACATATGTTGATTCTGTCCAAGTCATCCTAAAATCCCTTTACTATTCCCATATCTGATTAGAACACATATTTTATAGGTTAAAAAAAATGCCTTTATACACTTAAGTATGTATTAGCAAAAATACCTCAGCTCTTTGGAGTATAAGGAGATCCAGTAATAAACAGTTCGAATAAAATATTAACAATAAAAATATTTAGTAATAATAAGAAATACTATTTTGAATAAATAGCTTCACCTTTGTGAGGTATTCCAGGTAAGGATCTATAAAAAAATGGGCTGAATATTTGTGTGGACAGTTCAGAAATAGGCACAAATTGGTTTTCTGCTTAAATGAAAAAAGCCCATATTTCCAGTTTTTCAGTTTTATAATGATCACTTTAAGGCTTCCCTTGTGACATTCTGCTTCTTCAGACTTTGCTGCTAGGAATTGCTAGAAGCTTCAGCTCTTACCTGCATTTTGGTATGACTAAATCTCCCTTTGATACAGTGCTTAGGGAGATCTGTATGATGACAGTGTGAAAGTGCTGAGGTATTAAGCAAAGTAATTGCTGAAGGATGTGGTTTTTCCTGTAGGTAAACACCACTCCCTATTAGATAACATACACTGCTGACTTACATTTTTACAGAGCTGGGCTTCTATTTGTAAAAACATCCATCTATCATTTCCTATATTGAAAGTATAATGCTATTAAGTTCATAATCTTTCATGGACTGTTACTGAAATGAAGAGGATTTATGGTGAAAGGTGAGATACAGAGTTTGGCATTAAAAAAAATAAATTAGAAAGGCAGGTAGAATAAGTCTCCTGTTCCTGCCTGTTCATTCTGGTCCTCGTTCTGACATTTCAAGATTTAATTCAGCCTTTCAAACACTCTAAGCCTTTTCTGATAATTAATGATTCAGAACATATAATCCTCTATGACAACATTATCTGTTGTTTAAAGTTATGAAAGCTATGGAAAGGCTGAGCTGAAGTAACCTATTTGATTTGGTGAAGATCACTGACGTTTTTCCACGCAGAGAAAAAAAAAAGACTTCTTCCTTCTACTTTGTTGTTTGTATTTCTGCACGTGTATTTGAGCTCCATGTTTGTATTTTAAGAAACTTCTATCAATAATTAGCTCATAATTATCTTCCTACATTGCTTGTACCAGTAAAGCCCTCTCACATATTTTTCCCCAGTTTCTATTCCTGTCAATTATAGTGTTACTTTTATTGTGTACAAAATATACTTGTCCTCTTTTGGTTTAATGTTTATGTTAATTTGGAAGGTTAAAGGTTTAAAGATGAAAATGAGATGCTGAACCACCAAAGATTTGGAATACATGAAAAATCTGAATTTCCTATGATCACTAAAAGAATAGTTTTACTTTGATAGGAAAACTCGGTCATAGTCATAGTGGGTCGCTACTGGTTCGCCCCGGATCAGACAAACCGGTAGCAGAAGCAGCAGGAGGCTCTGTGCATGTGCAGAAGTGTTGCGTGCACAAGCATGCCCATGCCCACAAGCAAACCGGTAGCGACAGGATTTGCAACACACTACTGGTCATAGTTAATATAAAATCACGGATTGACAAGCTGTGCTCACTCTCTACCTTGATCTGCATTGCTATAGAAGCAGGGGTGTCAAATTGACGTCCCATGGCCTGGATGCATCACGCGCAGGCCAAGCCCACCCCAGCTCCACAAAGGCAAATAACATCACGATATATCACATGATGTCACGTGACACAATCAGGTTTGACACCCGTGCTATAGAGGAAAGATTGACCAAAATGTGGTCAACTGTAATTCACTGTTTGAAAACTGCTTTTTCTTAGATCTTCATTCCATTATATCATTTTTTTCTTCGTAATGTTTGTTATCATTCTCTTTTATTTTTTGTTACGTTTCAGTAGTCTTTTTCTGCATATTAAAAACAATCATTTGATAGAAATATTAGGACAAGCATTGTTATGGATATATGTAGCTGTCTGACTATGTGATCAATCAGATGTTTGGATTAGTTTCAGCTCTAACTAAGCTGCACCACTTCTCTAAAGGTAGTTCAGCAATTGATTTGGTCTATCTGTTCCATTGTATAATTCACCCATAAGGCAAGATGTGTAATCAGACTTGATTTTCTGGGTTAGTTAGTTCTGAAGATCTCCAAGAAAAAGTCCTTTGGCGAAGAAATCCCTCCATTCCCCATCATCCAGTCAGAGCTGAAGAAGCTTCTTGGATAAGAAGCGAAATGTCTTCAAAGAAAAACCAGAAAGTCCAGTTGTCTCTTGAAAAAGCATCTTTGGAACACCCATGACCTGGATGACTGAGACTCTCCATAGACCTTTGGTGAAGAAGGCTGTGTGACATATTGTTGACACACCAGCCTAGGGCCCACAGGCTAGAAATGATAGAAGTTACACTCTCAACTCATATGAAGGCCAATATACTGGAGTCATTTTTGTGGAAGTTAAGAAATAGATTAAAAAGATATAATTTGTTTAGGACTGGATCCAGTGCACAAAATATTTTTTTTCCTTTTTCCTTCCAGTATTAATTTACTGCTATTTTAAGAGAATAGCTTTGCAGGGCTTGTATTCTATGATGAGGTAAGTAGTTTGCCGACATGCTTTACTGAAAGGTTATAGCTCATTAATGTAATCAATCAGTTAGTGTATTGACTAGTCTCCCTTTGAATTTTAAATACCTCTCTGTGAAAGCCTTCAGTTTATTCCTATCCTACCATAGCATCAATACAAAGATCAGAGTTTCTACTGATGTTGTCTTTTATATTATGTATATGAGTAATAATGTGCATGATTTATCCCAATATGTGGGTAGACTAATGAGACTTAATAGGTAACCCAGCAATTTCCTGCAATTCATATCCCATGGAAGTCCAGAGGCATGTTAATATAATTTCTCTCCAATGATTAATTAGTTATGCCTTGTTTTTAATGTTTATTGTTTGAGCCCTCCTCTTCTTCTGCTATATTAGACATACTGCAGGACATCTGCAATTAAATTTTCCAAATTAAAGAAAGAAAGAAAGGAAGGAAATAGCTGAACTTGATTTGATACAGTAGAACAAACAAAGCATGTGAGAGAAATTATATTTGGAATATGAATGAATGGTTAACTACGGCTATTATTATCTTGGGTGTTTCAGTATCTGCCCTTCTCTGCAGCTGCCTTTTCCTCCTTCTCCCATTGATAAGTATAGATCTTACACCTCACATGTGATTTTCTTCTTAACAAAGGTGTTAGTAAACAAAGACCAGCATTGCATAGTGCCTGTAGAAGGAGATTGGCATGTCCTCTGTTTTTATGCTTCCTTAACCAGTTTAACTTCATTACATGCTCTGATCCCTTGCCATTGCTCTTCTAGCAGGCAATCCCAGGAGAGAGCTCTGTTTTCAAATAATTATATTTGCAAAGAGATTCAAGGTGGAGAGAACAAAACAGATACAGCTTTGTATGCTCGGAGTAGTATTCTTAGCCTGTTGACATTTATAAAGTGATAAAATTTCAGTGTTTACCCCCTGTGATGAATATGTTGATAGGTCATATGCTTAGAGAATAACCATCTTGGGGCGATTCTGGTTCCTATATCAAGACATGGCTAAAGGTTATCGCTGCTGTTTTCTGAAAGCTCAGCAGGTGTATCCTCTGCGGGGTTCTCGTTTCCTGTTTATGTCAGAGGACAGGCTGACTTTAACTGCCAGAGAGATGAGATATTTGTTGATAAAAAAAGGAAAGATGGCAAGATGTAAACCTCACCATCCCAGATTTCCCCTTTGTGAAATGCCTTGCAATGCACGGTAGCATGAAAAATAATTAGCTTTGTAAAATATACATAGTCACTATAATCATTTCCCCATTTCCTCTATTGCGTTTGTTTTTCGTCATTGCCAAATGTTGCTGTCTTCATTGTGTGCGTACGGTACATATTTAAGCAGAGTGATTGGTTGAGGGCTCCAGTTTTGTTGCTGTCCCTTTTCAGCATGTCACTAGCTGGTGAGAAAGTGCTGGGATCACAGCACTGCAGCGGAAACAGGACAAGTCTGACGGAGTCTGACGGTAGTGCCCTATCCATAATTTCTAGGCTACTTCCTCTGCCCCTTCTCCTATACCCCATTGTGTCATAAATTAGAATGCATACAGAAAAACCCATCAGAGTCACAAAGCGAGCTGAGTCACAAGGAGCAAGTTTAGTTCAGGGTATTTTGCCCCGTTCCTTTCTTTCTATTGGCGATAAATACTGTGTTCCAGATTCCACTATGCTGTGTTGTGGAGCATAAGATTAATTTCATAATTTCAGCCTGATAGACTATTTCAGACCATTATATTATTTTACATCATACCGTTTAACTTTTTAAGCCTTCTTCTTACAGAAGACTTGGCTGGACAATCTAGAAGGCTGCTGGTATGACTGATGTGTCTATCTGCATAAGGAGAGCAGACAAAGTCTGCTTGGTCAGGATAAAAGGGAAAGATACATGGCCACATCAGCATGAAACAGCCAATAAATCTCATTTGGACTAGTATTTGGGCTGGTCAGTATAGTGTCACAGGATGCAAGGAGTAACAAATGTTTATATGGCTTGTGGCTGTCATTAGTATTGCTAATTTACGAGAGAAAGTATTCTACTAACCCTGGGGATCTAAGGACAGTTTAAGCCTATCTTACTCTGGTCTGGGGATGAAATGAAGGCAATGTTGTAGGGGCACAACAGAGAAAGGATATTGCCATACTTAGTTGCAACTAGAAAATGACTGTTGGGAACTAATGTAGTTTCAACACCCATCTTATAGGCAGAGGACATTCAGAAATTTCCAATGCTGTTTGTATATCCTAAACAAATTAGTGATAAACTTTTTGCCATTAATCTAGTAATATATAGTTGATCTTTGCCATACTAATGTTGGGCATATTTTTTACAATTATTTATTTAAAAAGAAAAAGATCAGGGCTTTGTCAGGGACATCTTTTTTTTCTTACTGGCCTTGCAGATAATAAAGCAGATGTGCTGCATGTGTGAGCCACAAATAAATGATGGGGAATGTTGCATAGTTGCATTGCCAGGACCCCACTCCTGTGATGTCATGAGGACATGACTGTCTTCATTTGTTCTCATGAATTGCAGCAACTTGTGATGTCACAAGACGTTTTGCAACCCAAAGTCCTGCCTATAAGATAGTTGACCATGTACGTTAGCACCTTGCCAGTGTGCCAAGGATGTGAAAAGAATTGAAAACCACTCTGTTTGTGACTTACTAGCCTGTAATGGCTAAACAGAAATAGTCCAAGCATGAATTTATGTGACCTGCCTTGGTAACTTTAGGCTGCTTTCAGATATTATAGTTGGACATCCTTGGCTCTCTTTTGTCAGTAACAAGCTGTAACTTGTACAACCAATTTGACTTGTTTAAGGACACATGTTGCAATGTTTCCCTAAACTTGCATGTTCAGGTTTGGAGTCAGTAGTTGCTTATCCTGCATTGAACCTGGGAAGTTTAATACGATGCATATCTTGAGGATTCAATTAAGCTTGCAGCAAATTAAACCCCAAATCTGAACAAAGTAATGCTATAAACTTTATAATTAAAATGGCAAGTGTAACCATAGGCTACTGAGTTTGTGTGGCATAGTATTATTATATGGTATAATTTGCTAACTGAGTTCCAAATCCATAATCAACTTACAACAATTTGTTTAGTGATTGTTTGAAGTTACAACACACTGAAAAAAGTCACTTATGACCATTTTTCACACTTACGACCTTTGCAGCATCCTCATGGTCACAGGATAAAAATTTGGACTCTTGGCAAATTTGGACTCTTATTTATGATGGCTGCAGTGTCCCAGGGTCATGTGATCACATGATCAGCCTTAACCAATCTTGAAAAAGCAAAGTTCGCCCTGGTTAATACTTGGATGGGGAGCTAACAGGAAATCCTTGAACTATATACTATATTAGGAAAATTGTAAAAAGAAGGTAATGACTAATCAGTTATGCATTTATTGCCAAAAACAAGAACTTGAATATGTCTATGAAATCAGCAGAGGTTAATTTCCAATCAAGGGAAATCTTACTAATTTTTTCCATTTAACAGAATAACAGAGTTGGAAGGGATCCTGGAGGTCTTCAGACAAATGGTTGTCCAGTCTCTTCTTAAAAACCTCCAGTGTTGGAGCACCCACAACTTCCAGAGACAACTTGTTCCACTGATTAATTGTTCTAACGTCAGGAAATTTGTCCTTAGTTTTAGGTTGGTTCTCTCCTTAGTTCTTGATGGCTAATCAAGTAAAAAGTGACTGACCCACTTTTTTCAACTTTTTCATGCTACTTGTTGTGGTTCTGTATACTTTGCTGTGCTTTGCTAGAAGGGTGAGAGCTTGTTACCATCAGTAGAGAATGTTGTTCTTAAGTATGCGGAAGAGAAAAAGGCAAGGTGATTTAATGAAGAACGGTTCTCTTAGATTCAGATCCTCTTCTCACACAATTCACCTGAATGTATGTGAATGTGGTTGTTGTATCATGTTAGGGCTTGCTTGTTCTGGGGCTGTTCCTGTTCTTATCTCATCCTACCAAGAAAAATTTCACTGATAACAGGTGAGTCATATTTAAATTGGGTAGGAGAGACTATTTACCTTGGAGCAAATGCTTCCTGGATAAGATAATATTGAAGGGACTTAAGAAATGTTTTTCACCCGAGTACCTTTTTTTCTCCTTCCTAGTGGTTTCCCACAAGTGCAGGTCTGTTTTTTTCAGATGGTTTTGACTGACTGGCTTGTCACCCGAGTGTGACATTTGGGCTGAGAAAGAGTGACTGGATCACAGTCACCCAGCCAGCTTCCATGCCTGAAGCGGGACTAGAACTTGAAGCTACAGGAACCTTGGGGACAAGTGATCATGCAATATTGGAATTCAACATTATGCAAGCACAAGTAGTAGAACAAAGTCAAACTAGAGTCTTGGACTTTAAGAGAGTAATTTCAATAAACTTAGAGAGAGCTAGGGAAGGATTCCATATATGAGAATCCTCAAGGAGAAAACAACTCAAGAAACTTGGGAAATTTTGAAAAGTGAGATTATAAAAGCCCAGTCTAGCATAATACCAATGAAGAAGAAAAATAACAGCTCTCAAAAGAAACCAGCATGGCTGCATAAAAAAACACTCTGACAAATTGAAAGACAAAAAGGACAAGTATAAAAAGTGGAAAGAGGGGCAAATAACTAAGACAGAATATCAGCAAATAGTTCGAGCCTGCAAAGATGAAAGGGGGAAAGGTAAGGCTCACAATGAACAAAGGTTTGCAACAAAAGTAAAAAATAACACCCCCCAAAAGCTTCTTCCAACACATTAAAAACAAGAAAAAAGTCAAGGAAATAATTAGTCCATTGATTGCAGAAAGTGGCAAGAAAGTGACAGATATGAAACTGGAAATGGGTTTTTCTTCAGAGGGATCTGCAGTAGAGTTATAATTTGGTACAGTTATTCAGAAAGGAGGAAGCCTCCTTACAAACTAATAGACTATCCCCCCATCCATGTTGCTAAAATTATATTATTTTCCTCTTGACATCACTGCATACAGTTTGTATGGGACATTGTACCTGTATGGCTTCCATTCAAAGAAGAATCCTGCATTGTCCTTTCTGGGCGAAGAGCATGAACAATGGTATCCTAGAGTTCTTTTCCCTATGGACATGAATGTAGAGGTACAGAAGGGGGCATCCTTATCTGAAGGATGCTGGCGAAGAGATGCCTTATAAGAAGTGCTCACGTAATAAGTATGCCATCTTTCAAAACAACTGAATATTGCATGTAAAATGTGGTTGTTTTGATCTGAGGGTGCAATATACTTTTCCCTCCCAATAAATATGCCAATAAAAGAAAGATAACCTTTCCCCCCTTTGTAATGAAATGCCCTGTTTTAACTTAGCTGTCAACATTTAACATGCCCCCTCTTTTGTGCCAACACCCAGTTTGGTGCATCAGAGGCACAGCCCACGGTCCACATTATATATCTTAGGTTCTCATTGCCTGCTGTAATCACATACAATCCCTATAAGTAAATAAGTACATGGACCCATAAAAAGATCATGTGTTTTTCTGCTTACGAGTTAGGCCACTGGGAATTGCCTGTGTTTAGCAAGTCTGGGCTCCCTAAAAGTGGTAGCATTGTTAGGAGAAACATCAGTAAAACTGAATTAAATGGCGCTGAATCTTACTTTTTAGTTGTATGGTTTCCAGTACTGTATGGACACATAGTACATAGTGGTATTTTCAAAATGAATGGTGCTTTGAGGTCCTTTCTCTGATTCTTTAAAAAAATTTTTTACATTTGAATAAATCTGCAAAAGCAAACGGTGAATACAGGGACCCGTGAGAACATGATAAGAAATTGTATATAGATCTGGGAAACCAGGTAATCAAATCTTATCATACTAATATATTTCTGTAAGGTATTGGTTTTGTACAAAGAGTATGCTAAACAAAATCAGTTGAACTCCTAGCAGCTGAATCTTCACGATTAGAATTAAGCTTGCATAAGAATTGTTTTTGTTTTGTGTTGTAGTTTTGCATGATATTACACCCAGCCTGTTTGATTAATTTATAGTTCACTGTATTATGCACACCCAGAAGGTGGATTAATTGCGTCATCGTGTTATATCATAACCTAGTTCTGTTGTCAGCGACCTGACCCTCTTAATGCTGGTCTTTTCTATGCTAACAGAACTGTGGCAGAATGGAAGAGTTAGACGCAGCCTGCCACCTTACCTCCTAGAACCATGATGGCGAACCTATGGCACACGTGCCACAGGTGGCACACGAAGCCATCTTGGTGGGCACACAAGCTCAACTCTGGCCAGCTGATTTTCGGGCCTTCTGGACCCACTGGAAGTCAGGAAACACACTGTTTCCGGCCTCTGGAGGGCCTCCGGGAGAAGGCCGTTTTCACCCTCCCCATGCTCCTAGAAAGGCTCTGGAGCCTGGGGAGAGCGAAAAATGGGCCTACTGGGCCCACCATGCCATCGCATGCCAAAAGTGGGGAGAGTGCGGGGGGTCGTGCTTGCATGCGCAGGGGGGGCAGGGCACAAAGAATTATGGGCGTGGGCACGCACATGCGTGACACCCCCCCGAAGCCCCCCCACTTTTGGCACGTGATGGCAAAAAGGTTAGCCACCACTGTCCTAGAATGAAAGAGTTTCAAAAGAGAGGCAGTCACATGAAAGGGGGAGGGGGCGGAGTTGAAATGGACTAAGAAGCTGGCAAGAAGAAGTTGGAGGAGAGTTGAAATTGTAGAAAGGAAAAGAAGATAAAAGGAGGCTACTAAATCACC
>WNWU01000001.1:41197268-41228435 GCA_012654045.1 Ptyas mucosa | reverse complement strand
GCCAAGTTTGGGAACCCCTGCTATAGCTCTTTTTTTATGCATCACTCGAATTGGGTTTGCTGAGATAGCTGAATTGAAAAGTCAGTATGTCAGAGAAACTAAGGTCTTCCTACTCTTGATATCCTCAGATTAAAGAAAAGAAATTGGAATGGTTTACAGGGAACAAGTTTGCATGTTGTGTCTTGTCTGATCAATCCCGAGATTGTACAACAAGAATAGTTCTTGTCATTTTCTCTCCGGCCTTATAAAGAGACATTTTAAGCAGATAAGTCTTGTGTAGCTGTGCTCTCTATGCCCGATGAATGGTATAGTGCAGGGGTGTCAAACTCAATTTCATTGAGGGCTGCATTAGGGCTGTGGTTGACGTTGGGGGGGAGGGGGGCATTGCCAACTGGATGGGTGTGGCCATATTGATGCCACTCCCCAAACTGCTGGCATTTTTCTGCTTTGCATTGGGTAAACCAGGCCGAAGCCATGCTGGCCTGATGTTTCCTCTTCACATTGGGTAGATTGAGCTGAAGAGATACGGGCCGGCCCCTTACATTTTCCAGAACGGTCCCATGGACCGGATCCGGCCCACAGGCCTTGAGTTTGATACCCCTGGTTATAGTGCAATTTTCCCAGTTTGGTACATTCTAGTATATTTATACAATTTGCATTATCCCTAGGTAGTATACTGGCTTGGAGGGTATGGTGGAGTTTTTAGTTCTTCACAACACAATGGCACCAGTTTGGGGAAGGTCATTATTCTAGCTATAAATCAGACAACCACAATAATGTCTTCCCTTTGGCTTCTCAGATGGATCTGATCTGCTAAAATAAGACTTGATCCAAATGTGGCAACATAACACATTCTGCACATATTTAACCGTAACACAGTGAACCTTGGAATTATAAGCTCCTCTCTAAGGTTGTACAAAAGTGGGGAAAAAAAAGAAAAAGAAAAGGATGAGCAGTAATTAGTCTTACCCCTTTTTGTTTCTCATTATCATAAAGGCATTTAGTGGGTTTGCGTAGGCTTATTATATCGTTGAGTATGAAAATTCAGGGAGGTAGGAAAAAATGCGTGATTTTGTTTAAAAAGAACAAGTTGAATTTTTGTTTGAGAAAAACAAAGAAAACCCCAGGAGTCATGGAAATTAAGCAGTGTAAGATGGCTAAGCGATAAAATTCCTTCTCCATTCCTAACAATTTTTTTTTTAAAAACCTCAGTAGTTAAAGCTTGTCCATCAGCCTCATGCCATTTTTCTTACAATGTTCTGTCCCCAAATATTTTTAAATAAAATATGCAATTATTTAGTCTAATTAATGACAGTAAAATGTGCCTTTTTTGAATTTAGTGGTACTCCAAAATATATTAGCCTAATCTTCTAGAGTAAGGTATTGAATGGTACATGGTAATTTTTCTGGCACATAGCCATGAACAGCAATCTCAGCATGGAAATAGATTTCAGCACATGGATCCACCAGGTTGTGGGTTCAGCAGATTGTTTGCAAGTAGGATGGAGAGAGAGAAAAGCATTTACCTGGACAATCCCTGCAGAAACAATATGTGTTTTACATTGCAAGAACTTGGTTCAGCACCTGATTTGAGCAACAGGATCTGTTTTAAAGCTGAATAGGGATGGCAATCTGTGCTTAGAAGGGCTTTTTCTCACCTTGCCAGTTGCCTTGATCTTGATGTAGCTGAAAGATCTGTTGTGCTCTGACTGCTTGTATGTGTGTGTTTGTATTTATTCACCATGGAGAATAAACATCTTGGACAAAAAAAGACTTAACTCTAGGTTCTATACGAATACAGTAACTTGCTTTCATTTAGTCAGTGGAGAAAGTACATAACCCTTTGAATTTGATCCGGAAAGGGAGCCTATTCAAAACTAGGTGTGCTCCTTCTACAATCTTTCAAGGAATTCTTTTTATTTCATTTGGCCCCTGCAGTGCCTGGATTTGTTGCTTATTTTTATTTAAGGAAGAAAAAAAAGATTATTGAGCTAAGGCTTCAGGATAATGTGATCCAGAAAAATGCAAAGCAGAACTCCATATGAGCATAAGGGCAGCATGCCCGAGTTTCATTAGATTTTGGATTTTGATCATTAGTTTATTATTGGTGAATCTTAGATAACACGAATAAATCCTATACCTCGTTATCCTTTAACTAGTATGCCCTTCTAAATTTATTAGGATTATCAGCATCTCTAAATGGGGATCTGATATATTTAATGGTGGGCTATTGTGGAAATTGATGGAGGTTTTTAACAATAACTAAATGGTACACCCCTCATACAATGTCTAGATGTTCATATGCAATTACCTTTTATTTTTTTGTGTGTTTCAGAAAAAGGCATGGCAGACAATAAAGACAATTGTCAATTTGCCAGTCATCAGTCCCTTCAAAAAGCGATATTCTTGGGTGCAGCTGGCTGGTCACACTGGTAAGAACTTTCTTTCTTTAATTGATCTACCATAGTAGAATGTAATTAAAAATTATGAATGAAGTTGAAAACTTTGAATTTGCTTGCAGAACTCCTAGTTAAAAAGAATACTCATGATCAAAGCTGATCATTTATTTCTAAATAAATGATTTAGAAGATAAGAGAGTGTTTACATTATTCCTTCTTTTTAAAAATCCATACTGGATTTTGAGAATTAATAACCATGCACATTTAAATAATGACATAAATAAAGGTGGACTTTATTAAAACGTTAGGTGGGTCAGTAAATCATGCAGTTGGGTTAAGGGCTATTTGGGGAGCTGTTCCAACGTGACAGAAATCTCACAAGAACCTTGAAACCTCAGATTTCCTAACGTCATATTTTCTTGCTTTTAAATATAAAAGCAACCATAAAAACACTCTCAAAATTGACCATGATTTAATTGGCATGTGATTTAAAAACATCTTTTATTCTCATCCATCTTTCAATTATCCAAACATGATTCATGCTTTGAATTTAAAATTTGTAGAGATTACAGAGTTATTCTTTCCAGCTTCTGGGGTAGGAGTTGTGGAACACATGCTAACATAATGGCTACCTTTTCTCAACAAATTATTTTGAATTGATTGAAAATGTATGCTGCATTCCAAAGGTCAGCTTTCAGCATATATCCCATTAACACAAACTTGTTCCTAGGCAAGTGACTGTCCAGTCTCTTCTTAAAAACCTCCCGTGATGAAGCACCCACAACGTCTGAAGGCAAGCTATTCCATTGGTTAATTCTCCTCACTGTTAGGAAGTTTCTCCTAAATTCCAGGTTGCTTCTCATTTTGATTTGTTTCCATCCATTGTTTCTTGTTCTGCCCTCTTTTGCCTTGGAAAATAAATTGACCCCCTCTTCTTTGTGGCAGCCTCTCAAATACTGAAATACTGCTATCATGTCCACCCACCCACCCTAGTCCTTTGTTTCTCTAGACTAGCCAAACCCAAATCCTCCAACCGTTCTTCATATGTTTTAGGCCTACAGGCCTTTAATCGTCTTAGTTGCTCTTCTTTGCACTTTTCCAAAGCCTTGTTTATCTTGGGCTATTCTTTTTACTGAGGGCAAAAGAAGAAGGGGATGACAGAGAACGAGGTAGCTGGATGGAGTCACTGAAGCAGTAGGCGTGAGCTTAAATGGACTCCAGAGGATGGTAGAGGACAGGAAGGCCTGGAGGAACATTGTCCATGAGGTCGCGATGGGTCGGACACGACTTTGCAACTAACAACAATAACAAATTCTTTTTACAGGATGCTGACTTATGTTTCCCCTAAATTGGAGCAGAACTGGATAGGGAGTCATGGTGCTGCTGGTGGTAATTGCAGCTGAACTGTGAGGAGAAGCCTTTGAAAAGTCCAGTCACATCATGATTTTGTTTCTGCAGGAAGTTTCAAAGCAGCCGATGCTGGGACGATTCTGAAACGCCACTGTGAGAATGAGGAGAAGTGCTTTGAACGGCTGATGAAAGATTCACTGCATTCCTGTGTCCCTGTCTTCCATGGTGTGGTGGAGAGAGATGGCGAGTCCTATTTACAGTTGGATGATCTTCTAGCTAATTTTGAAGGGCCTTGTGTGATGGATTGTAAAATGGGAGTCAGGTGGGAGATCTTAAACAACAGCTTCCCATCTCATTGTGGATAATTTGCTTGATAATCTGGATAATTTGGAAGCTAGATGTCCTTAGAATGCTCATGGAATGTCAACAGCAGAACTTCACGACAGATCCCTTTCCATTATACTACCTGAGTTATGGACATTTTTGAAAAATAACTATTTGAGAAGCAGCATCTGTAATTTAAGCTCCCCTATAGGCTGCTTGCTTGTTCCTTTTAGGTTTATTAATATGTTTTCAATTTTTCAGTTTTGTAGTTTTATTGCTAAAAAAAATCCTGAAACAAGTTTGTAGCCAGATCTTCTGTCTATCCACAAATGGACAATACTTTCTTTATAAAGAACACCACTTTCCAAACCCTATAGCATTTTCAGAAACTGAATTGCATATAGGACATATTCATGGAAGTGAGTGGCATTTTCTAGCAAGATTTACTCAATTTGGATACATCCATAGCAAGAATAATAGAAGAATTGATGTTGTTTCACTGGTCAAGCGTCAGCTGAATTATCTCTGAGCTTGATGTCAGGTCTCACAATCAAATTATGAATTATTTTTCTGTGCCCTGGGATTGTGCACTGGGATTTCTGTGGACCTGAATTGATTGTATGCATATGGTGAAACTAATGTCAGAACTGAGTTGTCACAACTTGCACTTCTGTGTTTCTAGGGATGGAGTCAATTTTTTGTTCAACATACAGACACATCATGCTATTTCTTTTCGGATAAGTAACATTATCCACAGATTGTGGCTTTAAAGTATACTTGAAGCAGGATTTCATTAAATTAAATCTTTTAAGTATATGTCCATTTTGCATTGTGAAATTGTCATTGTCCCTACCATAAAAAGTTGTTCCAATTTTATAAAAGTTTGAAACTAGAAGAAATGCTTATATTATCCTGTTGAAAATGTATTGTTGCCTTGTTCCTTCCTGCTGTATACTAAATAACATTTTTTACATAGTTGCTCTGTCCAAATATTATGCTCTTATTCAACGAAAAGTTGTTTGAAAATGTTGAAAAAAGCTATACAATTCTTTGAAATATATTTAAATATTCCTCATCAAATTGTTCCCCCACCCCCCAAACAAGTTCAGGACTAAAAGTTAATAATGAAGAATTCATTTCTTTTGAAATAGTTTTTTAAAAAAGAAAACGAATCAAAAGAGTTTTGGAAAATACTCTCTCTCAGTTAAACAAACTGACTTTTTCCCCTTCTTTTTCTTCTAGTTTTATAATTCTAGAACTGAGTAGTTTCATTTTTGGAAAAAACTCTGGAATCAGTCTTCTTTTCAATGTGTTTTTTGTGGTCTGTCTTGAGTCTGATTAGTTAGCTATGCTAAGAGGCCAATGCATTCTTATTAGGATTATTTAACATATACATTTACAATTTTTTTCTATAAAGATCGCAAATCAGTTCATAATCTAGAAAATTAAAAAGGAAATCAATATCTTAATCTAAATAATCTTGAAAAGAGAACTCTACTTTGGTTGGTTGGTTGGTCTCTTTGCCTGTAACTGGAATGTTGCATTATATGGGATAGACGGCATGAAATGAAAGCTAACTAACTTTTGTTGTAGTTGCTAGAGTTAGAGAGATGCTCAATGTCCCATTGTTTTTGTAGAACATACTTGGAGGAAGAATTGACTAAAGCACGAGAAAAACCGAAGCTCCGTAAAGATATGTATAAGAAGATGATAGATGTGGACCCTTTGGCACCCACTGCTGAAGAGAACACACAGCATGCGGTGACCAAACCTCGGTACATGCAATGGAGGGAGACCATCAGCTCCAGTGCTAGCCTGGGTTTCAGGATCGAAGGGATAAAGGTAAGAAATCTTCCCTAGCAGTGGTGGGTTCCATTTACCTTCGCTACTGTGAGCGCCCAGAACCTTCAGACCATGCGCAGAGCATCCATGATGACATCTGGGCAGGTGGGCGGAACCTCCCGCCGCCACCACTACCGGTTCACCTGAACTGGGGCGAACCGGTAGAAACCCACCACTGTTCCCTAGCCTTTCCTGATTGGAGCATTCATTCCGGTGTGCTTTTCAGAAGCTTCCATAGTAATGTGTCATTCATGGCCACGCCTGGATGACAGTGTCTGGTGTCAGAAGCTATATAGGACTGAGCCTGGTTGGTGATTGAGTGAGAAGCCAGAAGGAAATAGAAACATGTAATTTGTACTTGACTGGAAAGCGTCTGTAGCTGATACTAGTGCCCTCAAGGCAGGTATCTTGAGATATATAACCCTATCTCTCTCTCACACACACAAAGATAAAGATGGACATATAATGGCAGGTTAACAAACCATCATATTTAGCTGGTTTGGACTACAAATTTTACAGCTATTTGCCATTAGCTATATTGGCTATCAAACAAGGCTGATATTCTGTACAGTTTACAGAGCATCAGCTGAACCAGCCGAACTAGGCTTATCAAGAAAAGCAACAGCAACAAAACAAACATCACCATCAAAAGGGAAGCAAAGGGCATGGATGATACAATTGTTTCTGGCCTGGGAAATAGTCATCTGTGTTAGAAGCCTGAATTAAAAATGTCAATTTTGATATTAATAAATTTCCGTATCACACACGGAAGCACATCATATGTGCTTGACTGCTATTATCACCCTAGCCCTTACCACATTGGCTCTCATGCTGTTGAATGGGTTTAGAATCCTAAAAGATTCTCTCTCTTTGGACATCTTCCCGGCATCTCAGGCTTTTGTTATCAAAATCATTTGGAGGGTACTGTCAGATGTTTCTCCCTATGATGAGTTATATACTGGTATGTAATTGCTAGTGTGCCATCTGGCAATAGGCAGAGAGAATTCTTTCACTGTACTCACTGAGTTCATCAGAGTTCTGCTAGTTTTCTCTGCCCACGATGTGCCCAGCCGTTGCATAACATTCTTGTGTCTTGTCAGGCACATGCATTTGGATCTATGCCAGACTCACCCTTTTGAAGCAGAAGTATTTCTTCTGAAGGAGGAGAAGCTATTAAAGGGGAGGGAAGTAGATGCATGCCTGCCATCTACCATAGATTTTACTTAAATTGCATCGATATTAATATATAGAACGTCACATTTCACTGGGCATTCATCTACAGAAAAAAAATGAGAATATATGTTCTTTTTTTAAAAAAAAGTCTTGCATATTTCATAGACAGAAACATGGTTTTAAGCTGCAGTATTCTTTCTATAAATGCTAACTGTCGTTCCAGTCCTTTTCTAATGAACTGGATGCGGAGGTACACTTAAGGGCAAACTGATTGAAATAAATGGGACTTGAAAAAGTTCAGGCTAAAGGAATTCCACCAATTATTCCAGTGAATAATAACTTTTAACCATGACTCTGTAATTACTGACTCAGTATCACTATCACTCTGGATAGCGAGATGGGCGACATATCAATAAAATAAAATAATATTCCAAAATATATCTTGTATCACAGAAAGATAGGTTTTTCCTATTTGTCTTACTGCATTTCTCTCTTGTCTTTCTTCTTAGGTTCTTAATCCCACCCTTCCCTGTTCCCACTTTTTTTTTTAATTTGATTTATATGCCGCCCTTCTCCGGAGACTCAGGGCGGCTTACAATGCGTTAAGCAATAGCCTTCATATTTTTGTATATTTATACAAAGCCAGCTTATTGCCCCCACAAACTGGGTCTTCATTTAACCTACCTTAGAAAGGATGGAAGGCTGAGTCAACCTTGAGCCTGGTGAGATTCGAACTTACAGTAATTGCAGACAGCTGGTGTTGATCACTATGCTTTTAGTCTGCTGAGCTAAACCAGGCTCCCTTTGCAAGAGAGATTAGTCTGAGTGAGTGAGCCAGGGTCTTCCAGGAAGTTTCATGATAGTGTGAATTTGAACTTGGTATTTACAGTGCAACAGTTTAACTCCATCTTCTGGGAAACTGAATTGCAGCTAGATCTGTCAGTGTATGCATTGGGAGGATACCAAGTTAGGAAGGACTCTGTATGTCTGTATGTCTATATGCACCTTCAAGTCAATGTCTGGCAATTGAGTGAACAAGTCCCTGAAGTTTTCTTGGCAAGATTTCAAAAGGGGGTTTCCATTGCCTCAATCTTCCTTAGGGCCAAGAGAGAATGACTAGCCAAGGTCATCCCACTGACTTTGGACCTAAGGTGAGATTAGAACTCATGGTCTTCAGGTTTCTACCATGGTGCTTTAATTCTTTGACCAATGATTCTTTTTAGTTGGGAGGATTACTAAACAGTTATGCTGTAAGATGTAGATTTTAGTGGATAATATACACAACTAGTTTTGCCATAGTAGTGGAGCTACTTGGAGTTGCGTCAAAAGAAGACTTCTCCTCCTAGGTATGTCCTGGGTCCAATGTTTGAGTACATTGTTTGAGACTTCCTCCTTTCTTTAGCCTCTTTCCTGGTTTCTTCTTTCCACTGCCTGCAGAATGACTCCCCCCACCTTTTTAATATTTACAGAAGGCTGATGGGACTTGTAATACCAGCTTCAAGACAACAAAGACACGAGAACAAGTTTTCCAAGTTTTTGTGGAATTCATTAAGGGAAACACAACTATATTGGTAAGCTAACCATGGAAGTTTGGGATGACAGTTTTAATTCTCGATTAGGGCTTGCTTATGAAGAGGAATTGCCTAAACAGGTGTGGGATTTTGTGGATGATTCCTTACAGGGAGCTAGGATGCCATTATTACCATCAAAAGGGCTCTTAAGTTTTTTTTTTTTAAGTCTCTTAGAATTTTTCTTTTAAAACAGTGTCGTACCAGGGTGGAATGGGATGGTCTGGTCTGTCCCAGGTGCAGGCGATAAGAGAGGTGCTGCCAAAGATGAAGAGCAGGTTAGCAGAAGGAGGATAGTGTAGTTGCTTCTGCCAGCATGCCAATCAGTTGTGTAGTAATGGTAGTGGTGCAGCAATGGCAGAAAAAAAAATTGTGCCTTCAAGCCAGAGCTGAAGAAGCTTCTTGCTTGAGACGTGAAATGTCTTCAAAGAAAAAGTAGAAAATCTAGTTGCCTCTTGAAAAAGCACCTTTGAGACAACCATGACCTGGATGACTGAGACTCTCCATAGACATGTGTGCCTTCAAGTCAGTTTTAATTTAACTTTCCCTTCTAGTTGTGTTGGCAACATTTTTCAGAACTGGCTTGCCACTGCCTCTTTCTGAGAGCTGAGAGTGTTTGATTAGCCCAAGGTTACCAAGCTGGCTTTGTCCCTAACACGGGACTAGAATCGAACAGTATCCTATTTATAACAATGCCTTAACTACTGTACCAAACTGGGTCTTAGTGATGGGGGAAGGGGATGTTAAATATTATTGTAATAAATAATTAAAAACAATATCTTTTGGGTGTCAAATATACTAGGTGAGTCTGTTCAAATTAGATGTTAGCTCTGAATCAAAGAAAACCCAAGCTTTCTTTGATTTGAATTTTGGGTTTGGCTGAATGAAAATGCTTGAATTCTTTTGTCATGCTCTTCAGCTTTTGATGAACTTTTGTACATTATATTTCTTGGCTACCTGATCGACTTTTGTGCAATATCTAGTATTATGTGAAGAGCAGGTGCAGAAGATGAGGATGTGAAACTGCATAAATAACCCCTTGTTATTTATGAAAGCACTCGATCAGATTGTTTATGGAGCAAAGTGTCACCAGTGTATTGATTACACTCAGCTTAACGGAGGCTAGCAGGCTCAGCAGTGATACTATTGCATCAAAGATGGGGGGAAAGAGATGATAGAAATAGAATATAGGGATTGGCAGGGTGGACATTCTGTTATAGTTTTCTGCCAACCCTAGCATGGGTAACAAATACTTCAACTCAGGGGTGAAATGCTCCCGGTTCGGACCAGACCACCCGATCCGGAAGCGATGGCAGCGGGTGGTTTGGAGAACTGGTAGCAAAAATCCCTGCACGTCCCCTCCCTCTCACCATGCCCAGCTGAGCCGCACGATCATCAGAGGCTTTTTTTTTTTTTTACTTTTAAAAGCATTTTTTCTACAACTTCTTCCTTCTGAAAAATGATCACGCGGCTCAGCTGGGATCGTCAGAGGCTTTTCAAAGCATTTTTTTAACCACCTCTTCCCCGGAAAAGGTTGCAGAAAAAAATGCTTTAAAAGTCTCTCTGACGATCCCAGCTGAGTTGCCTGATTGTCAGAGAGCCTTTTCAAAGCATTTTTAAAATCACCTCTTCCGCTGAAGAGGTTGCAGAAAAAAATGCTTTAAAAGTCTCTCCGACGATCCCAGCTGAGTTGCCTGATCGTCAGAGAGACTTTTCAAAGCATTTTTAAAAACAATCAGACAACTCAGCTGGGATCATCAGAGAGACTTTTAAAGCATTTTTTTTTCTCCAACCTCTTCAGCGGAAGAGGTGGTTAAAAAAATACTTTGAAAAGGCTCTGACGATCCCAGCTGTGTTCCTGATCGGCAGAGGCTTTTCAAAGCATTTTTTTTTGCATTTGCAGAAAAAATGCTTTGAATAGTTAAAATAATAAAAAAAAAAAGTTGGCCATGCCCACCCAGTCACATTACCACCCCTACGCCCACACCCACAGAACATTTCACCCCTGCTTCAATCTCGCAATCAGGAATTAGGTTTGTGCAAGATTGTTGGTAGACTGTATCTCAGATGGCTCAATGACAATATAATTTCTGATGTGTCCCCCTTCCCCCGTACTATTGTGTTAATCTTCCTTTTGTCTATATGGCAGAAATACTTTTAAGTGATTCATTGCTTCTTTTCTATTTTGGACAGAAAAAATACTTAAAGCGTCTGCGTGAAATCCGTGGCATCCTTGAGTCTTCTGTCTTCTTTAAGCAACATGAGGTGAGTTGCTCTGATTGCTCTAGTAAGTCGTGGTATATTTAATGAAACATGCATGTACAGATAGTCCTCGATTTACAACAGTTCATTTAGTGACCGTTCAAAGTTACAACATCACTGAAAAAAGTGACACGACCATTTTTCATGCTTACGACTGTTGCAGCATCCCCATGGGGATGGTCACGTGATCAAAATTCAGATTGTTGGCAACTGTCTCACATTTATGACAGTTGCAGTGTTCCAGGGTCATGTGATGACATTTTTTTGATCTTCTGACGAGCAAAGTCAATGGATAAACCAGATTCCCTTAACAATCGTGTTACTACCTTAACAGCTGCAGTGATTCACTTAACAACTGTGGCAAGAAAGGTTGTAAAATGGGGCAAACCTCACTTAATAAATCTCTCGCTTAGCGACATAAATTTTAGGCTCAATTGGGGTCGTAGGTCAAGGATTACCTGTATATTATCTTCTTCTATTCAATAATTGCAAGAAATTTTAAATACAAATGTGCTAAAATGTAACACGAAGGTCATCTAGTTCCAGGGCCTTTTACTAATACAAAAACTTCTCTTTCTGTGAATCAGCCTGAAACCAAATTGTGATTCAGTTCAGAAAAAAAAGCTGGGAATGGCATGCTGAAACATCATATACCCAAGCTTTGCTGCTTGTTACAAAAGATGTCTGATACATATGCAAGGAATCCACATTTGTGAGCTAATTCATGACACAGACTTAATGGCTGTGTCTTCAAAAACTGAAACATATGCCTGAATAAGCTTCCTTGTATCTAGTATCAAAAACAAAAAAAATTGAAAGATCTCTATTGCCTTCAACCCATTGCTTTCAATATTCAACAATATTAGCTATTTAGCTACTTAGCTGTGTCTATAATGTTAAGGTGAAAGATATTAAGATACCATTTATATTGTATGCTCCTTTTTTCATCTTGAAGTTGACACTAAAGTAGTGAATATAAAATAATCCCAGTAAATATTGTTTATGGCTGTTTCATCTATGAATTAAGTATCTACTGTACATGTAGGAATTATGTACCTACTGTACAATAAGCAATATCATCTTAAGAAGATCCAGGAGGTGCTTGCCCTCTGCAGTGACATCATTCCATAGATATATATGGATCCCACCCTAATGATGTTCAGGAAATCACTAAAACTTGATTGTTTTCACAGCCTGGGATGCATTGGTTGTAGAGTCTCAATTATTTAAGTTTGGTTTTATAGTTAGTTGTATTATTCCTCTGGTTGGCTATAATTTCTTTTTCTATATACTGGATGTGATTTTTTAAAAAAAATTTGTAAGTTGCTAAGAAGTTGGGCAGCCTGAAAATTGGATCAATCAATCAATCCATCCCACAAAGTCCAGTTATCCATCGAGATAAGTCTTTGTTGGACAGACCATGCAAAACATTTGTGGGTTTTATTAGTCAAAGGAGATTGTAAATGCACACATTTCTTTATAAAGTGGTTGTGTGTTGGTTCTAACTATAGGTAGACCTTGACTTATGGCCACAATTAAGCCCAAAATTTACGTTGCTAAGCGTGACATTTATTAAGTGAGTTTCGACCCATTTTACAACCTTTTTTTGCCACAGTTGTTAAATGAATCATTGCAGTTGTTAAGTTAGTAACATGGTTGTTAAGGGAATCTGGCTTCCTCATTGACTTTGTTTGTCAGAAGGTCACAAAAAGTGATCACATGACCCTGGGACACCACAATTGTCATAAATCAATTGCCAAGTGTCCGAATTTTGATCATGTGACCATGGGGATGCTGCAATGGTTGAAGTGTGAAAAACAATCATAAGTCACTTTTTCAGTGCCATTGTAATTTCGAATGGTCACTAAGTGAACAAATCAAGGACTACCTATATATGGGGACTGGAATCACAGTCGGCCAATATTTACGCATAATAGCAAGTTTCAGGAAATTTAATAAATTAGATCTTTGTCTCTTTCTATTTTCTGTAGGTAATTGGAAGTTCACTGTTATTTGTGCACGATGAAAGTGAACATGCCAATGTGTGGCTCATTGATTTTGGAAAGACTACTTTTCTTCCAGATGGGCAAATCTTGGACCACAGGATTCCTTGGCAAGAAGGGAACCGGGAAGATGGATATTTATTTGGACTGGACAATTTAATTGGTATCTTAGAAAGTATGTTGGAGAGATGAGAAATACTAACATGACGTTGCTAACTTTTCTAGAATTGCTCCCTCCGAAGCCTTTTAAAATTCTTCCAGAACCTTGGAGGCGTCCAGAATATGGAAGACTTCAGCAAAAAAGATGTAATTCCTAACCAACCATGAAACCTAAACAGTTCAGAAGCTAACATTGAATGCACCAAGCAAACATAAGATTTATGCAAGAAATAGGATGATTGTGAACATTTGGATGATGATCAGAACATTTGCTTACATGTGAACCAACTAATTCAGTATTGCTGTTTATTGACCTTGGGCTTAGAGTAAATATATATATATATATATCTCAGAGATCTCCTTCAAAGAAGAAATCTTCAAAACCAACAAGCAGGCTTCCCTTCTTTCTCCAGCGTTTACACTGTAAATATTTCCATGTTTGCAGATGTGCAACACATCTTGGAACTTGGTGCAGAATATATAGATTCATAGTTTTCCTTTTTTTAAAAAAAAATAAATACTCTAGTTTCTATTCTTGTACAGGAAAAAAAATATGAAAATATGCACAGAATGCTGCTGAAGCTTCAGAAACCAAATGGTATCTCATAGACAATGCAAGAATTTACTCTTGATCCTAGCCACACTGTCTAACTTTCTCTTTCTTTGCTAAGCCATGTTTCCCTTGAATTAGCTTTTTTCCCTTCCTGTTCCTGCAAAAATATTATGCACTTTGTCAGTACAACTACCCCTTCCAAACATTGAATACCAAATTAACCTGTTTAACTTGCTCACGTCTAAGTAGATAGATTTTTAAATTGCCATATATATAAAGAACTCTGGGTATAATTGACATAAAACCAATGTGTGCAAAGGACATGAATAGCCATATTTATTCTGTTTCAGAATTAGTGAGTAACTGTCTCTCTGTGTTTGACTCTCTCTGGTAGAGATGCTGAACAATTCTAAAAGCTAAAATGTTGGTTCTCATCTAAAGAGTTTGGTTTCTATCTAATTGCATTAATGTCTCTAATTGCTAACATGTTTAAAAACAGCCTGAGACTGATTTTAAGGCTCCTAAATTTAAGATTCTTGTAATCCAAGAAATTGTAGAGACAAAGAAGAGCCATGTATTTTAAGATATTTAGCTTCAGGATAAATTCAGTGTGTGTGAATACAGAAGTGATACCTAATCAGTCACTATGTATTTGAATGTTTGTGGGATCCTACTTTAATGACTCAGTTTATGAAATGAAACAATTATTAATTTATCTAGTTGACACAGACTTTTTCCCCCCACATCCAGGGACTAATCTTCAGCCTTGTCACTCAGCGATAAAACAGTTTAATCACCAAGTGGCTTCCTCACTTTGCACTTCTGTTTGGGTCTACTAGCAGGCGTTTGAAGGTATAAGAGAAAAATTATCAAGCAGAAAGTTTGTGGGGGTGTTTCAGGTTTTTGATGTTTAGGCTTTGTGTTAAAAATCCACTCGGTACATCAGTTAAATCTGGTATATTTAATTGTTTGGATAAAGGCTTAGGAAGTGAATGCAACAAAAGGGAAACCTTGCAATATTAATTCTTGGTTCTTGTGATTTGAGATAGGCTTGAAGTCACACTGACCAAAAATTAAGGCGAGCTGATTTTACAGAGTATATTCCCCCTGATTGCTACAGTCTAGCCATATAAATTCAGTGACTATGTGACCTAACATTTACGCTGTGCTATTGTGATTCAAGGCTTTGTGTGTGCTTGCTTAGCATTCTTTTAGGCTCTATAGCAAACCTGAAGATATCTTCTCTTCAATAATGGAGGAAGAAAAAGTCGTCCTTCTGTATCAATTGGGTGACCATCCTACCTCTGTGGCTTCATTCCTGTGGCCTTCTCTGTAGTTCCGTAGCATGTTAGTGTCATCTTAATGGCTAGAGCTGCCAAAATACTTTTCAGCTTTTCAAATATCTGAGGCTAATTTTCGTTTGACATAGTATTTAATTTCCTTTTCTCCATAAAACAGTAGAGGATAACCTTTCTCATCCATAGGGACTTCACTAAGTAGGCAAGGCTGAAAATGTGATCCAGTTTTCTGGTTTTAGAATGAAAATGGCATTTACTTCTTCCCTTAAAGTTCTAAGACTTTAAGGAAAAAAATAATATTGTCCTGATGTTTTGGTTGGTCCAGGAGAGGATATTAAGGGGTAACATTACATTTTTTTAAAAATGGGCTTAAAATTCAATCCCACCCACTTTGGGAGGTTCTGGAGATTACACATTAAATGCTAGAGCACTGTGTTTTCTCTACTCTTCATGTAATCCGGGGTCCCCAAGCCTCTCAGTCCATGGACTGGTAGTGGGCCATGGCATGCCAAAACCTGGGCCACACAAACAAGTGAAGTCCCATCTGCAGGATGTAGGCAGCATGCAAAACCCTGACCCCTCTGGTCCGTGGAAAAACCTCCCTCCATGGAATTGGTCTCTAGAGCCCAAAAGGTTGGGAACTGCTGCTGTAAACAGTCTGATGACGGCCTCCCATTTGCTTGTCAGTTTCAGCAGATCCACAAGTCAGCTTCAGCCACTCTTTAATTCTTTCATCTCCATGTCTCTTTGGGTCTAATTTCAGAATGGATGAGATGGTATAATATTTTGCTATTCCATTGTGCAAAAAATCTAGAAGGCTCTGATGTACACTAAAAAGCAGATAAATAAAATAAACCCACACTTATTTATAGTTAAATCCTTGTTCAATAAATTGAAGCCGTCCTGGCAACACAACCATCATTAGGTTGAAGAATTCAAAGTTGCTGTTCACAGTTTTTAAACTTTCATAGCAACCCCTGAGTGTAATGTGAGCATCTTCTGACATAACTAATTTTAAATTAAACTTGTAATTGGCCAGAATTTTTTAAAATGGCTACTAAATATATTTTTATATATGTAGTTTATTTTTTAAAAAATAGGTCTTATTAAGTTATTTGGATGTAGAATTTTGTGTAATAATTAGACATGGGATTGGAAATTATGATTTGGAGCAAAATTATTTAAAAATGTATTTCAGTCTAAAAGTTATTTGGTTTTTTAAAAAAATGAAAACATCTCATTTATATATTGCTGATTCTTATACATGTTGAGAAAGAGCTCAGGACACCAGAAAGTTTTATAATAAACTTTGTCTGTGACCTTCCATTCCATTTTCAAAGCATTCCAAGCCTATCCTTTCCCCAAAGCCTTTTTCTTCAGTTTCTTCCATCATGAGCCAATGCTTAACTCTTTCTTGGGGATGAGGCAGGAGCGTGGCAGGCAGCTGCTCTCCAATTGAAAAGTGAAGAATGAAATCAATGAATAAAATCTGCATGTTAGCTGCCTCTGGAAAAACAAGGGCAGTTCGGAATTGCCAAGATCTGCAGTGTTGTTGTTTGAAATGCATCCTAGCCAGATTGTATGTCAAGGGTATGTCCAGATGCAGAGATGCTGTAACACTATCATGGAGGTAGGACTTCATTGGAACTAGATAGCAAAAGTGGCTTTGGAATAATTTTGTTTTCATTTTCTTTAGACTGGGGTTTTCCAAATGATGGATTGTTAGAGGGATATGCAGATGGTATCTTGGTGCACTCCAGGTGTTTAAGATTATGCGTTTCAACATTGTTGGTTAATTCCAAACAACTGGAAGAAGTTAATAAGAATTTTGGTTGAAAACATCTATGGTCACTGTGATACCAACTCCTAGTAGAGGTTTCAGGAGAAGAGTTTAAAACAGAATCTTGCCAAGTTTTATCTTGAGTGTCGTGGTAGATAACACTATAAAGGTAAGCTCCATATATCTACCTCCCCCCCGAAAATGTTTTAGTTAACGTCTGGTTTTGGTTTTGAGAGTTTAGAAATACTTTGGTATTTCTCTGTACTTACGTATAGAGATTCTCCTTCTCTCCCTTGTATAAATTTTGCATCTGGCAATCTCTTACCTGCTGTTCAAATGGTCACCGAGTTTTTGTTGCCTTCTGCTATTTTTTTTTAAATCATTATCCTAAGTTGCCTCTCCATCTAAGATCTGATAGCCAATCTGTAGATTCTGACTAGTTATTGCTCAGGCTACAGACATATAATAATACACAAAGGATAGCTTTTGTCTTTTCTAATTTCTCTTCTTTGTATCCTGATCTTTGCAAGCTCTCCTTGGTAGGTTTGGTCTACCACATATGACCATAATTATCTTCTCTGGTGCCTTTTAGCTGATTTATTACAATGTGGTCTTTAGGGCTATCTAGGAGAAACAGATAGTTCCTAAAAAGATCCTTATCAAGGACATTTTATGAAATATGTTTCAGTTTCCCTTCCCCTTTTAAAAGAAACAGCTGCCATAAGTTTCAGTGGGGAAAATGACACACTGAAAATTACTTCAAATTCAGCGCCACAAACATTTACCTCTCCTTACACCTTCCAAGAAATATTTCTTTCTCTACTTCTTTAAAAAGTAGACATGCTTTTCACACAGGGTTGTTGTGGGACTCCATATGTTGTTGTGATGCATTTACTTAGGAGTTGAAAGGAAAAGTGCAATATAGAGAATGGCAAATAATTTTGTACTTAAAGAGTTTTACAATCCATTGAGAATTTAGAGTTGTGGATTTGAAATAGAAAAAGCTGGATCCTCTCCTGCTGAATTCTATGAATCATTCATGATGAGAAATTAGGCTTTCAGATAGCCAAGTTGACTTTAACTACAACTCTAGTTTTATTACTACTAGCATACAAAAAGTTTTTCACTTATAGACAATGTTGTGCCAAACACTACAGTGTGAAGAATTTGGGTATCCTAATTGTATGGGTTTAAGAACCTGAGTAGTCAAAATGTGCTATAACAAATAAATATAATTAAAAACATGTTCATTAAATTTTTAATGTTCTTGGTATCATGTTTCTTTCTTTACTGGGGACAGATGAATGTCAAATTAGATAAACACATGCACAATAGTAGTATTCAAGAAAGCAAAGAATTTTTGGGATTCACAATATTTTCCTCAGACCCATAGTAGAGAAGGAAGGATTTTATTAATTATTAGTGGATACTATTGTACAAGATTTTTTTTTAAATGGAAGAATATATAAGTGGTGGGAAAAAGAACTGTAAAAGGAAGTGATACTCCTGGAGTTCTATCACTCTTTATCAGAAGCACGAGAGATTCTCTGTTTTGTTTCCTCTTTTTTTCTTGAAAACAACACTCCTTATCTTTACAAGGGAAAAATATGTATTGAGTCCAGCATATTAGTTGGTCAAACCTCCTTTCCCTGATAAGAATGTGGGGGGCGGGGGTGTTAAGAAGAGTGTAACAAACTGCATATGCTTTACTATTGCTCTACTTTTGGGCTGAGATTCAGATTTCCCTTTCTTGGAATGAGGTGGGAGGGTAACAGCAAATCTGAGATATCAGTGTATCTCCCCAACAGTCTGAGCCTGGAACAGAAAAAAATACCTCCCACCCTTCTGACATAGTTAAAAATGATATCCTGAAACGCTAGGTCAATCCATAGGGAGAAACAAAGATGTCTCTGATGGAGATATGCAAGATACATTGCCTAGGCCAATGCCTGTTAAGGTGAGGTTCTCTGGAGGTCCCCAAGACGCTCACAAGGTCAAAATCATATGCCATTTTATGTTAAAAAATAATATGGTACAATATTAAAATTCCCCTCTCAAATAATTGTGAGCAGTAGCAACTGTGAATGTATCAACTCTAATTTTAAATATAACCCATTCAAACAAAAGCTCATTAGGTGTTCCCCATAATTTTTAAAAGTGGGAAGGTGTCATGAGAGAACAAAGTTTAAGGACTGGTCTAGACAAAAGGGATTGAAGTATTTTTCAAGTCCATGGTGGGATGACATTCAGAAGCAACTCAGGCTTGTGCCTTCCTAATTCACTGAACTGTAAAGAGGAGGAGGTACAGAACGGTGGGATTCAAAAAATTTTACTATTGGTTCTGTGGGCGTGGCTTGGTGGGCATGGCAGGGGAAGGATACTGTAAAATCTCCATTCCCTCCCCACTCCATGGGATGGTTACTGCAAAATCCCCATTCCCCGTCCCCCCAATTAGCTGGGACTCGGAAGGCAGAGAATAGATGAGGGGGGCAGTCAGAGGTGGTATTTACCCGTTCTCCGAACTACTCAAAATTTCCGCTACCGGTTCTCCTGAACTGGTCAGAATCTGCTGAATACCACCTCTGGTACAGAACAATGGCAAGTTTCTGGTTTTATAGCCGATTTCAATAAAAGTAGTTTTAATCTGCCGACTTCCTGCTCTGGTTTACTTGCTCCTAGGGCTGACAAAATCACCCATATTTTCCGAAACGTAAACTGCTATGATGAACAGATGAACTGAGTTCTCATTCACATATCTTGATTGCAAATAGGCAGGGCTAATAAGATGGTTTCAATAATGCTATTTTTTTTCTTTTTGAAGTGATGGGAAATTACGTGGAGTGAATAATAGAATGGCATTTTTTCCCCTTAAAACAAGTAATAAACATTTGTGCCTGAGCATTCCCATTCTTCAGTTAACATAATGCCAAGATACACCCTGAAATAGAGGTATATTCTAGTGAAGCAGCTGAAAAGGATTTATCTTTTTACAGTTACTTTTATTGTATCAGAAAAAAAGCAATGAAAGCATATAGTGCTGTTCCAAGCATTGTAGGGGGATTGGTATTGCTATTTCCAAATAACAATTTGGTTTATTCCAGAGGAATCTCATTTAAATTAATGTAAGCTTAATGCCATAAGTAATGTAGTTGCTCTGTTCTAAACATGACTGGAGGGTATTCCAGATAAGACTTTTATTGCACAATAGTCGTGCCTTAGCATGGAATTTTATGAAGAGTCAACTTCTCTTTTCCCATTTATAATGGGATCTTACATATATTGCTACCATAATTTTTCTTCCAAAGAACTCTTTAGAGGCTGGAGGGAGATGAAATAATTACAAATAATTATAATTATAATGCAGGCAAATATACACGTCTCAGGATAATGTTGCAGGATCCAATTTGGGTCAGTCACTGGGACCAGAGGTTTAGTCTTCTGAGCAGGGATGAAATGCTCCCGGTTCGGACCAGCTCGGGCGAGTAGGTAGCGATGGTGGCAGGGAGTTCGGAGAACCGGTAGCAAAAATCCCTGCCCCCCGCCCCCCATGCCTAGCTGAACCGCGTGATCATCAGAGCCTTTTTTTTCTTTTACATGGCTCTGACGATCCAAGCTCTGATGATTCCAGCTGAGTTGTCTGCCAATCAGGCAACTCAGCTGGGATCGTCAGAGCCTTTTGAAAGCATTTTTTACATGGTTTTACATGTAAAAAATGGTTTTAAAAGTAAAAAAAAAAATTGGCCACGCCCACCCAGTCACATTACCCCACCACCACCAAGCCACGCCCACAGAACTGGTAGTAACAAATTTTAGATTTCACCCCTGCTTCTGAGCTTTTGGACTTGTGCTGGAATCCTCGGGGAACTTCTTTCTCACCACAACATGTGACATATTCTGATGAAAGAGAAGTTCTCTGATGATGGGTTCCAGCATGAGTCCGAAAGCTCAGAAGACTAAACTTCCAGTCCCAAATTGTACCCTTCAATTATACAGAGACCTCAACAGACTTGAATCTAGAATTGACACTGCATCTGCTGAGAAATTACAATTTTGGGGGAGTATTTTATCCATTAGCGTCCATGGAAAATAGTTCTGAATAATAAAGATGAAAGAACCGCATTAAGCTGCCTTTATATCTCTGTTGTGTATATCTTAATATGATTTAAAATTGCATAGAAGTATGACCATAAAGAGATGGCAAACAGCATTCCCATCCTTAAAGATAATCCCAGATCCTTGGTACAAAAGTGAAAAGGATGAAGTAATAAGCAATTCTTCTCTAGGCTACTGCAGAAAAGGAATGTCAGAACAGGATGGTAGATCAAATTATGCCTGGATCAAAGTAAACTATTAAGATAGCACTGCAAGCCATAACAAGCCATGAGAAGGTAAGAAGTGCAACCAGGATCTTGGGATCCAGTGAGAAACTGTATAGCCATAAAGATTAATAGAGATAGAAAATAAAAGCACTGTGCACTAACAATAAGGACTTTATTTTTCTAAAATGGTATTAAAGTTCTTTGGGAAATGTTCCTCAATCATTAATTTTGCTAAATAAAGTTTTAACACTGGTTTTCAAGAAAACTTTCTGCTCTTGCTGCACCAAACCAATAAATTACTTAGGCCTTACTTCATGATTCTGATGTTTTGGGGATTAAAAATCTCTGGGAGTTCATAGAAAGAAATCCATTACTGCCAATAAGGCAGGTAATTATATTGTGATTAAAATGACATACAAACATAACGTATACCTACTATTTGCACATTACACCAAACTCTAAGACAAGAATATACTGGTGTAAGCTTTTACAGCCAGTATCTGTTGAGCGGTGTTGGGTTTCAAGGTTTAGTAACTGTGGTCTTGACAATAAATTTCCTGACGTTTCACTTGGACTTGTGGCTGGCATCTTCACAGACAAGGTAGTCTGTGTAGCCTCTGTTGCCATCGAAATGTCAAGAAATCCCTTATCTAGATGGTCACTAAACCAAGTCCAAGAGAAAAGCTTAGCTAAGCTCAAGAACTGATAACAACAGAACAATACTGAACATCTTCTGAAGACTTTAACTTCCAGCCGGAGAACTGTAAGATAAAATAGATACAACAAGACTGATTCTAAAAAAGAGTAGCATATATAGCCTTGAACATGTCTCTTGAGCAACATGTCTCTATCCAGTTTGTACATCAGGTACATGAAGATACTGTACACAGTCCTCTGAATCCATTGACAGCTCTAAACTCTGTATTGATTCCCTGCAGTGAAACACACTCAAAGTTACCATGTGTAAAACAGAAATGCATCCATGAAATAACTTGGGCTAAAATGGAATTTTCTATAAAGATTTATGATTTAAAGAGTTACATTGCCTAATAAATTCATGCTGCTCCTAAATATCCTTTTCTGTCCCCCAACCCTGTTCTGAACTTGCTAATAGTGAACTCATAACTCCTTAATTTTCAAGAATGTAGCTGGCCCTTGGTCTGGAATTGTATTCCTTAATAACACCAACAGCTATTAGAGGATAAAATTTGAGACCAAATGTTACTTAATAAGGCAAGATTGTCCTGAAAATTAAAATGCTTTTTGTTGATACTGTTTTAAGTAACTAACTTAACTATGGTTCACCTTCAAAGAGTTTACATTATTATTAAGTGTATTCGTACAAAAAAGATCTCTACTGAAGCATGAGTTGCTACTATTGAACACAAACTGCTTGTACATTAGGGGTGCCTTGTGAGGTCCATTAAAAGCATTTAGCCCGTTGAGCTATATCTAATGAGGAATAATTCTGACTCCAGAGACCTAAGTTGGACTTTGTGAGGCAAAACCATTTTCAGTAATGAAAAGGAAGGCCTCGGTTCTGTTTGCTCCTTTACAAACCTTTTATTTGTTTTCTGTGCTTTTTCTGCAGAAAACAGATAATTTCTGTCCTTTCTTAATCTAGTTTCTTTGTTACCATTCACTTTGGGCAATAGTGCCTTAAGTAAACTAAGTATATTTAATTTCCCATACAGTATTATGATAAATAAGTTGGAAAGTACAATAATTTACAGATCACTGGTCTAAATCGGTAATGATTGGTTTTGCCGTTTCTTACATGTTCTGTTTTATGATATAGATAATTTTTATTAGAGGTGATTGGGTATGACCACTTCCAACTAAACCCTGAACCATTTTAACAAGGACATCATTTCTTTCTGTAACCACGAATTTAATAGATTGGAACCAATGTTACATTTTGAACTGCTTCATTGGGCATTCATAGGAAAGGAAGCCAGAAAGTGATATTAATCCACCCAATTTAAGAATAGGGATGGAGGACTTTTTAATTGCTCTTGCAGCCGAACCCAAAGTTGAAGATATGATTCTTCAGCATCCCCTGTTATATAGGAGTAACATTCAGATCATCAGACAAGGAGAGACCAGAATCTCTCTCCCTTGAGGTTTTCTCTGTCTTGAAAACAAGCTTGCTATCCCTGTGCAGACTTCCACTCCTCGTGACTGTGGCTGGCTCTACAGCCAAAGGTGAAGGGTGACCTATTTCATAGCAGAGGTCATCATAAGCATAATTCACATTGCCGCAAGGGAAATTCTGCAGCTTCACCAGTTCAATCCCACCAATATCAATGTGAGGAGAATGGTTCTGACTTGGAGATGAAGGCGATGCCCGAGAACTAGGGGTGGGACTATAATTCCCATCAAATCCTGAATCTTCTCGCTCTTGCATTGTGTTGAGTTTAGAGCTGGGACTGGATTGGCAATTATTCTCCATGACCCAGGATCCATATGTTGGGTTCCAAAGGTTTTTGGTTTTGTTCTTCAACTTATGTGCTGGTTGACTTGTGGAATCCAGTTTCTGGTTTAAGACTGGTTGAGCCCAAGCCCCACTGCTGGAGTGGCTGAAACGTGGTAAGTTTGGTCCTCTTGCTCTCCAGTTACTAAGGTTCTCCACTAATAGCTCTTCGGGACACTGTCCATATTTGTTCCCAGAATCATGTTCTTCAATTGCTTGGTGGCTTATCTGAGGGATCTGATTCCCAAGCAAAGGAACTATCCCTGTGTTGCTATTTGGATGTAGCACAGTGCTTCCTTCATCCTCTGGTGTGGGGCTGCATTCAATGGGCAATTCGGTATGGATCACGTCAGGGTCCTAAAAGACAAATCAAGATGTTGGATTTCTTGTGCTACTCTTTTGTTAAAGCACTTAGCAGACACTCTCTCACAGAGTTGCACAAGACCAAACTAAACAAAATCCATAGATACATGGTCTTACTTAACTTAGCAAAGGTGCTTTGGAAGTCCCAAGACTGTTTTTTCCAATGGCAACTGGACTTTCTTGCTTTCTCTTCTGTTCTGATTGAATGGTGAACTGAATATGTTGAATGGTGAATTGAAGAAGCATCCTGGATGAGAAGCGAAATGTCTTCAAGAAAAAAAGAAAGTCCAGCTACCTTTTGAAAAAGCATCTTTGGGACAACCATAATTTGGATTACTGAGAATCGCCACACACATGGTCTGGAAGAGAGAATGGTGATTAATGGAAGCAGTAGACATTATATGTATGTGTGCATGGCTCTTCCTTTTCTTAACATTTCCCAGAAGTGAAGAACACATCATTAATTTCTGATTATAATCAGTTGTGCCTCTGAATATAAAAAAATTATCAAATTCTTCAGAAAACCTCTCCAGAATGCAAGGAATTGTGGGTTTGTGGATGGGTAGGGTGGGAGTGAGGAAGAAGACAAATAACAGTTCAGAAGACAATCACAAATTAGACTGGCCAATACTCAGGGTCTGACTGACTGACTGACTGACTGACTGACTGACTGACTGACTTACTTACTTACTTACTTATTATTTTTTCTGCCTATTCGCCCATGGTGACTCAAGGCGGCTGACAGAATAAAAGACCACAATATGATCACAAGTAAGTGTGGGCCCTGAAAAATGAAGCGGTGCATAAAGAGTAAAGCAGAAATAAGTCAGCTATTTTGGAATAAGAAGACCACTTACTTGTGTGCAGTACTTGATCCTTTCCAAGATTGTAGAGAAATTTGGTCTGTATTCGGGACTGTGCTGCCAGCATTGTGTCATGATCCGGTAGCTTGGAGAAGAAATTGGAAAAAAAGAATAAGTTCCCTTATAAAAACGCCTTTCTTAGAGAAGATGAGGTTTCACCATCAGTAGGGACTTTAAATAAGGGTGAAGCAATGTTGCTCATACCCTCAGGAGATCTCCGAGATAATTCACATGCACTCATACCATAAGGAAATGTTCAGATGATAAAAAGGGGGCCGTGTTCATAATTTTACACTACAAAAAGTAGTGCCAGAGGTTTTTCAGCCAACTGTCATAGGAAACCAGGCAGTCTTCCTTTCTTTACTTTCTTCTTACTCATTTAGAAGATCCTAATGCTTTTAAGGAAAATATAAAGCTGATATCTCTCTCTCTCCCTCCCTCCGTGTGTGTGTGTGTCAGGGGTGAAATCTAAAATTTCTTACTACCGGTGCTGTGGGCATGGCTTGGTGGTGGTGGTGGTGGTGGGGTAATGTGACTGGGTGGGTGTGGCCAATTTTTTTTTTTTACTTTTAAAACCATTTTTTCTACAACCTCTTCGGCTAAGAGGTTGTAAAAAAATGTTTTCAAAAGGCTCTGACGATCCCAGCTGAGTTCCCTGATCAGCAGAGGCTTTTTAAAAAAGCCTCTGCCAATCAGGGAATTCAGCTTGGATCATCAGAGCATGTAAAAGAAAAAAAGGGTTTTTTTCTTTTATGCCTTTGACGAGCCACGTGATCATCAGAGATTTTTTTTTTAACTTTTAAAAGCATTTTTTTGGCCGTAGTTATAGAAAAAATGCTTTTAAAAATAAAAAAAAAGCCTCTGATGATTGTGTGGCTCAGTTAGGCATGGGGGGGGGGAGGGGGAATTTTTGCTACCGGTTCTCCGAACCAACCACCTCCATCACTATCGAATCGGGCGATCCGGTTCAAACTGGGAGCATTTCACCCCTGGTGTGTGTGTTGCATAATCTCCAATGTGAGTAGGTAGTAAGCAAAACATTTTATCTAAATTGGTGCAGTTTTGATAATCCTAAACTTTAAAGAGTGATCAGCCATATTAAAAACAATTTCGATTGTTTTCTGAATGTCCCCCTTTTTATTGAATAAAGCAATCATACTCACACAGGTCCAGGGCAGTTCTTGGGAGGGTCCATTCTTCCTCCACTGGTAACAAACTCTAATACTTCCTGGTTGGTTTTACATGGATAAGGCATATAGCCCAAGGAGAAAATCTCCCAAAGCAGCACTCCGAAGGACCTAACATGAATTAATTCAGAGCATTATCCTTTGGGTTAGCACAGGGGTTTGCAACCTTAAACACTCAAAGAGCCATTTGGACCCATTTCCCACAGAAAAGAAAACACCACAAAACTCTTCCCATGCCTGACTATTTCTTGAGCGGCCACAAACTAGCATACAGTATGTAGTTGAATTAAATGTTCTGTTTTCTTCTGAAACTTTTCTTTTCTTGGATTTAATCCATGGCTGGCCTACCGGGGGTTGAAAAGCTCAATAAATCGCATGCTGGCGGGTGCCACATATTGGAGGTTGTGACGCATATTTTGAGTGACAGGGAGCCGCAGCAGAGGGATGAAAGAGCCACATGCAGCTCCAGAGCTGCAGGTTGCTGACCCCTGGGTTAGCACCATCAAAGCTGTTTATCCCAGTCTCTTCCATTGCTTCCCAACCACCCTCCTATTAGTTATGGACAGAGAGCTAGCAAAATATTGCTTCCGCCACACCAATCCCTGCCACTTCTGTTTATCTTGAAAAAAGTGATTTAGCCTGTAATCCTATCTGCAGGTAGCTGTGAATAAGTCTCCTGAATGCTTTGATTGGACTTCTCAGCAGTTATGAAGCCAAATCCACAGGCCAAGATTAAAGCGAAGTATTTACCAGGTGTCTGTCTTGGAAGTGAAGATGCCTTCCAGGAAAGCTTCTGGAGGCATCCACTTGACCGGAAGCATGGCTCGCCCACCTTTGCGATAATAGCTTGCCCTGTAGAAAAAGAAGAATGCTTTGTAAGGCAGCAAAAAGATCCACTCTTTCCTTCTTCCCTGCATTTTCACTGCAAGATTGCATTTCACACAAGTAGCAATAGCATTAGCACTTAGACTGATATACTGCTTTACAGTGCTTTACAGCCCACTCTAAGCGGTTTACAGAGTCAGCATATTGCCCCCAACCCACCTCGGAAGGATGGAAGGCTGAGTCAACCTTGAGCTTGGGGAGATTTGAACTGGCAGTCAGCAGAAATAGCCCGCAGTACTGCACTCTAACCACTGTGCCACCGTGGCTCTGTAAATAAGTCTGAACGTCTGTTCCTAAAATGAAACATTCACTAGCATCAATAAATAAAGTGCCCATCGTTCCATCTTCCTTCTTATTCCATGGATTGCTCCTAGACAATGTCTCTACTGCTGCATAATCAAGGAAAAGTGCTGTGGATTGCTTTCTCAATTTAATATTGTTAAACATGAATACATTTTCTTCACTTTGAAATAAACTTTTGGCCATCCCACTTCCATTCTCCTTACCTGTAGATATCTCGGGCCATTCCGAAGTCACCGATTTTGGCTACTCGCCCAGAACCAGAACAGGTCAAAAGGCAATTCCTTGCAGCTATATCCCTTTTTAAAAAAGTCACGAGTGTACAAAGTGGAAGTTAATAATATTAAAACAGTCATGTTTTAGATACTTCTCACTTTTGCAAGAACAGCTCTGTTGTTCTAACACTTTATTACATTCAAACAGTCAAATATTGTTTCCCCTGAATAGCCTGTTTCATAGGGTACAAAATCCACCACAGAAACATAGTTTGCAATAAGTCTGGCCTCAGCACCTATCCAATCTTCCTGATGCCAAAAAAAATCTAAATAGGATTGGATTTAGTTAGTACAAGGAAAACCACCTCCACGCTGTTGCTGAGAAAACTACATACTGCTGATGGGTCCTTGCTGCTCTCCGAGCTTGGTTGTTTTACTAGGTATCATCAGCAGCACTGATGATGTTATCTAGTTTGGTAATTAAATGTCTTCCAGAAAACAACCAAACTCAGAGAACACCAAGGACCCCTCATTTCAAGGCTGGGCTACAAATATTCTCCTTTATTGGTACATGCTGTTGAGCTTGACCCAAGAAAAGCATTTTTTAATGTGACATCTGAGGAAAATTACTAGATACCAGAAATGTGCAAAATGTTTTTGAAGGTTTTCGGAGGGTTGTGGAACCCACAGTTTTGAAGACTCCTTGCCCGTCTGTAAACAACTGATGCAATTGCTTATGCACACTTTTAGTCCTTCGTTAATTTAGTTACTGCTTTAAGTACATGGACATATTCTGGTTCCCTACCATTTGCAATGTTCTCAAATTTCCTTGGAAAAATTGGAAGTAAGTCAGAAAACAGAGCCTGGAGCATTCCTTATATGGCATCTCTGAATTTTCTACCATAATTTAATTTTACTACTCGATTTATTTAGCATTTCATTTATCATACATAAAAAAAATATAGATAGCTCAGATTGGAACTGCCAGTCAAACAGTGTAATAATGCATCAAACCAGGTTTGGATCAGTTTTTTAAAAGTGCTGAATAATTCAGAATCTTCCTTCTCCCCCATGGGTGATCTACTCAAACCGTCTGAATTAATAGCAAAAACAAATTTCACCATGAGCATTTTTGTGTTTAAAGAAGCTTGACAAATGCTCATTTTCTAAAGTTATTGTAAGAAGAAATATCCTTCTGGGTTCTGCTCCAAGTGGGGAAAAAGATACTGGAAACATGGAGACTGCTTGGAAAGATGGTTTAATGGTGGACAGGATCACATGGTTTGAGTTCCTGAACAGAAAAAGGGGTGAGATGCTGAGCGTGCCTTGGTTTTATGCCCTCTCTGGCTTTGAACTTCCTGGGGCCCAGGAAGAGTATCTTGATTGGTTGTCAGATTCCCAGGGGGTGGGGGTCTTAGCTAGCCTTGCTGGCTGATGTAATCTTCCCAGGTGCCATGTGGTGAGTTTCTGTTGCTAGATGGGTCCTATTGTGTTAGTTTCTGTTGCTAGATGGGTCCTATTGTCCTACTATACCCTTACTGTGATGTCCCGTTGCCTGGAGGCTGTGCGGATTTGGATGGGGAGAAACAAGCTCAGACTCAACCCGTCCAAGACCGAGTGGCTGTGGCTTCCGGCGTCCAGGTATAGTCAGCTGATACCATTACTGACAATTGGGGATGAGACCTGGTTGGGGAGAAACAAGCTCAGACTCAATCCGTCCAAGATCGAGTGGCTGTGGCTTCCGGTGTCCCGGTATAGTCAGCTGATACCATTATTGACAATTGGGGATGAGACCTTACTGCCCACAGAGGGGGCTCGCAACTTGGGTGTCCTCCTGGATTCATGGCTATCTTTAGAAGAGCACATGATGGCCGTGGCCAGGGGGGCCTTTTATCAGGTTCGCCTGATCCGCCAGTTGTGTCCCTTTCTGGATCGGGACGCCTTGCACACAGTCACTCATGCCCTAGTCACCTCCCGTATGGACTACTGTAATGCTCTCTACATGGGGCTCCCCTTGAGGAGCACCCGGAGACTCCAGCTGGTCCAGAATGTAGCCGCGCGGGTGATTATGGGCGTAACTCGTTGCGCCCATGTAACACCTCTCCTGCACGAGCTGCACTGGCGCCCGGTGGTCTTCCGGGTGCGATTCAAGGTGTTAGTCATCACCTTTAAAGCGCTCCATGGCTTAGGACCTGGGTACTTACGAGACTGCCACCAATAGCCTCCCACCGACCAGTTCGTTCTCACAGGGAGGGACTACTCAGGGTACCATCAGTCAAATTATGCCGACTGGAGACTCCCAGGGGGAGGGCCTTCTCTGTGAAGGCTCCAACCCTTTGGAATGAACTGCCCCCGGAGATACGGAACATCCCTGATCTCCGTGCTTTCCACCATGCCCTCAAGACCCTGATGTTCCAACAGGCGGGGCTAAACATATGAACATGTGAATGATTTTTTAAAATGTTATCTAATTCTGGGTTTTATTTAATCGACCAAACTAAGTAATAATTTTAATTAGCAATTTATGATGTTTGTATGTCTATATTCTTCTTGGTTGTACACTGCCTTGAGTCCTACGGGAGAAAGGCGGTATAGAAATATAATTAATGAATAATAAATAAATAAAATAAATATTGTGTTAGTTTCTGTTGCTAGATGGGTCCTATTGTGTTGCAGATGATGGTCCATTGACAAAGATGGGAGGGTACTGAGTTTCTGCCTCTGGCCCATTAACAAAGAGTGGGGGCCAGGAAGGTGGGAGCTGCTTCATCTTTAAAACATGCTTCTCCATTTCTTAACCAGGGAAATATAATATTCTGCCTTTTTAAATATTTCCTAAAATATTTCATACTTCTAGGAAAGAGATGGATGCTAACTTCCTACATTATATTGAAATTGAAAAGAAGGAAAACGGGAATTAAATGAAATTGTTTCACTTCATCACAAGTCTGACTCCTGCTTATGACAGATGCCTCAGGAAATGGAGAGGAAAGCTTGGTCCTTCTGTGCTATCCTGTGGTAAAACAGTGGTGGGTTTCAAATTTTTTTATTACCAGTTCTGTGGGCGTGGCTTGGTGGGCATGGCATGGCTTGGTGGGCGTGGCTTGGTGGGTGGCAGGGAAAGGATATTGTAAAATCTCCATTCCCTCCCCAATCCAGGGGAAGTTTACTGCAAAGTCCTCATTTCCTCCTGATCAGCTGGGACTTGGGAAGCAGAGAATAGATGGGGTGGGGCCAGTCAGAATTTTTACTACTGGTTTTCCGAACTACTCAAAATTTCCGTTACCGGTTCTCCAGAACTGGTCAGAACCTGCTGAAACCCACCTCTGAATATGTGGCCAATACAGATTTTGCAATTTAAAGCAGAGATGGGTAACATGCACTCCTCCAGATACTATGGAATTCCAACATGTATCACCCATCCAACATACATGACACTGAAAAAGGACACAAAGTGCAGTCTAACAATGTTTCTAAACAAGCTTTGCTAATTGTAAGTTTTGGGAGGCTAACATCTTCTATAAGGCCCAACACTGCAGAAAGCTACCATCTCCAAATACAGGAGTGTAGTCAATTCAGTATTGGCAACTTTATCATATTTATAGACAGCCCCTTTATAGCTGCATTACTGAGATGTGGCTCACATGTTAAACATTGCTGATAGCTAGTAATTTCCCTCAGTTGTCACATGTTTTCTCGGCAATAATAATGGAAGTGGTTTGCCTTGCATTACATCCAATCCTGCTTAGCTTTTTGGGAAACAGGCAAGGTGGAAGGAAGAGATGCCATTTTAATCTTCTGATGCAACACTGCCATCTAGTGGAAACTGGAATATTGAAGGTAGTATCTAG
>WNWU01000001.1:41081980-41187268 GCA_012654045.1 Ptyas mucosa | reverse complement strand
GCCAGACAAGGAATAATGGATGGAAACTGATCAAGGAGAGATTCAATCTGGAAATAAGGAGGAACTTTCTGACAGAATGAACAATCAACCAATGGAACAGCTTGCCTTCGGAAGTTGTGGGAGCTTCATCACTTGAGACTTTCAAGAAAAGTTTGGACTGCCATTTGTCAGAAATGATGTAGGGTCTCCTGCTTAGGTGTAGGATTGGACTAAATGACCTATAAGGTCCCTTCCAACTCTGTTAAACTGTTACCCTCATGAATCAGGCAGGCACTGTAGGTAATCCAGAGATGGGTAGGGTCTTATCAGACAAAAGCAGAAGTTCCCCATCCACCCCATAGGTCAGGTTCTAACAGACTACTAAGCCCACCACTCTAGCCATCTGGTCCAGCTCACACTGAGGAAATTTTCAGGCAAGTTTTTCTTGCCAACAGGGTAACATATCAATCATCCACCTCAACTTTTGCCGCAGTAAACTGTTAAGACATCAGCTCTCAGACCTTTGTTCATGAAGCAGTGTTATATGGGGACAGCTCAAGTTTATTCTGGGATACTTTGTGGACTGCAAGACAGCACATGAAACCAGTTGTCTAGAAGTGCTCTTAGATATTCCTTCTAGAAATACACCAGTGTTATTTGGAGAGATGGTGAAGAGGGGAAAAGAAAACGTAAGCTAACAAAGACACAGAAACATTTTGGGAGAAGAGTCATAAGAAAAACAAAGGGGGGAAAAGATCATAAGGAGGAATTTCATTTCCCAATCCTGTTTTGGCTATAATTTCTGAAGCTTCCCCTCCTTCCAGCTGGCATGGCCAGTCTTCAATAAATGCTATTCTAAATGCTTCAATAAATATATTCTAGGCTTAGGAATTTATAATTCAACTTAGGAACTTGAAAAAGTATTATTTTTTTCTTATTAACATATGCTACACTTGCTCAGCATAAAGTAATTAAAGAAATATTCCATTGCCACTTAATTGGGTAATGTCTCATTCCTTTGAAAGATGGAAATAGCTTTATTCCTTTTTTTGTTTTTCCTTTTCTTGCACCAATCATACCATCTAAACCATACTCTATAGTAATCTGAGTCCTCTCTTTTCTTAAGTTCCTTTGTTCTCTGTGCATTCGAGGATTTTTTTGATTAAATCCTCTTCTGTTGGTGGACATTCCTTCTTCCAGTTTTGCGCGTATATTATGCGGGCTGCAGTTAATATATGTAATATTAAATATTGAATTTCTTTTGTATAGTTTTCTGTTGGAATCCCTAATAAGAATTGCTCTGGCTCTCCCTCTACTGGTTTCTGTATTATATCCTCTAATGGTTTTTTAACTTTAGTCCAAAATTGTTTTGCCACCGGACACGTCCACCAGAGGTGATAGTATGTTCCATAATTATTCTTGCATTTCCAACATTTCGGTGAATTACCAGGGAACATTTTTGCTATTCTAGCTGGCGGAAGATACCATCTATGAAACATTTTCATCTGATTTTCCTTGTATGCCATTGATACTGTCAATTTCATATTTATTTTCCACATCTTTTCCCACTTCTCTAATTCTATCGTGTGATTAACATTTCTTGCCCATTTAATTATAGTGTCCTTCACAGTTTCCTCTTCCATTTTATACCGCAATAAAAATTTGTAAATTTGACTAATTAATTTTTGGTCTTTTCCATATATAATTTTGTCTAATTTGTTTTGTTCCAATTGTATCTGATTAATCTTTATGTCCTCTGTGTATTTTGATCTGATTTGCAAATATGTCCACCATTGTACTTCCCTATTCAAATCATGCTCTAATTCTTGTTTCGTTTTTAGATTTCCCAATCTCGTTAAGTATATCTCTATACCTAATTATTTTAGTCCAATCTAATAAGAGTTGGGAAGGTTAATATTTCATTGGGCGAAATCCAGTTTGGCATTCCCGTATAATGTTGTTTTTTAATTTTGTTCCAAATTATTAATAGTGAATTTCTAATTATATGTCTTTTGAAATATCCATGTAATTTGTATTTTTCGCCCCATAAAAATGTATGCCATCCAGCCTGTAGGTCATGACCCTCGATTATTAAAGTTCTTTTGTTTCCCAACTCAATCCACTCTTTTATCCAGGTCAGACATGCTGCTTGATAATAGGTCTCCCAATCTGGTAGGGTTACTCCTCCTCTGTCCCTCGTGTCTTGTAGAATTTTCAGTCTAATTCTGGGTTTCCTCCCTTGCCAATTGAACTTTGCAATCAGTCTGTTTAATAGGTCAAATTTTTTTTTTCTATTTTTATCGGTATAACCTGGAAGAGGAACAGTATTTTGGGCAAGATATTCATTTTTACTGTCGCCACTCTTCCCATCCAAGAAATTTGAAGGTTCTTCCAATATTCTAAATCTTTTCCAATTTGCAGCATTAATTTATCATAGTTATCTTTTTTTGATTGAGGAACCTCTTGCTGTTAACCAAAACCCTAAGTACTTTATTCTCCTTGTTATCTGAATATCTGTAGTGTTCTCCAATTATATCTCTTGTTTTTTAGTAAGGTTTTTTGTTAGCAATTTGGATTTTTTTGGGTTAATTTTTAGACCTGCCACTACACCGAATTCCTCTATTTTTAAAATCAATTTGGGGCCTGATTGTAGAGGTTCCTCGATTACAAAAACCAAATTATCTGCACAGGCTTGCAATTTATACTCCTTGTTTTTAATCTTCAATCCCTTGATCTCTTGATCTCCCCTAATTTTTGTTAAAAGTGGCTCCAATGATAGAATAAAGAGAAGTGGGGAAAGTGGGCAGCCTTTGTGTCACGCCTTTAGTAATTTTAAATTTGTCCATTATATCCTGAGTCATAATTACCCTTGCCATTTGTTTTGAGTGAATTTTTTCAATCATTTTTTTGAATTTTAATCCAAATTCCATCTTTTTAATTTGTTGTAACATAAAACTCCAATTCAAATTGTCAAAGGCCTTCTGGGCATCAAGGAAAACCAGTGAAACCTATTTCTCTGGGTGGACATTGTAAAACTCTAAAATATCAATTATAATCTGTAAATTATTTTTAATCTGTCGGTCAGGCAAAAACCATTTTAGTCTGGGTGTATAAACTTATCTAGAATTGTCTTTAACCTTTAGTAGTGAAATAGGCCTATAATTTTGTACCAGTTGCTGATCTGAATCTTCTTTGTGTATAAGTGTAATTAAGACTTCTGTCCATGTTTGGGGAATATTGGATTGTTGTAATGCTTCATTAAATATTTCCATCACTAGTCCTCCTGTCTGTTTTTGTGTTGTCCTGTATAGTTCCACTGGTATTCCGTCTGGTCCAGGTGTTTTATTGCTTTTTTGTCTTTTTATTGCAAATCCAAATTCTATTTCCGAGATTGGTCGATTTATTGCATCTTTCTGTTCCTCCATGAGTTTACCTATGGTTAGTTCCTCTAAATATGTTTTAATTTCTGATTCTATTATTTCTTCCTGTGTATATAATTTGGAGAAAAAAGTATGAATTATTCTTTTCTTGTCTTCTTTTTTGTATTGGTTTTCCCTTCCTCGTTTTTAAACATTGTATCATTCTTTTATCCCTTTCCTTTTTTAATTTGTAGGCTAACCATCTGCTTACTTTGTTTGCATGTTCAAAATAATTTTGTTTTGCCATCTTTATTTTCATAGCAATTTCCTCTTGGGTTATCAAATTTAGTTTGTGTTTAATCATTCTCCAATCCTCTTTTACTTTTTTATTTTGAGGGTCTTTCTGTAGAATTCCTTCTAATTTTCTAAGTTCTTCCTGTAATTTATTTTGTTGAGACTTTTTCTTTTTTCATTTCTTTGCCATATATGCAATCGTCAATCCTCTAATGTATGCTTTTAATGTATCCCATAAATTTTGGGTCGGTGTATCCTCTTTCTTATTTACTCTTAGGAAGATCTCTAATTCTTTTTCTAAGAACTGCTTAAATTCTTTCTCTTTACATATAGTTTGATTCAAAGTCCATCTCTTATATCGTTTCTGTCCCTTCCAATGAATAATTATGGGGTTATGGTTGGTCCATTCATTTGTTCCTATACCTATTTTTTCTAATTCTAACTGTAGTTGTGTTGTCATCCAGGCCATTTCTATCCTGGACCAGGATTGATGCGGATGTGAATAATATGTATATTGTCTTTCTTCTTTGTTGATTTCTCTCCATGTATCCCTTAAGCTTAGTTCTGCTACCATGTTGAAAAATTCCTTAGGAAGTGTTTCCTTTTTTAAAATATTTTTCTTATTGCTGTAATAATCTCTTTTACTGTCAACTGTAGCGTTATAGTCTCCTATCATACACACATTTTCTATCTCTTGTTCCAATATTCTATTATGTACTTTTTTGTAATATTCCTGTTGATTTGTGTTTGGGGCATATACTATATAGGGGGAATGGAAGTAATACTCTATTGTTTTATTTTTGTGATAATATGGATTGAATGTGCTGAAGATCAAAGTAAAGCGAAGTCGACACAAAGGAAATTAGATTATCTAAGTAGATTAAGATAAAGTTAGAATATATGTAAATAATAAGAAAGGATCACCTTAAACGAGCTGTTAACAACGGAAAAATGATATGTATATATGTGTTGTTTGTTTTGTGTTTGTTTTTAATGTATTTAAAATAAAAAACTTTATATAAAAAGTTTATATATTTTTATATATAAAAAAAGAAAGAAAGATGGAAATAGCTAACCATAATAACGTATTTGAAAGTATCCATTGGGCAGATGGATTTTTAAAAATGCAAACATACAGTACACAAGTGGCCACTCAGACGTCCTTCAGTTTGGGAGGGATACCGTCATCTCTGGTTGGGCCTCAGCCACTTGTTGGAGCAGAAGAGGGAAGCAATCTCTTACAAATGGCTCTAGGAATGTTTTTCATGCCAAGCATTTAGGGAGAGGCAGAGAGCAATTAAAGCTGATCAGCATCTAGCTATAAATCAAGGTACTTTTCTGATGTGCAGAAACCTGCTGAAATTTTCCTAAGGTGTGTCTCATTTCTATATTTAAAAAAAAGTGTGTGGGTGTTTGTGGAATACAATGTTGAAACTGCCTATCATGAAGAGTCAACTCAGTTTTCGGGTTCTCCTGGGATGCTGAAGCACATCTTTTTCTCACGCTATTATCCAATTTTGATTGGAAATACTATCGCCAGATCCTGACGATGTGTTGGTCTATAGATCCAACAATTCCCAGTCAGCATGATGGGCAGGAGTGCTGCATAATGGTAGTGTTTATTTTCTGACTCTTCCTTCATACTATAAGCGCCACAGAAATAACCCTGCCTAGATCAGTGATGGCTAACCTTTTTGCCATCGTGTGCCAAAAGCGGGGGGAGCGGGGGGGATCGTGGGTGCGTGTGCTCACATCCATAATTCAATGCGCCCTGCCCTCCTGTGCATGCGGACATGACCCACCCAACACTTCCCCCGCTTTTGGCATGCGATGGCACGGTGGGCCCAGTAGACCCATTTTTCCCCCTCCCCAGACTCTAGAGGCTTTCTAGGAGCTTAGGGAGTGCAAAAACAGCCTTCCCTATCCCTCCAGAGGCCAGAAACAGCCAGTTGGCTGGGGCCTGAAAATCAGTTGGCCAGGGCATGCATGCGCGCTGGAGCTGAGCTAGAGCAACACTCGCGTGCCCACCAATATGGCTCCGCGTGCCACCTGTGGCACCCGTGCCATAGGTTCGCCATCACAGGCCTAGATGGAGAAGATCTATCTGACCAGAATGACATTGAAAAGCTAAGCAAAGTCACACATAGATAATATCTGGATACGAGACAACCAGGAATTGGGAAGTTAAAAAAAATCTTAGAAGAAAGCAATGGCAAAATATTTAATATTGGCAACAAAACTATATGGGCACCTACTGAATCCTGAGCCCAATTAAAAGGAGACCTGAATACAGAGTGATTAAATAGCAACTGGCATCTATTAAAATATATAACTAACAACATGTAGAGATGAGGAAGGTGTTCAATTCTGACCAGTCCAATCCTTTTACATGAGTATATTCAGCATAGTTCTCTGCCGTATGGTGCCTATCTGAGAGTGACTCATGTTCTGGCACTGTCTTGTGTGAGCATTCATCTTTATATTGCAACTCTCATGTAGACACCTATTTATAGGCTGCTAAGAGAATTACTTCGATGAAGCCCTGAAGGAATGAAATCAACCAGATGATCCTTCCCCATATGATGATATATGAAAGTAATGGATTTTGAATCCAAAAGGACAGGAAGAAGATGGCCAGCTAGTTACTTAGCTGGATCTCTACTAAGGATGGCTGAAGTTCCCAATGGAACATCATTAGATTTTTTGAAAGAAATATATTAGCATTGATCATATTGATAATATCTAAGAAGTCATCTCTGGACCCCTCAGTACTAGACAACTTTTGCCAAGTATCCAAAAGTCATGTACTGGAAATAAAATATGATACGTACATATTTTGATTTTTAATAATAATTGTACTGAAGATTGCAGTAGTACAATAAAAACTAATACAAACTACAAAAAACAAAATGAAATGAAAAAATGAAATGTGCAGAGAGAGAAAAAGAAAAAAAATAGAACAGAAAACAGTAAAAGTTTAACAGTGAAAGTATAACAAAGAAAAAGAAAAGATAGTATATAAAGAAGGACTTCCCCATCACAAAAGTATAAACAATTTTAAGAACTTATCACCTTCTCTTAAAATACAGCAGATAATCTCTTCATTCCATATTTTATCTAGGAACAGAAGCTTCAAACCTCCTCATTCAACAAAAATCCATGAAGGATGATCAGAAATAACAAGACATCAGTTTTAACTTTGATGAAACAAATCCACTTTATATTCCTTCTTTTTATTTTTTTTAACAGTCTTGATCTTTAATCCCTTCAAACCATGTCCTAGACTTTGTTTACTTTTCATTTTTTCTTTGTCCCTTTTCACAAATCCTTTAGAACTTTGAAAAGTCTCTTCTGTAAATCCAGTACAGGAGAGTCATCCAAATCATTCTTTTGGTTTGCCTTTTGTGTATCCCTTGTAATTATTAAGACATTAGCTGGTTTCATTTGCAAATCCAGTATAGTATCTTTTTCCATATTATTCTTACAGCTTGTCATTTTTGAATCCACTTTCAGATTGGTTTCAATCTTGTCCAGTAAAACTTGTTCCTCTTCCATAACATCCTTTAAACATAGTTTATCTATAGAGGCAGATATTCCTAAAATTAATTTCTGGGTCCGGTATTCAAAAATATTCTCCAACACATCCAATATTAAAGTATTTTGCTCCATTCTGTGTAAGACAAATTAAATATTCTTCCTCTTTAATTGTAATCTTTATTTCCTTTTGGTTTTCTGTAGTGTCCTAAGTTCAAATTGTTCTATCATATTTTCTTTAAAGAAGTCAAAACAACAGCTTTTTCCAATGTTACCCAGAGAGGTTTGGCTGGCCAGAAAAACCATATCTGGTCACCAATTTCACCGCAATGCCGCCTCTACTCCTTTAGATATGTATAATTTTCCATGTCCTCATTGGATGTCCTCAGTATTTACATACTCTGAATAAGTGTAAGTCTGAATTGCACTGTCAATATATAAAACTAGATTTCAGCAGCCTGCAAGCTTTTGCTCACTAGCTTCTTTCAGGACACTGTAAAGTTAGAATTTCTATAGAAACACTCTTAAAAGCTCTACTACCAACTGGCAGTTTCTGGAACAGAAATAGGGATAGGTGGCTTATATAATGCATACCTTATTACTTTCTTTTTAAATGAAATTCAAATTAAGTCTCTTGAGACAGGTTTTTAGTTATGTCTTGTTCACCATGTTAACCTACAATCCTGTCTAAGAAGAAAGTTTTAAAACACACCTGATTATCAGTGCTTCCATTAGGAAATCCATCTCATCCTGCTCTGAGGAGATTTCTGGCAATGTCTGTTGAAATGAAAAGGAAAAATATGAATCCATTGCAAAGGAAGGTTACTAGCAGGAGAAAACGGGAAGGCAGAACTCTTGTTTATTAAAACAACACTTTGGTTGTGTTTAATTTTTACACTACTTCTCACCCTGAAAACTAACAAAATTGAAACCCAACCGAAACCCCATGGTTTAAATAAACCATTTAAAACAAATCCTGAAAACATGATTATAGAAGTGATGTCAACCAAGTGCACTAATATGGAAGATATAACACATAGAGATGCTCATTCTCTGCCACCATTTACCTTCCAATTCAGAGCACAGCGGTACAAACCTAGTTTAACTTTTTTTATTGTCATTGTACGTATATACACAGTATACCCATACAATGAAATTCAATTAACACCAGAAGACCAGGCCCATCACACATAACAATCCCCAAACACACCCCACCCACCATAAATTCCCCACCCCTTAATCATCCAAATATCTACACAACAGACCAAGTAATGCTGTCCAACAGCTCACTGATGGTGGCTCTTTAGTTCATTGTTGATATAGGAGATTGTTTGATTAGTTAAAGGGGGGAAACAGAGCTGAGTGGGAATAGAGAGGATCTTTTGGTGATGCCATCCTGATTTGAAAATGTCCTCTTTAAACAATTCATTGGCATTACTTTTTATATTTTTTTGATGTCAGGCTAAGCATACCCTGCTTATCCATACTTTTTATCAAACATACTCATCAGTTTCAATTGCTTCTGCTCTTTTAACTGTTTAGGAAAGTGCCTATTGCTTTTTGGTGCTATGGTTCTTTGTAAAATGCTCAGATCAGTTTTTTTTTCTATCAGGGCAACCTGGTCTACCCAAATATGGGTGAAACACACTGCTTCCACTTTGCCTTTCAGGCCCAATCCAGCAGCCTTTTGCGACAAACTATTTTGGGTTAAATTTATATTTACCAACAAAGAAATAAAGGGAGACTAGTATAGATCTATTTCAAGCTATTTAGCTCTCATCAGCAAGCCATACCCTTCTGGGATTTGAACCCGGGCTGCTTGCATATTAGGTACATTTATTAACCTCTAAGCCACAGGCTCTCCTCACTTTGTTGGCTGTACCAGGGAGAAAATTAAGTGTTTTTTCTATCAGGGCAACCTGGTCTACCAAAATATGGAGTGGAGCATATTGCTTCCTCATTACCTTTCAGGCCCTGCTGAAAGCTGTTCAGCTGTTTGTCATAATGGCGCATCAGATAACATTTCAGAAATAAAGAAAACAAAAAGAATGTAAAAGTCATTAGTTGTGATGATAGGTAGTACTGTCTAGCTCAGTAGTAGTCAACCAGGTCCCTACCACCCACTAGTGGGCGTTCCAGCTTTCATGGTGGGCAGTAGGGGTTTTGTCCCTACTTTATAAATCACCATTACTGTGGAACCGGTGGGCGGTTAGAAAATTTTACTACTAACAGAAATACAAAAGTGGGTGGTAGGTTGACTACCCCTGGTCTAGCTAATTGTGATTAATCTTGAAAAAACTAAGCAGGATCAGATATGGTTAGTTCCTGGATAAGACATTCTCCATGAAATCTGATGACTAAAGGCTACATTAGAAAGTTTTGAAAAATCCCAGAAGAAGGCAATAGGTACCCAACAACATGGATGTGTCCATGAAGTTATCAAGAGTCAAACTCAGCTAACATTAGCTGAAGACACTAACCTTGATAGCCACCTGTAGAGGACTGGAATCTCCTGTGATTCCTACCACTGTTCCTTTGTAAACTTCGCCAAATGCCCCATGTCCAAGTTCCCTAAAGGGAGGGAGAAAGAAAACACCACACATTCAGTTACTTTGGACACTTCCTGTATCTACACCAAGAAAACACTTTTGACTATACATTAGCATTTTCCCACAAAACAATTGCTTGGATTTAGAGCTCTCTAACTTAACTCAGGCTTTCTTTCCTGCACTACAATTATAAACGTGTGTCCAAATGCTAGCAAGAACACAGTGCAGCTAAATCTTACTGAAGTAGAGAAATATTCTTTCGTGGAATCTCTTTAAGTTCACTGAGAGTGGCCGTCTTTCCTGCAAAGCTGTAGTTGGGGTTATAATCTGTCATGATGGTAGAAGTACGGATTTTGCTTAGGTTATAATCCGGATTCTGCAGATGGGCTCTGGTTCCTTCTAGCACCTTTTTCTTTCGATGATAAACTGAAAAGAAAACATGAATGAGAATCTGAGAAGAAAAGAGAAGACATTAAACCATGTGAAAAACAGATATAATGACATTTCAGAATGCCTCTCAAATTTTTTAGACTTACCTCTCTTTGTTAATATTTTTAATCTTTGCAGAATTACAAGTTAGCTTTTTTAACTGATCAGGCAATATACAAACATTTTTAGATTGTGACCTGGTCAAGAGCAGATATAGTCATATGGGTGAAATGAATAACCCAATTCTAATTCTATAGCAAACTGTGGATTCATAGTTGCTTAAGAAATTGGTATCATACGGTACAATGGCAAGCTTCAAAATACAAGCCTTTTCCTCTCAGGGTGAAGCAAAAAACTCAGGAAATAAAAAAAAATTGTACTCAACATTTAGCCTTTGCAAACACAACTCTCAGGGGTGACTTGAAAGGGGACCGTGAAGCAGATGGTGGATTAAATATACCACACAGAAATGCATACATGGCTGCAGATGGATTTAAGCATTAAGTAGCTCCTTTCACAAAGAAGAAAAGCATGGTTGTTTATTTAATCAGAAAGTTCTTTTAAAACAGTTGCCTAGGCTTGAAAGCCAAAGATGAGACTTTAACTACAGATGGACTGAATTATTTCCCTGACTCATCAAAAAAAAAAAAAAGATTGTAAGATGAAAAACTCATCAGTATGAAACATACAAAGACAGAGAGAAAGAGACACAGACACAAATATTATATAACACAGCTGTTGTCTTACTGAAGTCTATGTCCACTGAAATGTTGAATCTCTTTGGATTAGCTGACAAATCAAGCCATGTTTTCCTACATGGTTTTGAATGACATTCATCCCAAATGGAAAAATAAAGTATCACCTTGATTCACTGGACATTTTATAATATTAAAATAAAAAACAAGGCAATTCTTTACCACCCACTGCATGATGCAATAAATAACACCTCCTGGATCCAAATCAAAATGCATAGGATACGAAGCCAACTATTTTGGCATATAAAACAGGAAATCCCATTAGTATCATCTCTTATAATGAAAATGTAGAAATTACAAAATAAATAACTAGCCATTTTCTGTCCTTCCATGATACTTAACATAGTGCTTTAAATAGCCAAATAGCCAACTCAGTTGGCTAATGTCCTATTCACACTAACAAACTGTGGACAAATCAGGAAACTTCACATGCTTTCAATTATTCTATTCCCTTGTTTCATATAAAAAGTTTAATATATAAATCTATGTGTATTTTTGCTCAATCAGTTTAGTGTTCTTAGGAATTCTCTTTCTTATCAAGTAGTTCAATGAGACTACAGCTCCGTGTGAAGAAAGCAAGTTGATAATGCTCCTTTGAAGTGTTCACCTCCATTGTGGTTCTGATGGTCCTCTGAAGAAACTTTTCAAGAAGCCACAACAATCTGCACAGGAAGGAAAATTCTACAAAACTGCCCCTCACCCCAGCTCTTATCCTCCAACACAAACAAAACATTATTACGTACTAATCTGGATCCAAAGCACTGTTTTACAGACCGTCTCTAGTTTTTCAACCTTCCTTCCCAAGATCCTACATAAATCCTTGAAAAGATGTGAACACATGAATTCAGATGTGCACAAAACATAGCAGATGCAACTTACCAATTGATAGGCTAGCAAAAGTAAGAATCATAACAAGCACCACAATCACAGAAATCACTGTCAAGAGGAATGGGAGAGGCAAGCGCTCTTCTGGAATTGGTTCCCGGATAACTAGAGAAAACATGAGATGTAAGCATTCAGATTTCAAGTTTAGGGCTTTAAACAGGGTTTCTTAAAAAGCCCAAGCACAGAGCAAGAGTCTAGTCCAGCAATTCCTTTCCACCCTAACGTCTAAAAAGAAGTTCATAAACAGAATGTGGCCAATTCCTTGTGATAGAAAACTGAAAGGAGAAAGACTGGGGGCAAAAACGTGTTCCCAAATTACTAGATATAATGTAGAGGAAAAGGATGGGCTGTAGATGAACTAACAATAGTATAAATAATAAATTAATTATAATAAATAATTATTTATTATACTATATTATTTGATAATAAATTAATAAAATTGGGTTTGTCTAGTTTAAGGAAAAGAAGGACTAGGGGTGACATGATAGCAGTGTTCCAATATCGGAGGGGCTGTCACACAGAAGAGGGGGACAACTTAATTTCCAAAGCATCAGAAGGCAAGACAAGAAACAATGGATGGAAACTAATCAAGGAGAGAAGCAAACTAGAAAAAACCAGAAATTTCCTGACACTGAGAACAACTGACCAGTGGAATAGCTTGCCTTCAGAAGTTGTGGATGTTCCGTCACTGGAAGTTTTTAAGAAAAGACTGGACAGCCACTTGTCTGCAGTGGTATAAGGTCTCCTGCTTGAATAGGGAGTTGGACTAGAAGACCTCTAAGGTCCCTTCCAACTGGCAGGGCTGGCAAGAAAGGGGGTGGGAAGGGAGGGAGAGGGGAGGCAATATTACCAGTGGTGGGATTCAGCCAGTTCGCACCACTTCGGGAGAACCGGTTGTTAACTTTCTGAGCAGTTTGGCAAACTGGTTGTTGGAAGAAATCATTAGGGCAGAGACCCGGTTGTTAAATGATTTGAATCCCACCACTGAATATTACAGCTGGTGAGTCCTGCCCAATAAAGGAGATGAGCTTCCAGGAGGTGTTGGTCTAACCAAGTATCAAAATTTGCCTGTTCCATTAAAAGCAGTGACTGGTTGCCTTTTTCCTGCTGGCAGGTGATACTACAAGAGTTCTTCCCTTAAATGTTCCATATTAAAGCTTTGAGGAGAACCCTAATAGGTATCCTGGTTGCAAGGACAAAAAAGCTTAGCAACAGACCACTGAAAAATATAGCAGCATATTTTAATACTGCTTCATGGACTGGAGAAAAGCACATAATGCAGAAATTATGAGCAGCCCATAGTAACCTCACTGTTCACCCCTCAAATCCTGGGATGTTTAGTTTAATGGGGTTGCCAAGGGATCTTTAAACTACCTAGTTTTACCACACGTTTTTAAAGAAATATAGTAAAGATCGATTTGCTATTAATACTTGTTACTTTTAAAATTTAGATGCTACCTTTTCAGAGCCACAAGTAGCTTACAACAATTAGAACGCAATAATACAGAATCACACACTCTCTCAGTCCAACTCACCTCACAAGGTTTGTTTTTGTGGGGGAAAATAGGAAGATGTGCTGGATATGTTCACTGCCATGAGTTATTTGTAAAAATAATAAAGGCGGGTTATAAATAAAAACACAGTCATTTGTTGAGATAACTTTCCATTTAAATTAATTGATAATAAATAAACGCATACAACAAAACATACCGTATATACTCGAATATAAGCCGAGTTTTTCAGCCCGTTTTTCAGCCTGAAAAACAGCCCCTCGGCTTATATTCGGGTCACGAAAAAAAATGCCTTTTCCCCTGCAACCGTTTTGGCTCCCGGGGTTGCAGGGAGGCTTGCTAAAGCCAAAATGGGGTGTGGGGGGGTGCGATGCCCCTCCCCCGTGCCCCTTTTTGGCTGTGGGGGTCAGGGAGGCTTGCGCCGGCAGCGCCTTCTGCTCCTCTTTTGCCCCTCAGCGGCTCCCAGCAACTGAGCAGAGAGGCGGCCGATGCCTAATGAGCAGAAGCCAAAGCGCCGCCACGGCATGTTGCTGGGAGTTGCTGGGAGCCGCTGAGGGGCAAAAGAGGAGCAGAAGGTGCTGCCGGCGAGCAAGCGAGCAGCCAACCATGCCGGGGGCGCTTTGGCCGCTGGGCCCGCCCGCCGCGGCTGGAGCTCGCCACTCACCGAATTTGGCCTTGGTCGCAGCCGCGGCTCCAGTGCTGAAGAGGGTCAGTGCCGGGCGACGAAGAAGAGCAGAAGCAGCTGCTGCCAGGCAAGCGGGAGCCGAACGACCGCATGGTCATGCGTGGCCCATGGCAAGTGCCCGCAGCTGCCTGGTACTGGCCCCGAATACCAGCGCCGTCCCTTGCCCGCCTCAGCTCCCCGCTCTTTCCTTCCCCCTACAGGCGCCTCCTCCCTTTCCTTGCCCCAAACGGCCAGCGGGCGAGGCTGCTCCGGTCGCCATGAGGCTGTCCGAAGCGTTCCTTTCTGAGGGGCTTCTCGGCACCCGTGCCTCAAATTCAGTTCAGCCGGGGGAGGGAAGCGGGGAGTTGAGGCAGGGTGGGGGACCTGCGCCCCTCTCCCTCTCCCACATCGGAAAGGAACTTTCTGCTTCAGCTCCCCGCTTCCGAGAAGCCCCTCGGAAAGGAACGCTTCGGGCAGCCTCGCCCGCCGGCCGTTCGGGGCGAGGAAAGGGAGGAGGAAAAAAAGGGGTGAGAAAAAAGTTTCCCAAAGTTTCTTTTTCAGCGAACACTTCTCCTAACCCTAACCCCACCCGCTGCCTTCTCTTCTCTTGCTGGGAGTTGCTGGGAGTTGCTCCGAGTGCGGAGGGGAAGCGTTCGCTGAAAAAGAATGGGGCGAGAAAAAAGTTTCCCAAAGTTTCTTCCCCTCTCGCCCCCCGCCCTCTGGGCCTCTGGCTTTCCCCCCCACATTCAGCCTTCCCCCCCTCCGCACGTTCATGCACACATACACACTCACCGACACACGCAGCCACACACCTGCACACAGACGGCTGGGCTAGCCAGCACTAAACAGAGTCAGATGTTCTCCGGAGCTGAGCAGATCTGCAAAGGAATCTGCTTTGGGATCCCCTCAGGCTGTTCCTATCACTTTCTATAACTAAAACTTGGGGGGTGGTGAAGTCCCTGCTGGGATGAAGGAAAGAAAAGAAGGAAGGAAAAAATGAAGGAAAGAAGGAAGAAGGAAAGAAGGAAGGAAAGAAAAGAAGGAAGGAAGGAAGGAAGGCAAGAAAGAAAGAAGGAAAGAAGAAAAGAAGGAAGAAAGAAGGCAAGAAGGAAGAAAGAAAGAAGGAAGGAAAGAAGAAAGAAAGATTTCTTTCGTTCTTCTTTCGTTCTTTCGCCTTCCTGCCTTCCTGCCTTCCTTCCCCTTCTTCCCTTCTTCCCAACAGGGACTCTCCCCCACTCCCCGAAGTTTTTAGTTGGTTTCAAAGAATTCAACAGCTGGAATGCAAGCGGGGGGGAGGGGAGAGAGAAAGAGAGAATGAGAGAGTCAGAGTGGGGGAGAGAGCGAGAAAGAGGTGGAGAGAGAAAGAGAATGAGGAAGAGTGGGAGTGACAAGATAGGGCAAAAACGTAAAATGTGAGGACAGTCCTAAGTTCGAGGACTGGTCACAAGTGTGAGGACCAGTCAAAAATTACTTTTTCAGCCCTCTGAGTAGTCCATATGCACAAAAGGACTACTCAGAGGGCTGAAAAAGGTGATTTCTGACAGGTCCTTGCACTTTTGAGCGGTCTTCGCACTTACGACTGGTCATCATTTATGCCCATTGTAGCATTCTTAACAACTATGTCACTCATTTCACAACTGCTTCTCTTCACCATGGTGACAAGATAGGGCAAAAATGTAAAATGTGAGGACAGTCGTAAGTTCGAGGACTGGTCACAAGTGTGAGGACCAGTCAAAAATTACTTTTTCAGCCCTCTGAGTAGTCCATATGCACAAAAGGACTACCCAGAGGGCTGAAAAAGGTGATTTCTGACAGGTCCTCGCACTTTTGACCGGTCTTTTTTTATTTTGAAATTTAACAGTAGCCGCTGCATTTCCCACCCTCGGCTTATACTCGAGTCAATAAGTTTTCCCACTTTTTTGGGGTAAAATTGGGGGGGTTGGCTTATATTCGGGTCAGCTTATACTCGAGTATATACGGTAAATAAAATAAAATGAATAGTTTAGTGTATAATTTTAGAGGCATTTCTTAGGAAAAAGGATGACTGGTCATTGCTTTTTTGATCTGATCCTGGTGAAGCTTGGGAAAATAGAACAAGAAATAGAACATTTTATTTGCAAACCCTTTTTCATATTTTACCTGTGCAGGAAACGTTGTCATTAGCCAAGATGGCCCCTGCTGAACAAATACAGACAGGTAGGTGACTGCCAGGCTCTTGTTTGCAGATACCTGATTGACAATGGCTGCAATTCACATAGACTTCAATGACTACTTCACCATGACTTTCCATAACTAAAGGAGGAAAAGAAGGAAAGGATGGAAATTATAGTTCAAGTGCTTCTGAAAAGCGCATCTCTAAAAACCGCATCTCTAATACAGGTGTATTATGCTAAGGAAGAAGGGACATTTTCTCAGTAGATCTTCTATCTGTATATTTTTTCCAATTGTAAGTATCTTTTGTCGACTATCTGATAAATAATAAGCACACATCTTGAAGACTACAAAAGAATATTATTTCAATGCAGAACTAACAACTATGGTACGCAAACACATTTGCTTCGATTACTGACTATATAAGCTATCAATCAGTAGAATAGGCTGCCACAGGGTGGGGCAGTTCTCTTTATTTAAAAATTGTCAAACAGGGAGCAGTTGGTCATCTGTCACAGATGCTTTAGTATAATGTTGCTCAACCTCAGCATCATAAAGATGTATGAATTTCAACTCCCAGAATTCCTTAGCCAACATGCCATACTGGCTTTCCACGATTTCAACAGGGGGGAAAAAAAGCTTGTGGCTTCTTAAATATAAACCTATTAATTACAGCAGTAAGTTTCATTAACTGAAGAGCATTCTGAAGTACCGTAGATTCTAATTGAAAAAAAAAATATGCCATACACAATCTTTTAGTCATTAAGAATGGAATTCTACCTTATTTTTAAAAATTCTACCTTATTTTTAAATTTAAAGAAAGTATTTTTTCAACCTGGGAAAATATATTTACTATGGAAAATAATTCCAATTCTGGAATATTCATGCATGCCAGCATATGCTGCCATCAGACCTGCCACATTGGCACAAAGCTTCATAAGCAGCTTCTGGGGTGACTGAATTTGAGCTTCAAGCATGCTGCGACATAATAATGTGTCAGAAGAACTGAAAGTATTTTTAATCTGTTTGGATAATGCCATCAAAAATGATTCCATTATAAGTAGATATAAGTAGATATAACTAGAATTCACAGATAAATGGCATTGTTCTTATGTGGTGTTGAATCTCTATGCTTCTCCTAATCTCCATAATCCTCCCTTTGTCCTAAGAGTTGATGCAAAAGGAACATGTGAATAGATCAATATACTTGAGGAACAAGATAAATGATAAGGTACATCTCACTGTGGGACTATATCTGACCTGCCAGAGGGCTCAAGAAGATTTCCCCAATTGGATTCACAAAGGATTCACCATGCTGCCCATCAGCTGTAATGTCATCTGTTTCAGAAGCATGTCCACCTACAAAAAGGACAAAGAGACATATTTAGCAGGCTACAGGGATCTATAGCTTGCCTAGTTGTCAAGTGATCCAGACTAAACTCTTTAAATTTCAATCTTAGAATCTTTGTACTGAGATCACACTGCTGATTTTTTTTTCTCCTGAAATTTGTTGGAAATGGTTCTTATTCTATGGTTCAGAATAGATTTTAGTAGAATGTTGTCTCTTTATTCTAAATGTACTATTTGAGTTCCTGGACAAATGTGGCAATACATATTTAGATTTGCTACACCCTCAAATTTTTTATGGGTTTGATTTTCTCAAATGATAAAACATTACTGGGAATATGCTCCTAACAGTTTATCAGAAATGGAAAGTACGTTGGCTATGAATGCAAGTATACACTATCAATGATGAGAACTAAATTTGTACAGATAGATAATGTTATGCAGGTTGATAAGATAATATAGGGCCGGGGTACTTACAAGACCACCTTCTGCCACTAATTGCCTCCCACTGGCCAGTTCGCTCCCACAGAGAGGGCCTCCTCAGGGTGCCGTCAGCCAGACAATGCCGGCTGGCGACCCCCAGGGGGAGAGCCTTCTCTGTGGTGGCACCTACCCTCTGGAACGTTCTACCCCCAGAGATACGAGTGATTCCAGACCTCCGGACTTTCCGTCAGGCCCTAAAAACTCACGTCTTTCAGTTAGCCAGGCTGGCCTGATTTTATCTTGGTTTTAAATTGACACTGATCTTAAATTGAAATATTTTAAATTAATGGGCCAAACTTTATATAATTTATTTTAAATAACTATTTTAACTTTTATGTACAAATGTTTTATTTTGGCTGTTCACCGCCCTGAGTCCGAAAGGAGAAGGCTGGTATAAAAGTTTAAATAATAATAATAATAATAATAATAATAATAATAATAATCATCATCATCATCATCATCGTGTTTTCTAGATATAACATTTTTCATTTCTTTTTACTGTGGATGTCCTGGACATGGAGCAACACAATAATTTTGGAACAAAATAAAGGTACGACTTGATATAAACTAAGCTTTATACCTTTGTAGCCTCCTCCTCCACCACCAGATGTACAAGCTCCTCCTCCACCACCAAAACCTCCAGAAGTGGCCCACTGGAGTTTCTCTAATGCTTGTTGGCAGGCCTCACCACCTTCTCCACCTTCCAGAAGTGATTTTCCAGCCCAGGGAAACTGGGTAATACCTTCCCAACCACCACCACCACCTATACAATGTAAAGAGAAAGATAATGATATTCACAGATAGAAATTGCACATCAGTTAGAACTCGCAAATAAATACAAATACATATACTTTAAAAGGAAATCAATAAACATTAATGTAAACATCTATAACCTATTTCCAATATTTTGCTATTGTACAATTTCTGTGCCATAAATTATGGGGTTCCATTTGTTGGAGAACCAGGCAAGAAGAGGGATCAAGTGAGGAATTAGCCTTGAGTCCTTCTGCAGCTGCAGGAGACCTAAGACTGACCTCTCCTAAGTTCCATGGGGCCTTATCTGTCGCAAGAGAAGTCAGGCAGTTTGGGGAGAGTCTTATATTATAGGTAGAATATAATATATCAATTGAACCTTTCATATGTGGATCAGGTTGCTTGCAACTGATACCATTACAGGAATGAAAAAATATAGTTTACATTTCTATAATGTTCTCTTTTTCTCTCTCACACACACATTATATATATTATAGAAATGTAAACTATATTGTATATACCCGTATTTATCGGCGTATAACACGCACAGGCGTATAACACGCACCTTCATTTTAAGAGGGAAATTTCAGGAAAAAACTACGCTCCGACGGCCGCGAGAATTAGACGTGAGGAAGGCGCGGGTTGCCGGTACTTGTTAATACTGTAAAAACATGGCTTCTTAACATTATATCGGCGTATAACACGCACACATCATTTGCCCCCTATTTTCAGGGGGAAAAAGTGCGTGTTATACGCCAATAAATACGGTATATGTCTGGATGATATGTATATAATTATTTTTAAATTAGTTTTCTAAATCTTACCCAACTTATTTATTTCCATGCCTAAAATTTTCATGGATTACCGTATTTTTGGAGTATAAGACACACCTTCCCCCCCCTAAAAGGGGGTGAAAATTTAGGTGCGTCTTATACACCGAATGTAGCCTCGCCCACTCACTGGCCCCTACCCTTTGGCCTCTGCCTTGCAGCAGTTACCTCCTTGCAAGCAAACAGCAAGAAAAAACAACTCCTTTCAGCTTCAGCACAGCCTAATTAGCACAAGTTGATTGGATCGGCCTCCCGACTCTCAGCTGATTTGCTCTTAGCTGTTTTGCACAGGGCTCTGCTGCTTGCTGCAAAGAGATAAATTGCTGGAGCAGATTTTTTTTCCCCTTGTGCTAATCAACCTATGCTGAAAACAAAACTGAAAATAAAGCAGGCCGTTTGCTGCAAGAGGCAAAATTGCTCAGAGGCAGAGGGAGATTTCTTTTTCTTCTTTTCCTCACCAAAAAAGGTAGGCACGTCTTATACTCCGGTGCGTCTTATACGCGGAAAAATACGGTACCTCTATACTCCATAAAACATTTAGGTATGGCTATTGTTCCTTAGGGCTATTACATCTAGGCTGCAAATATCTGAATGACCACTAAGGGCACTAAAACGTTTTTTTATTTGATATCTGTATATGAGTATGGGTATGTGTCTAATGCCATTTCACAATCAATTGGATTTTATAATATAGATATAGCGGGCCTAGTTGTTCCTCTAATTTCCAGTGCCAAACACCAACAATCATGAAGATTGCCAAACATCCAAATGGTCCATTCCTTGAATCTACTTCCAAAAGTCCAAGAACATTTTTTAAAGCTTAATTCCTGTTTTGGACAACTGCTGTTATGCTGGTCAAGCTCAATCATCTTTCCTCAGTGCTACAAGCCTCAGAAAGTCCCAATGTAGCAAGCTAAACTGCACATTACCAAGGATAATAAAGTACAGAGAAATAAACATAACTTTAAGAAGTTATTTTTCTAAGTTTCCTTCCAATCTAATGTGAGGAATTTTCAGACAGAGAAGGAAGAGTTCATCTCTAGTTTCCTGTGTGCTGTAATGGCCCCTGAATATTTTCTTTCTCATACGAAGATAAAGAAATGCTTTCTTTGGTGCTGAAGGAAGCTTTTTTCTAAGTTTAATTGCCCAGTGAGGGGAGAAATTTTCAGGACAGTGGCGAAGAACAGAAAAATTGGGTGAGTATATCAATGCTCTGAAAAAGAATTTCACACATGGAAAATAATCAATGCCTTGGACTTCATCTGGAAAATCTTCTTCTATGCGTTACATTCAGGGGCAACTGAGCCAGTCATTCTCTCTTGACCCAACCTACTTCATAGGGTCTTGCTGTGGGGCAAAAATCAGGGGTATACATCCTTGGATACCACCTTAGTTTCCTACAGTATAAAGAACATAGGATACATTTTCAGCTAAGAACAGCTAAGACACCAGGATTTTCACAAAGAAAGAATGGCAAACTGGAAGCCCTCATGGGCACAACACAAAAGTTGGCAACCAATCTGGGAAAAGAGCTGGAAATAATGCCAAGAGGAAATTTCAGAGCGATATGGAAAGGACCATGACAATAAAAAGAACTCACGAGCATCTTAAAGACTACTAAGCATACCTATTCTTGCAAAAGCTTTCAGGTTATGAAAAATATTGATTCGGCATGCATGTAGTTGCACATATTGTAACCCACAATAAATCTTAGCCCTAATGCAGCATTCTTCAAATGCTTAACATTCAGTCTGTTGTCTTTGTATTCTTTTAAGTTTTTCAAGAGAGGCCCCTGAGGTGACAATAAATTCTAACTGGCCTAAGTTTGCATCTATAAATGTAAAATTAGCATACGGTATAGAAGTGTCACGCTAATTCATTTCCTGTGAAGTATCTTCACTTTATATAATTTCAACAGATGTTGTTTGCTCAGCTGCTGGCCCCTTATCAAGAGCAGATCCTCACCTGCTGCTCCAGTTGTCCCACTGATCCCAGGTATTGCCGAGCTGTTCACATACTGTTCCAAGAATGCATCGTCCAGGGAGCTCTCCTGCGCCTTCAGATAAGCCTTTCCTCCACCCCCTGCCGCAACAAGCAAAGGTTCAAAAGCTCCATCCTTCTGCTGCTCAAGAAATCACATACACACATACACACACACACAAACACAAGGAAACATTAAGGAAACATCGAAGGTTCAAAGTCAAGCACCAAACAAAACAAAACCCCAAACAGAAATAAAAACTCTGACTGGAATAGCTGACATTCTTTGGCCCAAGAGGCAAGCAGTGTTGACAGTAACTCTTGAACCGTCTTATGCCTGCCTCTAAAATCAGGAGGGCCGAGTCACGTAATTTCAAGCTTTCTCGAGCAAAGTTTAGGAAGGGCCAGGAAAAGCGATGGCCTCTCAGCTGTTGTGGGACCAACAATTGTCTGATGTGGCTTAAAATATTATCTGTGTCCGGGGAACTCTAACAATGTTAAAGACACTAAAGTTCCCTACTGAACATCTATGAAGATTCTCAGTCATCCAGGTCATGGTTATCCCAAAAGTGCTTTTTTTTCAAGAGGCAATTAGACTTTCTGGTTTTTCTTTGAAGTCCTTTCAACCATTCCAAGAAGGTTCCACACCCATTGGCACCACTCAGGTGACCCTGATGACACAGATAAACCTCCAGGTGGCCTTAATGACTCGCTTAAAAAAATGCAAATGACCAGTTGTCTACAAGGAGTATAAATCCTTCCATTCCCCACCACACAATCAGAGCTGAAGAAGCTTCTTGGATGAGAAGCAAAATGTCTTCAAAGAAGAGTCCAGTTGCCTCTTGGGAAAAAAAGCACCTTTGGGACTTCCATACTGAACATTCCTCAGCGTTTTCAGCAAACCACCCCAGAAACCTCGGAAGGAAACCTTGCCAATGAAACTGGTATGCTACCAATTGCCTCTATTCTTTTGAACAGCAATGGCAATGATTCAAACCATTCAAGATGATTCAGAAGGGAAGGACAAAAAGGAAAAAGGCAGGAACAGACACAGTGTTAACTCAGGGGTCATTCATAATTCAAATTGTCTTGGGCTGTTTTAGGACTGCATGGTGGAGGTTTCAATCCGGGGCCATATCATTTATCAGCTGCTAAGCATTTCAGCATTGAGTGCCTTTGATATCTCTCTGTTGCAATGACTCTCTCCATTGCCTGGAGCTCCCTCATGCTTGTACCACTTATGCTTAAATATTCTCCAGATGGGAGGCTGCTTCAACTGGCCCTTAAATATTGCTAACCATAGCTAGCTATTGCTAAATAATTGCTAGCGGTCCTTAGTAACTGCTTGCAAAAGATCACGAACACTTACTCGAAACACATAGGTGGCTCCTCCGCCCCCTCCCCCTCCTCCAGCCCATTCGGTCAATCCCTTCGCTTTTTTGTATTCTTCTTCAATTTCCGAAGATTCCCCCAGGCAAATCTGCTTAATGTGATAGTTAATCTGAAAGAGCAGCAGGGACAAAAAAAGAATTAAAATCTGAAGAACATTTTTATTTAAATACACAGAGAACTGAAAACATATCTCCGTTAATCTTTGATTTATTTGGTCGATAGATTTAGATTTCCCCCTTATTCTAGGAGTTCAATGAAGTAGTTCTGGAAGTCATTTTTTTAGTTGTATCGTAATGCGATGCTGAGCAATGATTAACTGCAGGTGGAAACCTATGGTAGACAAAGTAGGGGAAATCCCAGTTTCCCCCAAAGTGGGAAAATCCCAGATTGGGGTTAAAGTGCTAGGAATTACTTGTGAATGTAGCTGGAAGACTGAGCGTGCCACCTGACCCAAATCAACCAATGAGCTTCAGTGACTGTATATGAACCTGAACCCAGGTTTCATCAGAACTGATCCAACATGTTAATTATAGCAATCTGCATTCTTCTAAAACAGAGTTTCCCCAACCTTTCCGGCTTTGTGGACTGATGGGGGAGAAGACAGGATAGTCCTGCACAAGCAGCAAGTGCATGCATGTAGCTCCATTTGCGTGAGCAGTGGGCACGTGAACTGCCACTTATACAAATGGAGCATGATTGTGCACACATGCTCGCCTGCTGCTTGTGCAAGTGCTTGCCCGTCGCTTCCACAGCCCAGTTTCAAACAGCTCAGGACCAGTAGTGGGCCGCAGCCTGGGGGTTAGGGACCCCTGTTCCAAAATGATATTAATCTGCTTCAATATTTGTGATCAATGAATTATAGATTGCATTATAGCAATGTTTCTCAACCTTGGAAGTTTGAAGATGGGTGGACCTCAACTCCCAGAATCCCCCAGCCAGCAGCGCTGGCTGGGGGATTCTGGGAGTTGAAGTCCACCCATCTTCAAGCTTTCAAGGTTGAGAAACACTGCATTATAGATATCGATCTCTTACTACTGCAGAGAATATGCACTTTAAAAGAAAAATCCTGAACACAGATTGGGCTCACTTATTCTTCACATTAGGCGAAAATGCCACTTTTAACATTTTCTCTCTTTTGTTTATATACTAGGATCCCCCCCCCGACCCCCTCAAATGTATCCGTTACAATTCTTTAAAATATATTCAGATCTGATCAATGTTAGATTTCAAAACAGTCTACAGGTTCAGCAAAGAAGACATTGATTGGAAACTCAACAAAAACACAGAGCCTGGCGGCGCAGCAGACTAAAGCACTGTTATTAACATCAGCTGCCTGCACTTACTGCAAGTTCAAATCTCACCAGGCTCAAGGTTGACTTCAGCCTTCCATCCTTTCTAAGGTAGGTAAAATGAGGACCCAGATTGTGGGGGCAATTAGCTGGCTTTGTATAAATATACAAAAGTATGAAGGCTATTGCTTAACACATTGTAAGCCGCCCTGAGTCTCCGGACAAGGGTGGCATATAAATCAAATTTAAAAAAAAAAGACTGACAAAACTTTAAGCTAAGCAAAAAAACAAAAAAACAAACAAAACACCCCTCTCTTTGCAATTCTTGTGTCCTATTTCTTATTTTGGAGCTATCATGATTGAGAAGACTGACTCCTGAAATATCCTAATCAGCCTTTTGTCGCAATCTCAAAGTACACCAAGTGCTTGGAGTGGAAAGTGTGTAGGCCTCACCCTTAGGCACGCATCTTCCCCTTGTTGCCCCACCAACATGTAGAGGAGCTCATCCTTTTCCAGTTGGAAGTTAGCTGAGATAAAAATCCCATGGGACCGTTTGTTGTGGTTCTTGGCTCCTTTTCCTCCAGCTGCTCCGTAGGCTGAAATCCTGGAGAAGAGTAACAACAATTAGGAAGAAACTCTACAGCTCAAAACGAGGCTCCAAGTTGATGAGCTCTACACAGCCACAACCCTGTCTCCAAAGAGAGTTCAGTTGATATCCAGGTCAACTGCCTTGTCCCCTATCTGGTGCCCAGGCCAACTGCCAAGCCCGTTTTACTTGTGCCAGCAGAGACGGCCTACTTAGGATCCCATTGGTGAAAGAACTCCAACTAGTGGGATCCAGCCTTCTCTGCTACAGCGCCCACCCTTTGGAACATTCTATCCTCTGAGATCTGCCCCCACCCCCCTATCCTTCCACAAGAGCCTGAAGATCTGGCTCTGCCAGTTGGCCCGCGGACCAGATGGGGAAATTCCACACTGGAGGTGGCGGCTAGATTGATGGCAGATTTAACCTTCCCCCCTTTGTTCTCTGCTTTCCATCCATTCGTCTTTTTTGTTATCATATTGATGTATTCTCATTGTGTTCCTTTGTCATTGTTTACTTTATTGTTCGATTATTTTAATTCCTTTTACACGCCTTTTCATTTTTCTACCTTTTACAATCTTAATGAAGCTGCCTAGAGTAGCTCCATGGTGAGATAGGTGGCAAATAAATTTAACAAAATAATAAACAAACAAACAAACAAATAAATAAGCAAGCAAACCACGGTGGCGCAGTGGTTAGAGTGCAGTACTGCCGGCTACTTCTGCTGACTGCCAGCTGACTGCAATTTGGCCATTCAAATCTCACCAGGCTCAAGGTTGACTCAGCCTTACATGCTTCCGAGGTGGGTAAAATGAGGACCCAAATTGTTGGGAGCAATATGCTGACTCTGTAAACCGCTTAGAGAGGGCTGTAAAGCACTGTGAAGTGGTATATAAGTCTAAGTGCTATTGATATATATACGTATAAATATATAAATAAATATATAAATAAATAAGTACCCAGCCCATCTTTGATGTGATTGATGGATTATATACCATTAAGGTTGTTGACCCTTAGTAATTGCATAGATTTTCTCCAGGATGATCTGTCCCTAATCTACTCTTTCAGGTTCTCAACAGTTCATTCTTCACCAGTTTAATACACCACTGCTATTTGTCCTCTTCTTCTCTTTCCTTCCACATTTTTTATTATATAATACCTTTAAAATCTTTCATTCCTACATTACAGATTTTATGTATTTTTGAAAAATACACTGATAGAAAATATAACATTTTAAATGTAGGAATTACAATGTTGCTCTATCTTAATGAAAATATTACATGGTTAATGTATTGAAATAAGCTGGATGGGGGTGGGAATTATTATTATTATTTATTACATTTGTTTGCTGCCCATCTTGCCACTATTCCAGATATAACTGGACTACACCTCTCAGAAAATCTTGGACCACTGCTCATATTGATTGGACTCATGGGAGGTACCATTAGATTCCTTGGCTTAAAAGTTACCACATAAACAGTCAGTAGCCCTCGACTTATGACAACTGAACACAAAATTTCTGTCGTTAAGTGAGACATTTGTTACGTTTTGCCCTATTTTATTATTTTTCTTGCCTCAGTTGTTAACTGAATCACTGCAGTCGTTAACTTAGTAACCCGGTTGTTAAGTGAATCTCGCTTCCTCATTGACTTTGTCAAAAGGTTGCTAAAGTGGATCAATTACTTTGGGATACTGCAACCGTCATAAATATGAACCAGTTGCCAAGCATCTGAATCTTGATCATGTGACCGTGGGGATGCCACAAAGGTCACAACTGTGAAAAACGATTGTAAGTCACTTTTTCAGTGCCGTTGTAACTTTGAATGGTCACTAAACAAACTGTTGTAAGTCGAGGACTACCTGCATTCTTATTTCCTCACCTCATCGCACTGATACTCACGTATATCGGTTTGATGCTGGCACTTTCCAGATTTGTACCCCTCGTAGATGTCCCTCTTTTTCCACAGTCACTGAGACATTGGTGGTGTGGTAAGCACTGTCACACTGTGCTTGTGTTGGTCCTCGAGGCCCACTAGCCCCACAGGCTGTAAACCACCAGAGATTAACAGGAGTTTCCCCTATTGTTAGAAAAAGATTCAGAGCTATGACTAGCATATCAATTTCACTTTCTTTCCCAGACCATATTCACACATAATAAAAAGAAAAAAGCATTATTGTCCTACCAGGTCCAGCTTTTCATTTCTCACTTGTTGTTTGTTTGTTAAATTTATTGGCCCATCTTATAACAGGGTAGTTCTGGGTGGTGCACAATGTTAAAACTATACAAAACACACACACACACACACATATAACAATATTGTAAAACTCCTTTATACAGTAGTAAAAAAACTTTTCCAGACAATGTCATCAGACTCCAGGATATATTACCATATGTGATGGACATGTGCAGAAGCTAAAAGATATTGGACTAAAATCCACACATGGTTGAAAAAAATGACAAAGAAACACATTGACTTCAAACCTGAGGTATTTTTATTAGGGATTTTACCAGAAATATATAATAGAGAACTGAGATATTTAATTGTGAATGTTTTAACAGCGGCTAGAATTGTATTTGCTAAAAATTGGAAAAAAGAGAAAATACCAACTGAAGAGGAAGTCATTAAGAAAATTATGGAATGTGCTGAAATGAGTAAATTGACATTTGAAATTAGAGAACAGGAAGACCAACAATACTATTTGATATGGGATTTGCTTCATCAATGGCTAGATAATAAGGCATGGAAATGAAGTATGAAATATGAAATTAATGTAATGATAAAATATGTGAAGTGTTTTTTTTTATGGGAGCCAAACCCTTGTTAAACAATTGTTAAATGAGAATAATAACATAAAGGGATATATAAAATTATCAAATAAGAGAAATTAAATAATTTGTAAATTGTGGATATGGGATTAAGCACAAAAGATTTTTAACCGACCGACACACATTCTGTAATCGATGATGGTTGTTTTACGTTTTATGTTTAAAAATAAAAATAAAAATTTGAAAAAAAAACCTTTTCCAGACAATATAGCAACCACATTTCCTACTAATTATTTTCCCTTCGGGGATGTTTTACTAATAGTTTTGCATTTCAGTAACAGAGTTGGAAGGGACCTTGGAGGTCATCTAGTCCAACTCCCTGCTCACGCAGGAGACCTGTCCTAGGGATTCGAACCACCGAACTGCCGACCGTTCTGATCAACAACCTCGGTGTCTTAGCCACTGAGCCACCTAGTCGGGCTTCTAGCATTAACTATCTCAGTGACACAGTTGTGTACATCTTTATGTGCTACTGTACCTTTCACTGTAAAAAAAAAATGCTTTTCTAGTAAACCACATGCATAACTGTGTAACTCTACTTTCTCCTACCCAAAAGTTTTCAGCAGCTATCAGATCACAAGATATAGCCTTTCAGTGATTTTAACAGCTCTGTCACTTATGGCAATGAAGCAGCACTGAACATTGTGGGGAGCTTTGGATCAGAATGCTTTCTTTCCTGCTCCATTCAAAGCTCTCTCTCTCTCTCTCTCTTTCTTTTTCTTTTTACTCCTTTTCCAATGAAATTTTAGCCAGAATGGCCACCTTAAGAGGGCATTGGATGAGGCAAGCCTGAATATCATGTAAAATTCTGAATTTGCTGATGTGCAAACTGGTTAAAAAACAAATGCAAGTTTTAGATCTTCAGATCTTCATAGTTTGATCCCAACGTAAACCAAATGAAAAAAAAATCAGCAAAAGTGACTTTATGGTAGGAGCTTTGTTGAACAGGATCAAGCAAAAACAAAAACAAAAACTGAAAGGTGGTGGAATCCTAATAAAGTTCTATCAATTTCTACTTTGTTAGTTTCATCATAATAATTAAAAAACAAAATACAAAATTTTGCATAAATTGATTATTTTTGAACCAAAACAATGAACCCTTGAACTGGAACTATTTCAGTAACCATCTCATTGGGAGGATGCATCTATAAACTGGATTTCATACTACTTCTTTTTGACAAAATTAAGTCATCTATATAAAAATTTAAGTAATAAGCATTGATTGAAACATGACATAGTTCAGTTCATATAAGTCCGTGATGGCGAACCTATGGCACGCGTGCCACAGGTGGCATGTGGAGCTATATCGGTGGGCACACAAGCTTAGCTCTGGCTATTTCCTGCCTCCGGAGGGTCTGGAGGGTGGGTGGGGAAGGCCCGTTTTTCGCTCTTCCCAGGCTCCAGAGCCTTTCTAGGAGCCTGGGGAGGGTGAAAACTTGGCAAATGGGATTTTCGGCCTCCGGAGGGCCTCCAGGTGGTTGGGAAAGGCTGTTTTCACCCTCCCCAGGCTCCTAGAGTGGCTCTGGAGCCTGGGGAGAGCAAAAAACAGGCCTATTGGGCACAACAGGCCATCATGTGCCAAAAGCAGGGGGAGTGTGGGGGGGTTGCGTGCACAAGCATGGAGTCCATAGAATTATGGGTGTGGGCACGCGTGGACGTGACCTCCCCCCCACGCTCCCCCCCACTTTTGGCACGTGATGGCAAAAAGGTTAGCCATCATTGATATAGGTCAATAAGTTTGGAAAAGAAAACAACAGAGGGTATGGGAGCTCTGATCCAGACTGTAACTCAAGCAGGAATATTTAACTTTTTTGCCTTGTATTACAGTCCCAATTCAGGGACCACAGTCAGACTCCTGAAAATTTTCTGCTATTCACATTTGTAAAAAAAAAAATATCATAACATTATTGTTCCAGTACAAAAAGTTATACATTCTAGGGGTGAATTAAAATTACAGTAGGCCTATTCTTTACAATTCTACCACATATTACCCACAAGACCACTTATGCCAAGGAAATAAGAAAATACAGGAAATACGGTTGAAAATTAGAAAATATTAATTTAAGAATTATCCTATTCTTTCTGTCCTGAAGGATCTAAATAGTTCCTGTAGCTTTCTATATAACTGCAATGTTGTTCAAAAGCTGCTTTATTTCTGATGCCTAGATTTAGCATTAGGTCAGTAATTATGCCGGATTTAGCATTATGAGAATAATAAGTTTGCTATGAGAAGAAACCTTAGTAATAAATTAGTTATAAATGAATGCTACAAATGGATACACAGTGATAGTCACCTAAAAGAAGGGGTTCTTCCAAAGGATTAAAAAGACGCTCATCCATTCTGTCAATTGCCAATAAGTAGTGTTGTTCTCCATCAGTGTGGCTTTGTTTTCTTCCTGCCAAAATTTGTGAATGAGTGAAATGAAAAGACAGAAAAGAAGAAAAAGTTTGGATTTGAAAAAAAAAATCAGGTGCAATTTTTTCTTTTTTTGCTTAAATTAAGAAATTCTGTTTGCAAAACTTTAGAAATAAACATTTTAAAAATGTTAATTTTGTACAAGTGGAACTAAGGAACCTACAAAAATGATATAGAACAGTCATTTGTCATTTCTTTCCATCTCTACAGCTGTCCAAATTCTAAATTGATTAATATGGAACACAGACCATTTTGCATTTTCTCCTGGTTTTGTGAACCCCGTTTAGATTGCAATGCTGGTTTTGCAGCTCTTCCTAAACTTGCTGCATTGGGCTAAATTTTCTGCATTGGGCTCACATTTTCGGTGTGCGGCAAACTGATGGTAAAATTATGTGAAACCCACCTCTGGTGCTCAGGAAGGCTGAGTCAAACTTTGAGCTGTCTAGGATATCAATGTATGATGTTAATAATGCCTGTCATTACATCTAATTTATATCATTGGATGAGAGTTCTGTCTGCAATTTTTTAAAGAGTCTAGATTCTTGAATTTGAAGACCAATTTGAATGTGACTGGCTTCTATAAACCAATTATTTCATACACACAGCAAGGCATAGCTTCTTTCATTTTTTTTTTGTTTGAACAGTAACAGAGAATTTGAAGGATGTGGTGGCTCAGTGGCTAAGACGCTGAGCTTGTCGATCGAAAGGTCGGCAGTTCAGCGGTTCAAATCCCTAATGCCGCGTAACGGGGTAAACTCCCGTTACTTGTCCCAGCTTCTGCCAACCTAGCAGTAAAAAATGCAAGTAGAAAAATAGGGACCACCTTTGGTGGGAAGGTAACAGCGTTCCATGCGCCTTTGGCGTTTAGTCATGCCGACCACATGACCACAGAGACGTCTTCGGACAGCGCTGGCTCTTCGGGTTTGAAACGGAGATGAGCACCGCCCCCTAGAGTCGAGAACGACTAGCACATATGTGTGAGGGGAACCTTTACCTTTACCCACATTTCTTTTCACATTTTACCTCCCTAGCCTTTATATAGCTAGGTTCCCATTTACTCTTCATCATTTTTACTTTTAATTTACTGTTACTACTCAACAATTATATTAAATTATATGCACAAGAAGTACTGCTGTGTCCCGTTGTATTAACCTAGCATTTTATGGATTAGATCACAGGATGGTCTCCAGTTCTGCTTGTGACCTTACTTGATTACATTTTTGAAGTTGCTGGAGGTGGGCCAAATCACATTTCACTTTTATACAAGCTATCAGTTGATAGATTCAGGCAAGATAAAATCCCATCCTCAAGCTGAAAACTGTGTCAAAATATGGACACTGCTGGAAAGAGATAAGGATGCTTCTCTAAATGGGTTGCTAACTTGCTAGTCTCAGAAAAGAAAGCATTGGTGGTAACCTGTGCAGTGGCCATCATGGCTGACTTGATGTTAATAGAATAGCATCTGTTAACTGAAGAAATTAAGTCTAATTGTAGCAGCTGCTTAACTCTACAACTCCTTTTACAACTCCTACAGAGGAGATTTTCAGCAGCATAGCTCATAAAATAAAAAGTTAGTAATATAGAAGTATTATAAGCTGAAGTGAAAAGTAGCAACCAATGCATTTTCTAATCAACAGATTCTGGGCCCAGAATGTTAATCAGAGAACTACACTAAGCAATAGAAAAAGCATTCATTATCAAGGAAGAAGAGGGCCAGCTAATCAAAACTGCATTTTCACAAGCCGTAGCAGTGAAATATCATTCAACTCTTCAACCACTCTTTCTGATTCATACAAACCACAAAACATTTTCTGTAATGAAAGGAGATCAATTAAATAGCTGAAATGCAGGAGGAAATGAGTATTTCCATCTTAGCAAAAAGAAAATTAAGCTTTCTTCCGACTCTGTTTCCTTTCTTTCTCTTCCTCCCACTTCCCTCCTGCAAATCTTCAGACTAAAGACTCTTTGCCTGATTAATTAATTGGAACTGTCAGGGATCTCCAAAATCTCTCTTGGCAAAGAAGGATGTAATTTTATTACAGAAAGCTGCTGGATTTCTCCAAAATGTAATTGAATTAGAAGATATGAACAAATAGCCTTCTTCTCTGAAGGAAAACAATACAGCTTATAGAAATTCAGTGAACCTGAATGTTTTTTAAAATATCATCTTATTGACGTATTCTGGTATTTTTAAAACATGCTGTCTTAGTTGTACAACAGCTTTTTTCTAATCAGATGTATGCCAACTGGGTGGATCTACAGTGAGATATTATGTCCTACTCATGGAGAATTCAATTTGAAGTTGAAAGAAGGATTAGAGTTGGAAGGGCATATTTGATATTAATACCAGTAACTGAAAACATTTGTAGCTCAGGATTGAAATGAGAGGTCCTTGGTGCTCTCTGAGCTTGGTTGTTTTCTTGCAGATATTTCACTACCCAAACTATGTAACACCATTACTGTCCACTGATGATGTAACCTGGTTTGGGTAACAAAACATCTGGAAGAAAACAAACACATTTAGAGAGCACCAAGGACCTCCCATATTTGATATTACAGTAGTTCACTATTTAGAAATAAAAGAAAGATTTAACTAGATAAGAAAAGCCATGTTTTTGAGTATACAAAAATCGAGTTAAAATTGTATCATAGTGCCAATGATGGACATATTTTTGCTAAGATTTATAAACTGTTGTTGACACTGAATTTGGAAAATGAATATATTAAGCATTGTATGATCCAATGGGTAAAGAATTTTGGTGATAATAGATTGAGCAGTGGAAAAACAGGCGGACTAATGAATTTTAAATTTCACTGAATAATAATTTGAAAGAATTTTTTTTTAATAAGGTGACACGTATTTAACATCTGAGAAATTGTCAAAAATCTATATAGGATTTCAAATGTATAATGGAAATGCAACGGCTAAGAGAATGCTTTTTATCATCTCCGGTAGATTTGTGATAAAGTAATACTGGGACCAGATTTTTACTTTAATTCAGAGGATTCTTAAAATAAATATAAAATTGCAACCAGAAGTTTTCCATTTAGGTTTGATGGACGAAGAACTTGAAATGAAATTTGGAACTTTGTTATTGCATATGTTGACAGCGGTGAGAATCTTATATGCACAAAGATGGAAAAACACACAGTGTTTTTCCCACAGTGGATGAATTGAATTGAAATGTTATGAAATGTTGAAGTTGTATCCGCCCCTCCTGTATTTTGTAAAATACTTGGAGATCATAGCCCCCCTCTCTCTTTCCACTTCTTTTCCTTAATTTTCTAATTTCTGTTTTTTTGTATGTTTATAATGTAACTTATAAAAAAATAAAAAACCCAGCAGTCTGCTTATATTCCACTCCTCTTTTTTTTTCTTTCACTGTGGAAAAAAAGGGGGGGGGGAGGAAAACCAAATCAAACACAATTATGGGAAATCAAAGCTACTCTATCAAAGGAGAAGCAGCAGCTGGTAATGAGTTGCTTCGTGCACAGAAAGAGGGGAGAAATTCCAAAGGTTGGGAAGAATTGAAGATTGTGCCCACCCCACAGAGTAACTTTTACAGTTTTTCCTTGGTTCAAAGTTCAGCTTCTTGTGCAGTGCAAACACAGGGTGGAGATTTGGGCAGGTCTTAAATGCAGAAGAATCAAGAAGTACAGCAGTAAGGCAGCAGAGGTGTCTCTAGTGGGACTAAGGATTTCGAACTCATTTTTTAAGATATAGGGGATTTCTCTTCCCTTTTTCCACTTTTAAACCTACCTGACAGTAATACAGTCATTTTCTACCAAGTTATCATTTGATAGATTGCCCCAAGGGTGCTTTTTCAAAAGGCAACTGGATTTTGTTTTTCTTTGAAGATGTTTCGCTCAGGGGTGAAATCCAAATATTTTCCCTACCAGTTCTGTGGGCGTGGCTTGGTGGGCGTGGCAGGGGAAGGATACTGCAAAATCTCCATTCCCTCCCCTCCTGGGGGAAGGATACTGCAAAATCTCAGTTCCCACCCCTGAGGGGCCAGCCAGAGGTGGTATTTGCCGGTTCTCCGAACTACTCAAAATTTCTGCTACTAGTTCTCCAGAACTTGTTAGAACCTGCTGGAATTCACCCCTAGTTTCGCTTCTCATCCAAGAAGCTTCTTCAGTTCTGAGAAGTGAAACGTCTTCAAAAAAAACCCAGAAAGTCCAGTTGACTTTAGATAAAGCACCTTTGGGACAGCCATGGCTTGGATGACTGAAAACCTCCATAGACATTCAATAGATTGCTGCCCTATTTCCGTGGCATAATGTTGGTATGCACTAGCTATAGACTATGAATATACATTATTTTGCTAATTAAAATATTACCACAGAAGAGGCCTTCCGATTTCAAGGGGGGAAAAACTGGGTTGCTATTTAATTTGTTTTATTGTGGCAATTATCTACAAAGACATTACACATATGTTAGATTTAGAAAAGGCTTATGGGGGAAAAAGTTCTATGTAGAAGTAATAATTGCTTGCTTTTATGCTTTCAGAACATAGCACTTCCTTAATTAGAAATAACTCACCATTAGAGAAGCAATCCAGACCAAAAGTTATGTTGTCCAAAGCAATATCAGCTTGTGAATTCCAACCCCAATTAGCGAGGAGCTCCAGATGAAAGCTTTTTTTTAACAAAACATATTGGGAGAGCAAAAGAAGAGATATTAAAAAAAATTAACCTACAGAACAGAAGTCAATGAATAAACATGAAAATGAACAATCCAAAAAGGATGATAACTAAAACGGGAGCTGTAAATCAGCGATACTATTTGAAAAAAAAAATAAGGGTGTCCTTACTTTAGTGCATTTCATAGTTCCATGAAAACAAATACATCAAGTTTTTGAACTAAACCTGCCAAAATTGCCTGTTACAACAGAACCAATTAAGAGTCGTGTGGCATTTTAAGGACTAAAATCTTAAAATGCATTTTAAGATTGTAAGCTGCCCCACATTTAAGATTGTGGTAAAATGGGCAGCCAATAAATTTTACTACTACTACTACTACTACTACTACTAATAATAATAATAATAATAATAATAAACAATTATTATGGAAGCTGATGGTAATCTGTGTGGATTGCATATCTTAGAATTCATAGCTGTTGTATCCCCTTAAATATTAAACAAGATTGTGCCCAATCAGGGGATGTATTTAGCTGCTATGGCTATAAAGCCAAGTTTTCCATATAAAAAGCAGCTTTCCTTTTAGTCAATTTGTGCTATGAAAGGCAGGCCCTCAAGCCTAGTGTCCCAGCTGTCCAAGTTAAATAACAATTATGGGACTTCTGAGTTTTAATTAACATGGATTCAGAGGTGATCTGGACTATGTCACATACGGGGTCAAATCCCTCAAACCTTCTCTTTCTAGGTAGGATGATTGCAGTACATATCTTGGGGGAGTAGAGAGAAGGAAAGAAAGAAAGTCAACAATTAGGGCAGAAAGGCAAGAGATGAGGCTATTCTCCTCCAGACCCTATTTATTGTGGGGTTTCAGAAATAGGGAATTTCTAGATGACTATTAGAATAGAAGAAGCATGTTTCTAGAGTTTATTATGTATGGGAATAGAGAAGTTTGTAATTTAGGACAGGGTTAAAATCCTTTAATTTGCTTTGCCTGAGTACTGCTAACTCAGTTAATGTTACGCTCTTTTATCCGTGCATGAATACAATGATTTGCTTTGAAAATTCTTCTTTTTGAAACTCTTAAATCTAAATTGGGACATCGGTCATTTTACAAAGCCAGTTTAAGTCTATCTTGTGATCTGTAAAAAATGTATTTATTTTTATACACTCCATTCAATCCCTTTTTGCTTTTGAGTAACCTTCTATGAGAGTAATTTTGAAATCTCTACTCTTCTATTTTATGGGCTCAGTCCTGCTGCTACAATGCAGGAGAGCTAAAGTGCACACCTTAAACTCCGATACTGTAACTGCATGCAGCTTCAGTGAGATTATTGTTTCCAAACTGTAATGTTTAAAGAAGCATAAATGAGAGATGATATGACTAGAAAGTGAACATTATATTCTAAATAGATTTAAATCAGATTACCTTATTTATTTATTTTTGTCTTGGATCCCTCAACAATGTTTTGGAGTATAATTCCCAGTATGTCTCTCAAAGGCCAAGTGGGCCTTTTTTGTTTTTTTAAAAGATAATACAAAGTGATAGGAGAAGAAAAGAACGGAAAGAAAAGCAATACAAAGTGCAAGAAAAGAAGAAAAAGAGATTGGAAAAAAAAGAATATTTAAAGAAGTACTTTTCAATTTTCCTCGCAACAAGTACAGACAAATTTCCATAATAATTTTCAACCCCCTGTGAAATTACATATGTGGTTCGCCTCTCATAACAAGGTCTTCCTTATTGATTTACACATCCAAAACTCATTTTCATTTCTGCCAGTGTCAGCAAAAAGCCCATAAAAGGTTTCCAGGATTCTACAAAAGTGTTTATTATTTTATCCCTGGTCAAACAAGTCAATTTTATATTCCTTTTTGGGGAGTGGGGGTGGAAGGAACTTCTAACAATCTTAATCTTTAATTCATAAAGTTGCTGTTGTAGGGTTGAATCCCCATTCAGACTTTATTTCTTGCATCTCAAAAATTTCTTTAAGGTTTTAGAAAACTTATTTTGTAAATCCAAAATAAATTCTTGCTCAAGCCCTTTTGCATCTTTTGATTTGTCATTCGTATTTTCACTCTGTCATCTCTACCTTATAATTTCTTTATTTTCCAATATTTCTCCATCAGTTAGAATTTGTATCTCCTCTTTATCTTGTCTATCCATAAATTCTTCCATATTATTATCTGTCGTCATCATCGTCATCAGCATTCAGTTGTGTCCAACCCTCAGCCATTCAATGGATCAGCACTTTCCAAATTCCTCTGACATGCACTGCCTCTTTCAGATCTGCCATGGGCATCCCAGTGTCATCCTTTATAGTGTCCTGCCAGCAGGTACTAGGACAGCCGTTTCTCCTTTTTCTGATGCTCACTCCCAGCATGATTGACTTTTCGAGTGAGTCAGCTCTCATGACATGAATAATGTAGGGAAGTCTTGGCTTCAAATGATATTTTTGTTGAGGTTCAGTCTAGGACTTCTTTGTTCATTATTATGTTCATTATTTTTGCAGTCATAGGTTGTGTAATAGTTGACCTCAGCACCACAGTTCAAAGGCATCCACCCTTCTCTATCTGTCTTTTTCAGAGTCCAAGTTTCACAGCCATAAGTAGCAGTTGGAAAAATTATTGTATTAACTAATCTGCATTTGCTTTTGATTTTCCAGATGTTATTCATGCCAGACATTGCAGTTCTTCCAAGTTCTTCTTATATGTCTTCTGATCTGAGGGCTGCAGTCATGACTTTGGTTGATTTTAGAGCCCAAGAAGATAAATTCCCTTACTGTTTCTATGTTCTCATTGTTGATCTGCACTCTGACCTGTGTCTTCCCTGCAGTTGACATTATCTTTGTTTTCTTGATGTTAAAAGTGCAGCCCAATTTTTTCACTTTCATCTTTGACTCTCAGGATTAGCCACTCCAGATCCTCCTTGCTTGGATGGAAACCACCAGGTTTCCATGCATTCCATCAGCCGAGGCCACAGGGAAGGGATGTGGGGGGTAGCGGTTATTATTAAAGAAGGTCTTAGACTGAGAGAGGCAACTGTCCCTCAGACGGCCGGCTGTGAGTCCCTCCTTGTGAAGTGGGGCCATGGGGTACAGATGGGTCTGCTGATCACGTACCTGGCTCCCTGCCACATGGCAGCAGCCCTGCCCAAGCTACTCAATGTGATTGCAGCGGTGGCGGTTGACACCCCTAGACTTATGGTCATGGGGGATTTCAACCTGCCATCTGTGGGAGAGGCGTCTAAGGTGGCTTGGGAGTTCATGGCTTCCATGACAGCTATGGACTTGACCCAACTAATTCATGGCCCTACCCACACGGGGGGAAACATGCTGGATTTAGTTTTCATCTCTGGACAGTGGTTGAGTGATCTTGAAATAGGGGATATAGTCACCGAGCCCTTGTCATGGTTGGATCACTCTCTCCTCCATCTTGACCTTTGGACCACCGCACCTCACTGCAGGGAGCCGGAGCCGGTAATATGGCTCTGCCCCAGGCGCCTGATGGAACCCGAGAGGTTCCAGATGGAGCTTGGGCCATTTCCTGAGGATCTGGCTCATGCCTTGACTGGAGACCTAGTGGCCGCCTGGGACAGGGCGGCCGCTGGAGCTTGGATCGGGTTGTGCCCTTGCAGCCTCTGACCCGGTGCCGACCTCATCTGACTCCGAGGAGCTAAGGGAGATGAAGCACCAGAAAAGAGAGTAGTTGGAGGACCAGTCTTTCTGAATCTGACCGGACACTGGTAAGATCTCATATTGTTGTGTCTTCGGCTCCCGAGCCCGGACCTCCGGAGGAGGAATCCTCCGAAAGTGAAGAGGAGGGGACAAGGGACTCCTCCCCTGGCCCATCTGGTTTGGCACCACCCCAGGCCCCAGCTGAAAGCCCTGTGGAAGAAAGCTCCTCTGAGTCAGACGATAATGAGGAGAGGGAGTGGATTAATCCCAGGTGGCGACGATCAGAGAGACGGGCTCAGCAAAGGAGTGGGTGGGGCCGAGCACGAGGTGATGAGTCACAAAGCCAACGCCCCACAAGGTATAAAAGGAGCTGACCTTACCTTGTTGGCTTTTGTGACGAACAAAGTTTTACCCTGACTGCTTGTGTCCTGAAATACTGCAGCAGCGAAGCGCTTTCTTTGAAGCTCGTATTGGATATAAATACTTGGAGCCTTATCAGGGACTGGCCGTGGCAACTCAAAACAACAGCTGTCGTTATCTCTCCCGGGCTCGCTGCCAGCTCGTTGTTTATGGATGGTAAATAAACAACTTCTGAATACTCCTGTTCGAGTGTGTGTGCTTGTCTGGGCTTCTGAAGCAGGGAGGGGACAGAACACATATTAAGAATTACCTAGTGGCGATAAAAGCAGCAAAATGTAACTATTTAGCTGATCTTATTGCATCATCAGATAACTGCCCGGCCACCCTGTTTAGGGTGACCCGCTCCCTCCTCCATCAGGGAGCGCGGGAGGACCCCTTGGAGAGGAGAGCCGAGGACTTCGTACAGTATCTGCATGACAAAATCACTCAGATTCGGGAAGATCTGGACTCTGACTGGGGGGGTCTCAGGGGGAATGACTGGGGAGGGCCTTGTGAATGTTATCTGGGATGAGTTTGATCCTGTGGCTCCTGATGATGTGGACAGGATTCTGGGTAGACTGAACGTGACCACATGTTTGTTGGATCTGTGTCCCTCCTGGTTAGTGCTGGCTTCTCGGGAGATGACGCGAGGCTGGCTCCAGGGGATTATAAATGCCTCCTTGAGTGAGGGTGACTTCCCCACTGCCTTGAAAGAGGCGGTGGTGAGCCCTCTCCTCAAGAAGCCTTCCCTGGACCCGGCAGTGTTGTCTAATTATCGTCCGGTCTCCAATCTTCGCTTCGTGGCGAAGGTTGTTGAGAGTGTGGTTGCACGACAGCTCCCCCAGTACCTGGATGAAACATCATATCTGGATCCATTCCAGTCGGGTTTCAGGCCTGGGTACAGCACGGAAATGGCATTGGTCGCGTTGGTAGATGATCTCTGGAGGGCTCAGGACAGAGGTTGTTCCTCTGTCCTGGTCCTATTAGATCTCTCAGTGGCTTTTGATACCATCGACCATGGTATCATGCTGCACTGGTTGGAAGAGTTAGGGGTGGAAGACACGGTGTTACTGTGGTTCTCCTCCTTTCTCTCCGACCAGTGGCAGTCTGTGTTGGCAGGAGGGTTTTTAAAATTTATACATGGCCAAATTATTTAATTTGATTTTAATCTGTTTTAAATGCTGCATTATGTGTTTTAATTCATGGCTGTTCACCGCCCTGAGTCCTTCGGGAGTAGGGCGGTATATAAATCAAATAAACTCAAACTCAAACTCAAACTTTCTGTGAGCAATATTGTATCATCTGCATATAGGAGGTTGCTGATATTCTTACTACTGATTTTAACCCCAGTGGTAGACTCCTCCATTTGTGCCTTTCTCATAACTATTTCTATGTGCATGTTGAATAGTGTAGGTGACAGGATGCAACCTTGCCGAGTGCCTTTTCCAATTCTGAACCAATTTGTGTCTCCATATTCTGGATGAGTTGGATGTAGTGTGCTGATATTCCCAATTCTTTCAGGCAATTCCAAAGTTTGTCATGGTCAACATAGTTGAAGGCTTTTGTGTAGTCAATGAAGCACATGTGGAGGTCTTCCTTTGCTTTTTCCATCATCCAATGTAGATTAGCAATATGATCATATGATCATGTGTTCTTTCTTTACAAAATCCTGCTTGTACATCAGATGGTCCTCTGGTTATCTGTCACATTGTTCAATTATTCTTTATTATTTTTTTCAAAAAATACATTTATAGGTGGAGAAATTATTGCTGTCAGATTAGTTATAAGCTTATTTCCCAATTCTTCAAGAATCCTTTGAAATGTCTCCAGTGTCATATCTTTGCTTGTCATTTTTCTTGCCTGAAATTTTGCAGCATTAGGAGATCCATCTGTATATTTATGAAGTCTCTGGGTGGGGGGGGGGGTTGCTTTGTTTTTTTTATTTTCAGTCAATGATCTCTTTTCTGATAGATTAAGCAATTCATGTCCCCAAGGAAATGCTGGCTAGAATATGTCCCAATATTCTAAATTTACCTAGTCCATTAGTCTATTTAAAACCTTCTTAAATTCTTATTTAGCTTTTGGCCACTTATTCTATAGACCTTACATTCTTTAAACTGCTAGTTAGCTTTTCTTTTATTTGGGCATGAAATTTTATTCATCAGATAGGTTTTCAAACTTGTTTGGAAGATCACTTTTAGCTGTAAAATAATTGTAAATCCAAGGATGATTAGAAAATGAGGTGACCTTAAAGTCTCTGCCATGGTTGAAAGCATGATTGCTTCCTCATTTCCCAGTGTCTAGACCCACAGAATAACCCCTATACTGTGGCTACCTTGTATGGAGTAACTATCCAGACTACAAGTGGGTAATCTCTCATCTTCTTATCTGGAGAGGTTCCACTGGTCTGAGCTTTTTGCCAACCTGTCAATTGTCACCCTTGTGTCTCTGGTCTTTTGGAGAAATCTAGTTCATCATTTTCCTTATCTCGAAGACCAAGTGAGGCTTTTGAACATGGAAAAGTTATGTACCTTTGTAGTATAGGCTCCAAAAAGGAGATAAATATAGTGATATGTGAACAGTGGGAGATAACATCCTTTGCAAAAGATATGTTACTCTTTTCTTTCTCACTGAACAAGTGAACAATGACAACATTTTGCTTCTAGCAACAACATTATATATCCAATCAGCACAGCAGCAGAAAAAACAGAGTAGGCCTTGTTGCTATGGCAACACTTTCCTTCACTACTTACATCAATTTTAGAATAGGACAATAATTATTACAATAAGGTTGCACTTGCCACTGTGGAGTTGCACTTTGTTGGCTACATAGTGTCATGACATTCTTTCTCTCTCACACGCAACCCATGATCTCCAATTAGTTACAATAGTGGTAATACAAACTCTTTTCAAAGGAACTGAATAAGCATAAAGAACAGTTGATTGCTACTATCACAGAATAATACACCAGTGTTTGGTGTGTATATATTTGTACAGATAGAGATTCATCAGCCGCAATTAGCAGAATTCAGGACTTCTTCAAATGTTCAGAGTTTGGACTGAAATAGAGAAGAATTCCAGGAGCTTTAAAAGGTTATTTTCTATTTGAGGAGGACTTTTATTTAACGAAAGCGATGACAAGGTCCTTCCATGTTGCTACCTAGAAAACTACATCAACATGTCCATTGCAATCCCCAAGAGCCAAGTATACAACTTGAAAGGTTCATCTTACTCAATGGTCAATCCATAGCAATTGGTTGACAATTACAGCTTTCACTTTGGTTTCCTTCTCAGTTTTGTCTTGCAGTTCCTATCCTAGTATTCATGTAAGCAAGTAAAAGACTGTTGGCTCTTCTTCAACCCCACTTCCATTCAATAACACCTAGTATTCTCTTCAGAATACTAGAAACTTTATCCTAAAGCCATTATATGTCATTTTGGGTTGTGTCTCTCTATGTGTATTTCTCTCTCTCTCCCCCCCCCATCCCTCCCTCCCTCTTACCTCCTCTTCAATCCTCACTAAATCTAAAAAAATTTCCACATTACTACACTCTTCATTCACCAAACTTTCAGAAGCAATTAAAGACAATCCATGTTTGTCTTCACTTCTGCTGACTTGAAATACTAATGAACAAAAATCACTGTGCTGAAATTCTGCAGGAAAAGATACCCAATCTCCACTGCAGACAAAAGACAAGTGAGGAAGTAACTCCTTCTCCAGAGCAGCATGATACTTTGCAGACAAGTTCTTCCAGTGCTAAAAAGAACTAATTTTCACCTTTGCTTGCTTTGTCTGGGCTATTGGTGTGTGTATGTGTAAGTTAGCATTTCTCCTAGGACTTGAAGTTCAGCAGCTGGGAGAAAATGTGAGGCAAGAAATCCTTTCTGTGGGGAAATTAAGCACAGCCCCACTATTAATTCCACAAACCCCATCTTAGTAACAGTTTAAAGCCTCAGCACAACTAAGTGAGAAATAAATTGTTCACATTGTGGGACCCAGAAGTCTAGGGTTACTTTCAAATTTGGGGCAGTATCCTTGTGATAATGTCTTAAGAACATGTATTAAACCACATATATATTCTTATTCAATTTCCATCCTGTATTATGACTTTGCATGGTAACATTCTTAAAGCAAAATGTGTTTCTTTGGAAAAGTATCTCTGCACATTGATGGTACAATGTAGGTTTTCAAAGTTTACAATAATTTGACCCTATAAATTGAATGTATGTGCCTTCCCCATTAATAAAATTAAAAACTACACTAGGGGTAAGAATGAGCAAGGAATAAACATACAGTTTACTTTTAATAATTTAAATTTAATCTTACATATAAAATAAAATTAAACTAGGAGTTTACATGACAAAATAAACCTAATAGGAAATGAGCAAAAAAACCAAGATAATTTGAAACCATATATTTATTGGAAGAATGCTCCTGCTTCCTCTTTGTTAATCACTAAAATCAGGATTTCATTTTGAAGACAGCCACTCTTTCACAAAATCAAAAGGGGGTGGGGTGGGGCATAGAGTAGGAAACAAAATAGTGTTTAATTAATTAGATTCTGTGGGGTCCTTGGTGTTCCCCAAGCTTGATGGTTTCATTGCAGATGTTTCATTACCAAACTAGGTAACATCATCAATGCACCATCAAACCACCGAGCTCAGAGGACACCAAGGACTCCAGAGTTTAACCCTGAGCTACAAATATTTTCTTCTATTGGTGACTTGAAGCTTTTAATTGTTCCTAAAATTCTGCAGGTTGCAAAATGATGGTAGACTTATGTTGCTTTTGGTGCTCTCTCTGCTACATACGGTAGGTGCTCTAAAAGTCAGAACCTATCTTCCCTTTCTCTTCCATCTTGGCCCTTGTAAATCTCATCTTCCTTCCAGTGGTGGGTTGCTACCAGTTCGCCCTGGGTCAGGAGGCTCCATCCACCCACCAGGATGCTTCTGCACAGAAGCGTCGTGCGAGTGTGTGAGCACACGCACACCCACGAGTGAACCGGTAGCGACGGGTTTTGAAACCCGTCCCTGCTTCCTTCCTACTTTCAATTTCCTCCTCTGTCCTTCCCAGCCTTCCTCCTTCCTCCTCCCCTCAGCAGAATAAGGGATAGAACTTTGCATATATGCTTTGTAAGATAAATAGTCTTTAGGGGAGAAAAAACAAAGAACACCCAGGCTTCATATTGGGCTATGCAATAGCATACTTTTGTGACAAACTAGTAAGCTTGCTTGGAGGACTTGGGAGGGAGGCACTGTCTAGGAATCCTCCATCTATTGTCTCATAATCCCCCTTAAAAATCACAACCCATATAGATAAGAAATGCACAGGTAATGATAGTAATGATGAATATTCCTGATGCTATAATTACCTGTTCTGTAGGCTTGGCATTTCCAAAGTTATGAGAAACCAATGATCACTCCAGCTTCCTGATTTTTCCCATATCTGTAGTGCCGCACTGCCATTGGTTGCTCCTTCATCTTCTTGTACAGCGAATGAAATGCTGCCGTTGTAATGGCCAAAAACATATGCTGAGAATTGGACCTAAAGTGAAGATAAAGTGGTGAGACAGAGAAAAGCTGTATATGAGGTCATTTATAAGTACCGTATTTGAGGACTTGGTTCATAGATTTAAAAGTCTTATATTCAGGGGGGGTCTTGTTATGAGCTTCATAAAAATACTATTACACAACTTCCTGGGAATGAATCACATGAAGATGAGAAATATAAAAAGAAATCTTGACTCAAGCATTTGTACATTCATTAGCCAGGCGCTACTCTGCCTTTATGATGTTTATCACATATAAACTGGAACCAAATTTTCTGAATTTTGAAAAAGATAAAGCTAGCCAGAAAGGATATCCATTGCTGCAGGCGTATGGAGGAAGCAATGAATGAGCTGATATGTGAACAGGAAGCTGTGTGATCTCAGTTTATGCTCTGTTTCCTCTAATGTGGGCAAAAATGAAAAGCCCTTGAAAAAAATGGTATTTATTTGCCAGGCCAATACATGTAATTTTTGATCCAGAGTGAAGGCAACATTGTCACCATTATGTAAGAATAGAGTAGAATAGAATAATTTTATTTCTATACCGCCCCTTTCCCGAAGGACTCGGGGCAGTGCACAGCCAGGTAAAAAAAAAAAAAACTACAAAAATCCCAATTAAATTTAAAAACTTATTAAAATTATTGCATATATTGCCAAATTCATTAAAACCCAAAAATTTAAAAACTCCAAATTTAAAACTCATTTACAAAGATAGCCCTGCTTGTCGGAAGAGCAGGGTCTTGAGGGCACAGCGAAAAACTCGGAGGTCAGAGATTGTGCGTATTTCCGGGGGCAGTTTGTTCCAAACAGTAACAGAGAAGAACTTAAAGAAAAAGTGTCACTGTATAATTAATTACAATAGAATAAATTAGTTAAATTTATATGCCATCCATCTCACTGTCGGGTAAGTCGGGGCAGAAGTTGAAAGAAAGTTAACATGTTTTATTATGGTTTTAATTCCCATGGATTAATATGTACTTTATCAGATCAGATGCATGAAACTTTACAGCTAATCAGTGCAATAATCATTATCATTCTACATGGATACAAGAGAGAAAAAAATGTCTGCCTTTCAACCTATGTGTATTCATAGTCCTTAACTTACATTCATTTGTTTAGTCACCATTCAAAGTGTCTATGGAGACCAGTCCACCTCAGTCACCCAGGTCATGATTTTCCCAAAGGTGCTTTTTCTAGCGGTGAAATTCAGCTGGATCTATCTGACTCACGCGAACTGGTAGGGCCGGTGGTGGGAGTCTCCGCCAACCCGCTGGGATGTCATTATGTCCTGTTTTTGACCCTCTGCGCATGCGCAGAAGGCTCTGCACATTGCAGAAGAGGTGTGCATGCTCACATTTCCGAACAGGTTGCAAAGGTAAGTGCATTTCACTACTGGCTTTTTCAAGAGGCACTGAAGGTCTAAATTTTGCAGTAACACCAGAACAGCTACCAGTTGTAGACCTCCTTACAGTCATAGAGTCAGCCATCAGGAACAATAAACTGGCAGAACCAGAACAATTAAGAACCCCACCCCCAAAGCTGAAGAAGTTTCTTGGATGAGAAGTGAAACGTCTTCAAAGAAAAACCAGAAAGTCCAATTGCCTCTTGAAAAAGCACCTTTGGGACACCATTCAAAGTTTATAATGGCACTGAAAAAAAGTGACTTGTGACCATCATTGTATTTTCCCCAGGTAAGTGATCAAATATTAGATGCTTGGTAACTGGCATGATCTTATGATGGTTCCAATGTCCTGAGGTTCTGGGATTGTCATCTGCAACCTTTCTAGGGAGCTTCTGACAAGCAAAGTCAATGGGGAAAGTTATAATCACTTGACTGCATGATTCACTTAACAATTGTAATGATTTGCTTAACAACCATGACCAAAAAGGTCATAAAATGGGGCACGTCACTTAACAACTGCCTTGCTAAACAGAAATTTTGGGTTTAATTGTGGCCATAAATCAAGGACTACCTGTACTCATTTTCTCTCCTCTGGACAGTGGAAAGAGGGGACTAGCTGAACTATTAGGATACGAATTGCTGCTTAATCTAATATAAAAAATCCCTGGTATACACAAAATCATCACATCCTTACATCGCTGCATAAGTGGCTTGCTATTTTCTTTCCCTTTTTGGATTTTCCAGATGGCCAGTCTTAATGCTGCCTGTCATTTATGTTACATTTCTTTATTTTTTCTTTATTTTTTCCATTTTTATTTCTATACTCAAAACATTCAGGAGGGCAATATGTTACAAATGAATTAAATTTCCACATCAAGTATGACAAATTATTATTATTTTTTTAATTTAAAAGATAATGACTTATCCAGCTTTTTGCTAAGTCTTTCTGTTTGAGAGGAGGATGAAATAAACAAGGTGAGAGAATTGAATAACTGGGCTTGTATAAGGAGAGAGCTTGGTTAAATTACAGGAACGAGAGAAAGATCCTACTTCTGAGTCCTTGTATCACTTTCAAATGGCAGAAGTAGGCAAAGGCTTAATAAACTAATCTATGAATAAGCCTTTTGTCTGTACTCGTGCTTCCTTTGGTTGTTTCTTTCTTCAGAGCAAAAGTATAGAAATCCAGACATCTCTTATCATAGTTATCCATTTCATCCAAGTTGAGAAACTATGGTAACTAGCTTTAGAACAAATCAGGGTATTATGCACAAATTTAAAGCTGATCTAATATCCTGCTATTTCTACACTTCTTAATCAGACCTTGCTAATTCAAATGAAAGGGGTCTCTATTTTGTTAGCTCACTCAGGGATAAAGTCTTTTTCATACCAGAGTTGAATCCGCTGTTACTCAATCATCCCACTTCTGTATTTCAGCTGCATGAACACCTTTCCAACTTTGATTATAACACCAAGGTAGCCCAAAGCTTGTTTGAAGAGATGTTTGATTCTAAAACCTGTAACTATTTCTTTCTGTCGTATAATTCATGATATGATCGTTTGGCCACAGAAAAGAGTTTGGGAGTAGAGTGTGCAAGCTGTTTTACTTTTCAGCTTCAAAGAGGTTGTTCTAAGTAGAGTTTTGTTTCACATGCCCACAATCTTGGATCATGGTTTGCAGAACAAAACATAGTTATTTCGAGCATCATCATTTGTGGATGTTGCAGCTCTTCTGAGGGCTGTGCTTAGGCTGTTATTTTGTGGTTTGGGTTAGTTTCTTCCAAAACTTTTCCATGGTCATGCCCCAGCTGCTGTTGCCGTAACAGCAAGATGGAATAATGTGGGGCACAGAGCAGATTTGAGGTGCTAGGCAACAGGCATTTGAGAACGCATGTTTCAGCAGAGACATTCTGGATCTGAAGAAAGAAAGAGATAAGCCAGGACTGCTGTGTCTGGAATAGGTTAACCTGTCTGGCTGTCTCACGCCACTCCTTTTCCTATCTTAGGAGTCATGCGTTATCTGTTTTACTTTAATTTAATTTTAAAAGCGGTTGAAAGGAAGGGAAGTGGAGACAAACATCCACATACGGGTTTTCATCCACTGGAAGAAATGAGTCAGCAGAGGCATAGACGTAAAACTTATTTTAATGCAGGGATGCTGAATCACCTGCTTAGCTGGCAGCATGAGGGCAAGCCATGCTGCCAACTTGTGGCAATGCTCTTGCACTTAAGCAGAGTGAAGTGCCTGTTTAGAAAGGGAAGCAGTCATCAGTAGGCAAATGCCAAAAAGGCCTCTGAACTGATATGAGGATGCCTTTGGACATTCAGCTCTTCAGGATGATGGCTGGATTCCAACATCTCTTCTTAGCAGGTTGCTCCCTCTTTCCAGCACTCCCTTGGACAGAGCTGGTGCATGATTTGGGGGCTCCCTGGACTTGGAGCTCTTGCTTGAGAAACAGGTGGCTGGGGTTTGGGGGCTTTGCACAGATTCATTTTGTCCACCAACTACATCCTTTCTTAGACTGGAGCCTTTGGTTATTTCCTGGTTAGATTACTGTAATACAATCTATAGCCCTTGAAATTAATCCAGAACACAGTTCTAGATGCTCCAAAGTTTCCCCATAGTACAATGCTTGTGCACTGATGGTTGAGATGGCATAGGAACATAGAAACATTTTCTGATATATTCTCCTGTATCATCAAGGCAATCTTGCTCTTTAAGTTGTGAGAAACCTCAAATTTCACAATCAATTTGATTTTTCTTTTAAATCAGAAAATTGAATCCAACTGTCAAATAGAATCATATGCTTGTTTTTTTTTTTTAAACCAGCAACCAGATTGGAGCTGATTGCACGGCCTGTTTCTATGGCATACACAGTGGTGGTGATTAGGCGTAAAACTGTTACTACAGATCTTTTGTGCAGAATCATTTTGACACTCTTGACCAAACTGAATATAGTATGACAAAAGTCACCCACACACAAAAATAGCCTGCATAGCACCAAAATCACACAAAAACACCTGCAAAGTGAAATTTAATTACCTAAGGAAGAAGTTAAAATACCTTATAAGATCCATTGGAAAGAATGGCTGGAAGGTCAGTGCTGTATGCCTGGGCAAGACCATCTGTGTGTTCACTATTGACATGCAGATACAAAAAATGACCTGGGGGGGAAAAATGGAACAAGACTTCAGTGGTATTTTGGGACTGAACTATAGTAGAATTTACAATATATTAGAACAAACATGCTGATGCTTCATAAAGGATATTATTTTATGATATTCTGGAAACTAGAATATTTTACAATATCCTGAAAGCTAACCTAAAATAAAGAGAATTTAAAAAAAGAGAGAGAATATAGGACAAAATTCAAAAGCAAAAGATAAAAAGAAATGACAAGGAAAAAGAGTCGGATTTCTTTGTAGCAAATGCAACTATGATTACAAAATGATCTCTTGTAATCTTGTAATATCTTATATTTAATTTGTGGTGGACCCCCCCCTACAAATTCAGAACTATCCTTCTGTTCTGCCACTGTTTAAATGATACATTGGTTGTCAAAACAAAACTGGTATTGTCTAGAACAAAAATAATTAACCATCTAAGTAAAACATTCATTTTTATCACAGATATTCTCTCCAACAGTAAGAGTTCTACTTTATCATATTTTAACAATTCTTTTTTTGACTTCATTCCATGTCTTAACAAAATAATTTTGAATTAACATAAAGGCCATATTTATCAACAGATGCCCAAATATTTTACCTTTTTTCAGTTTTAAAATCCATTTTGTTTATCAGTTCTGTTTACTTTTGTATTTTCATACTTTTTGTTAACATATTTCTCATTGGAAGCTTCACATTTTCCATAATACACATGATTTTATATATTTCAGTTTCCCCTTAGCTAATTTTGCTTTAAACAACAACCACAAACTTTAAGAATAAGGAACATACCTCCAGTGGCTTGTAAGGCAGATCCTCCAATCTGGTTTTCGTGCATTCTTGAAAAACTACTAATAGACCAGGAAGAATTTATATTTCCATCTATTGTCCAACCACAGGCACCTTCCTCAAAAGAACAATGTGCCCCCTCTGTTAGGCTATCTGGAAAAAAGCAGTAATTAAAGCATTAATTTTTAAAAGAAGCAAACAAACAAAAAGATCAGCACAGTATATTGTGAAGTATGGTTAACTTCATACAGAAACTCATCACTACAGAAAATTTACATTTCTACCAAAACTATTAAATATTTTTCTTCTTACTATTCTTAATATTAAATATATAAACTGAAAAATTTCAACTGCCTAGGAACCAGCATCCATCAAAATGTCAAAGCCCAAATAGTAGGGTATTTTCTGATCTAGGAAATAATGCTAGCACTGGAAATAATAGTCATTTGTGAAAATAACAGTAAACGATAGAATAACAGAGTTGGAAAGGACCTTCTAGTCCAACCCCCTATTCAAGCAGGAATACCATTTCAGTCAAACTGTTGTCCAATCTCTTCTTTAAAAACTCTAGTGTTGGAGCACCCACAACTTCCAGAGGCAAGTAGTTCCACTACTTAATTGTTCTAATTTTCAGGAATTTTTTCCTTAGTTTTAGGTTGGTTCTCTCCTTTATTATTTCCATCCATTGCTTCTTGTCCTGCCTTCAGCACCTGGCAATCAATATTTTTTGTTCCTTCCTTACTGAAGTTTTTGCAGGATTAATAAAGAACAAAAGGTTGGGCTTAATATTTTCTTTCTTAGAATAGTGGACAAGTAAGAAGTCTCTGAAAGGAAGAGGCAGGTAAATTCATATTTACCACAAAGGGATTCATCTTCTTCTTTGGTTGGACAATCAGAACTGAAACTGCAAACCTCTAGGTGGCTGACACAGCCCTCATGTGGGCAGGGGATAGGAGATCCCTTATCAAAGTTGTAAAGATCTGTATCTAAAGGGAAAACAAACAAACAAACAAAAATATCAATACTTAAATCAGTCTTCTCTGACTTGACTTTTAAAATGTACCACAGTTATGGCCTAGACTCTGTGGTTATGAGCTTTCTAGAATGAGTATCAGTCCGGAGGAAGTCTCATAATGCTTTTTACCATTCTCTGGATCTGCTCCAAATGTGCAATGGATTCAAAGTCACCTGAAGTTTTAAGTAGTAAAAAGAATGGGCCCATTTTTCAGGTTTAGGGAAAATCCTGCCTTCCATGTTTCCAAACCTATATGAAGGCTCAGCACACTTTGTTTAATTTCCCATTAGAAACTGGTGGGAATTTTTAGCAGTTTCAGCAATTTGGCTGCATAATGCTGGGAGAGCTCCATAACGCCTTAAAATAGGGGTTAAGGGGCCACGTGTGGCTTGAAAGCCACAGTTTGCTTACTCTGGTTAAGATATAAAACAGTAACATTTAAATTGACAATAATAGATTTCAAAGTTATTTACTTCACAGCTTGTTGCTGAATCTTAGGCCAGAAACCATCAGTGGGACGTTTATCTTATCCAACAATCACAATTTTTCAAACGTGAATTCCTACATACCATGAAGGCAATTTTGAAGTTGCAATGATCCCAGTGCCAAAAACCCAGAATTCTTTTCATCACAACTTGAATACAGCAAAGTGATCTCAAAAGGCCTTTCCATTTGTCCAATTGAGCCTATTAGAATTTTCCATTTTACCCTGAAAATCAAAGCAGTTGACATGGTTAATAAATATGTTTATCTATAAAAAGCATAAATGTATCCAAAGGATTTCACATATTATACCATAGATATAGTATGGTGATTAAAATAACTTAATGTGACAGACAAACGGATGGGTGGAAATGAAATGAAAGGGAAGGAAGGGAGAGTGGGAGGAAAGATGCAAGGAAGGGGGAAGGAAGGAAATATATAGGGAAAAAATGAATTCATATAACTATGAATGGTTATGTAATTAAATTTTCAAGCTTAAGATTGGACATAGACCATATTGAAACAGATTGCTTCATCTTCTAATTTTTAGAACAGAGACGTTTCAAAGATTAATAGCATATTCCCCTCCAAGATCCATTCCTTAAAATCAGAAGAATAAGTTTCTTTGCATTTATTAAAATTATTTCGTCATGCCCCCGGCTCAATCAAGCCAAAGCTTTTCATGAGGAGACTAATTCCACATTCTCAGAATACAGTTTAACATCACATTTTCCTCCTTAAAATCTGCAGTGTGAACATTGTTTTTCTAGGTATACAATATTTATGAAGCTCAATAATGCAGATATAAGTGATGATGTACATATATATTTGTGACAACTATGACCTGGATGACAGAGAATCTCCACAGACATTTGGATACTAGGGGGAATCAAGAGGAACTAAAAATGACTATTAAAGAAGAACACTTACATTTGACTTTCTAATACAGAATGGAGCATAATATCTTAGCACTGAATGTATTGAAGGATATTTTTGAACAATGGAGCCTGAAGTTAATTTTAAGAATATCTGCCTCTGTAGATGGATTGTGTTTAAAAGATATTATAGAAGACGAACAAGTTTTACCAGACAAGACTGAAAGTGATTTGAAAGTGAGTTTGAAAATGACAGGTTAAAAGATTGATTTGGAAAAAAAGTTACACTAGACAAATAATGATGTTTTCATAATGAAAAGGGATGTAGAAATAAGACATCAAGAGTGACCTGGATAACTTTTCTATATTGGATTTACAAAACAGACTTTTAAAATGGAGTCTTTGAGGCTCCCTCAGTTTGGTGGTTTGCTTGCAGATATTTCATTACCCAACTAACTAACATCATCAGTGCTAGTGAGTGTGGGATTTTCTCCCTGTTTATAGGCATTATTGTTGAAAGAATAGTCATTCTTCAGTGGACTTTTGTCTACATAAAACTTAAGAATGGGAGAAATTTGCCTAATCTCCAGAGCATTACAATAAAACACTTAAAGATTTGAGGCATAAAGCCAGGCAAACAAGTCTGTCACAATTTTTCAAGCCAGTTTGGGAGGGAAAATTGCCAACACCTTCAACAAATCGTGAAAGCCAAAGTTGTGAAGTAGAACTGTCTGGTATTGATATGTCATCCTTGTTGATGCCTTCTAAAAAAGGCATCAACAACCTCTCCCTTGATTTTCATGGGGCAAGCCAAGGTCAAGAGGTGTCTTTAAAGAGAAACACACATAAAACTAGATTATGTATTGATCAGTTGATGAAATTGTGACCAGAGGCTTGCAGAATCCTATATGTGTATTTCCCCTAGGAGCAATTCTTCAGTATTCGCTAATCCAGTAATCACAACAACTTCAAATGACATACAGTATCTACCACAAATAACAATACCAATATATATTAACTCATGGTATATTTTTGATGTTGTTCAGTTTTTGCCCTTAACAGAACTTGCATAATTACATTAGGTCTTTCAGTTCTTAAACAACAGTACTTATGGATGTTTCCTGCATGTTCTCCAGCCCTCCAGCTCTGAATCATCATTGTGTCACTAGCGCTGCAGAGTGTCACAGCAAACAAAAGCCACTGACTCTGAGTATTCCAGATTATTGTGTGCATTATAGTAGTGTACCTAAATAGTTTTCAAACCAGTACTGTACACATGATAGATAATCACAAGTTTTAAAATATGTACTTACATTTAAGAGCAATTCAAGCAAAACAATAAACATCACATATTATAAATAGCATCAAAAGCACAAAAAGTAATAATCTATTTTTAAAACTATTTAAAAACAAGCCTACATCTAGTAGGTGCTAAAAGCAGCCACGCTTGCTTTTTAAAATTTATTTATCAGGACTTTCAGAATGAAATTGTAAAATTGCTTTGCATTTCAGTAAGATTCTTGTGGAAGCTATCAGACAATTCTGGTGCCAATCATTTTTATAGTAGATTCTGGCAGATCCCAAACTGCAAAGTATGAAAGAAGCAGTTCCTTTCCAGAGGTATCAGTAAGCACCCTTTTCTGCTTGAGCCAAGAAAGGGGCTTTTTGAGCCAATTTAATTTATTTAATGGAATTCAGAATGAGGCCTAGGGTGTAGACAGTGGAAGATGGATTGTTGAAGCAGTAATTCAGATAAACTCAGCAGGGCAATACTTTTACCGCTGATTTTATGTCAAAAGGATGCATCTTGTTAAATTAGCTAACAATGCCCCATGCTCATATATAGGTACAAACATAAAGTGGAGGTCAACACATCTCTGGTAATGATGGATGGACAGATGGACAGACAGAAGGAAGAAAAGAATAGTTTGTTCTGATCAGGTATGGTAACCTGTGGTTTCCAAGTGAGAAAGAATGATAAGGTACCCATTATGTCTGAGCGCCACACGGCTACCAAGTCAAATGTCAAGTATCCCTTAATCAGTCACTTGGGAGGAAAAAGACTGCAACACTAAGGCAAAGCTTATAAAAACACTTCTTTACAATGCAGATGGATGATGATCTGTTTGCTTCATTCTTGCTTTCAAGAACAAGTCTTGTATTTGTATTTGAGAGTTTTCTGCTGAGAAAGTCTCTTCCTGAGGAAGACATGAAGGCAGGGGTGAAATCTAAAAATTTTTCCTACCGGTTCTGTGGTGTGGCTTGGTGGGGGGGGGGGTTGTCCTGTGAAGAGTGGACATGGCCAACTCGATATCACTCACAGCCACGCCCACTCAGTCACAAGACCCCCTTCTACCAAACCACACCCACAGAACCTGGTAGGGAAAATTTTTAAAATTTTAAATTTCTATTCTGCCGGCGTGTCCTTACCTTTCTCCCGCGGCTCTGCCCACCCGCCCCATTCCGAGGAGTCGGGGAATGCACCATTCCCCGACTCCGGCCTTGCCGCGGAGCCGCTGCCTGCTCGCCCTTCGCCATGCAGCTGGTAGTGTGTTGTTGTTTTCTTCTTCTCAAGTGAACTTTATTCTTTCAAAGATTTTGTTGATTGTTTCATTCTTTTCTCTAGATCAGTCTCTTGGTTTGTTATTTATATACATCTTTGAGGGCAGTTCAGAAATGTAAAAAATAAATAAAATATACATCCCCTTCAATTATTAACAACTCAGCTAGTGTCTTTTATATGTCCAGTGTATCATCTTTTTCTATATTACTCTTGTAGTTGGTAATTATTAAATTCACTTTCAGATCAGTCTCAATCTTCTCCAACAAAACTCATTCCTCTTCCATAACATTTTAAAAACAGTTATTCTATAGAACAGCTTCAGTTTAACTTCTCAAGGATGCAACACAGTGAATTTTACCAGAACCAAATTATTTTGATGCCTCTCGAGATGTTTGGCTTGTGTGACATACCTGTGTAGTCACACAGTTTACAGCATATATCAAAGAAACATCTAAGTAGCTAGATGTTATTTCAATACTAATAACATAAACAGAGAAAAATAAAGGAGAATATTTGTAGCTCAGGGTTGAAATGAGGGTCTTTGGTGCTCTTTGAGCTTGGTTGTTTTCATGTAGATGTTTCATAATCCAATCTAGGTAGCCTCATCAGTGATAGTAAGGACTAGCGTTTGCTTGCCCTATCAGTATTGCTGGGGCTGGTCTTAGTGGTTCTTTGGTTGGGCTGTTTACTATTAGCTTGTTGGCAGTTCCTTGATTGGGGTATTATTTATTTGATTGTTGGTCTGAAGTTTAGCCTGGTTTAGCTCAGCAGACTAAAAGCATAATAATCAACACCAGCTGTCTGCAATTACTGTAAGTTCGAATCTCACCAGGCTCAAGGTTGACTCAGCCTTCCATCCTTTCTAAGGTAGGTTAAATGAGGACCCAGTTTGTGGGGGCAATAAGCTGACTTTGTATAAATATACAAAAGTATGAAGGCTATTGCTTAGCGCATTGTAAGCCACCCTGAGTCTCTGGAGAAGGGCAGCATATAAATCAAATTTTTTTAAAAAAGTTAAACTTAGAGTTAATCTATGTTCATCTGGCTTCTGATTGCTGGTGGGGAGGCATTTTGGTCTTTTTGTTCCCTTTTTGACTAGTTGATTGTCTCTTTTGCATACTATGTAGCAGTGGGGAACACGCGCAAGCACAGTGTGCAGCAAACACATGCTGCGTGCGCGCATACACAGTACACACCAAAAGGAGGCTTGGGAAGGTAAGTAGACCAGCTGGAGGGGGGAATCAGCTGTGGCGTGCGAGCTTGGGAACCTTTAAAAAAACTTTTTAAAAGCATTTTTTACTACCAGTTCTCCAGAATCACTCTTAAAAATGCTTTAAAAAGGTAAAAAAAGGTTCCGATGATCATAGCTGTGGTGTGTAATCATCAGAACCTTTTTTTTTTTTTTACTTTTTAAAAGCATTTTTAACTACTGGTTCTGGAGAACCGGTAGTAAAAAAATGCTTTAAAAGTAAAAAAAAATTCCGAAGATCAGCTGAGCAACGCGCGATCATTGGAACTTCCCCCCCTACTTTTTAAGCATTTTTTTACTACCTGTTCTCCAGAACTAGTAGTGAAAAATGCTTTTAAAAAGTAAAAAAAAAGGTTCTGATGATTTAAAAAGTGGGGGAGGGGAGTTCCGATGATCACGCGTTGCTCAGCTGATCTTTGGAACGTTTTTTTACTTTTTTTTGTACTACCGGTTCGGTGAACCAGTAGCATTTTTTACTACCGGTTTGTTTTTTGTTTTTATTAAATTTATATACTGCCCTTCTCCCAAAGGACTCAGGGTGGTGAACAGCCAGAGAATAAAAAACACATACATACAAAAATTTAAGATAGAATAAAAACGAATTAAATAATTTGGCTGAGAAAAATTTAAAATACCCAATAATTTAAAACAAATTAAAATTTACATTTAACAGGGGAAAAGATTTAGGCCAGGCCAGCTTGATGAAATAGAAAAATCTTAAGTGCATGACGGAAGGTGCGCAGATCCGGGATCGTCCGTATCTCCGGGGGGAGCTCGTTCCAGATCGTAGGTGCCCCCACAGAGAAGGCTCTCCCTCTGGGGGCCGCCAGTCGACATTGTTTGGCCGACGGCACCCGGAGGAGCCCCTCTCTATGGGAGCGTACTGGCTGGTGGGAGGCTATTGGTGGTAGCAGGCGGTCCTGTAGATAACCAGGTCCTAAGCCATGGACGAACTGTTTGAGCGAACTGGCCCGAACTGGTAGCATTTTACCCCTGTTATGTAGATATTGTTTATGTCTATGTGCCTATTGATGACTAATTTTTCAGAGTGCCAAGCTTCTAGAAATTCCCTGGCATTTTTGCTAGGGAAAACTAATACTTTTTAGAGAAAACAAAATATTTCTCTAAATTCTTTAGCGAAGGATTTGAACGCTTAGCAAAAGGACAAGGGTTATTAAATTTTTTAAAAAAATTTTTTTGATTTATATGCCGCCCTTCTCCGGAGACTCAGGGCGGCTTACAATGCGCTAAGCAATAGCCTTCATACTTTTGTATATTTTATACAAAGTCAGCCTATTGCCCTCACAAACTGGGTCCTCAATTTACCTACCTTAGAAAGGATGGAAGGCTGAGTCAACCTTGAGCCTGGTGAGATTAGAACTTGCAGTAATTGCAGGCAGCTGGTGTTAATAACAGTGTGCTTTAGTCCACTGTACTACCAAGGCTCTTGGTTTGGAGTTGCAAACTCAAGTGTTTGTCCTAGATTTGGGAAGATTTCTTAATTTTGGTTCAACTGGGACCTTCCATTCAGAGATTTTTTTTAAAAAAAAAAACCTAATACTCTCAGTGCTCTAGTTCTTAACATTAGATGATAGAATAAATGGCTTTCAACTTACACAACCTGCTGTGTCTCATCAGTTTTCCTTAAATTATTTGTGGCTCAGAGTGCAGGTTTCCTGGTTAGTGTTTAATGTGCATCTTCCAAGTGTCTGATCAAGAACAAAACTCACCAGGCATCCTCCTCATGTCCTTCTTGCAGATGAATAGCTTTACTTTGGTTTGTGTCCACATAGTGCACTTCAGCAGAGAGTCCTGCAAGACTGAGGCCCTGTGAATATACTGCTAGCTCCAACAGACATGAACTGGAGCTCCATGGCAGGATTGGACTGTGGAGGCTGAATGTGCATCTATCCGAGATCCTGCTAGGGTTCAGGAGAAGAATATCCCCTACAGGGAAAGAAAAGGTTGGGGAGAAAATACATTAAGAGCAAAGAAAAATAATAAGAGAAATTAGAAATATATAGAGAAATAGTGACCGGTTGAGAAAATAGCTTCAATAAAAATATGAATTAAGTTATTGAAGAGCTGGAAATAAATGAGAAAAGTAGAATTTAAATCACACATTGACCTTTCTGTAAAGACCTACATAGTCTATGGCAAATGTTCTCAAAGATATAGTCAGATTTTATCCATACTCATTCAAAAATAACTCCCTTCAATGAGATTTATATATATCCATGTTTGTGACCATAGGGTTCCCTATATTTATCAAACTGTTCTTCAAGCATTCTGCTCTATGACTGAAATGAAGCAAAATATATATATTTATTTATGAAGTCTCATTTCCATGTAAATCCTTGGGACAAAAACATTTAAATGAAATAGAAAGTTATATGAAAATGGGAGGAATTCTTGCAGGACCAAAATTTTATCCAGTTGAATAATGATTATCTGTTTCCTCTAAAACAAAGATAGATTTTGCAATTGTCTGAAAGAGTTTTTCTGGCCTTGATGAAATACTGACATGATCAGAAAGGAATGGTTGTCCCTTACAACTGACTGCCTTTTCACAGAAGGGAATTGAGAGAAAACATTTAACTTAGATTTGTGACTTCATGGCCATCATATGTAATAAATGAAACCAGGACAAAAGTTATATATACATACACTACTCTCCCCCCCCTCCCTGTTGTGGCTCTGACCCCCGAGCCCCTCTTATCGGAGGAAGAAGGCTCCGAACATGAAGGAGAGGAGCCGGCCAGGCCTCCCTCTCCAGGACCCTCCTCTCTGGCAATGCCTCAGGTGTCGGCCAAAGGAGAAGAGATTGGCCAGGAGCCAGGTGTCTCCGATCATTCGGATAGCGATGATGGAGATAAGTTGTGGCTGGATCCACGCCAGCATCGGCAAGAAAAACGTACGCAGCAGAAGAGGAGGCGTGCCAGAGATTAAGCTGCATCACTGGACCACACCCCACAGGCTATATAAGGGAGTGTGGTGGCCATTCAAACTCTGTGACGGACAAAGCTAAACTTCTGGTGAGTCACTTTGCACTTCTGGAAAAACAACGCCTAATCTGCTGTGGGTTTATTTTACTGGACTGATTCAAATTGTTTGTATTTTTGTATTATCTGGTGGAGGAACAACCCCTCCTTGGAGTAAAAGCTCTTGGCATGCAGCTACTGCGTTGCTGCCAAGTTTCTGATAACTAACAATTGGGTGTTTGAAAAAGTTATTTAACCCTCAGCTGGCTGTGTGTGTGCATGTGTGAGACGGGGACAGAACACTCCCCCACATACAACAAACATATGCCTGCAAAGAACTTTGATTGATTTATTATTGACTGACTGACTGACTGACTGACTGAATTTAGAGGCTTTTTGTCTCCAGAATTACTCTGGGCAACTTACACTTAAAAATGGAAAGCAGTAAGAAGAAAAAAGATTACGTATGAGGCAGGGGTGAAATCCAGGAGGTTCTGACAGGTTCTGGAGAATTGGTCGTGGAAATTTTGAGTAGTTCTGGAGAACCGGTAGCGGAAATTTTGAGTACTCTGGAGAACCGGTAAATATCACCTCTGGCTGGCCCCAGAGTGGGGTGGGAATGAAGAGTTTGAAATATCCTTCCCCCAGGAGTGGGGAGAGAATGGGGATTTTGCAGTATCCTACCCCTGGAGTGGGGTGGGAATGGAAATTTTGCAGTATTCTTCCCCTGCCATGCCCACCAAGCTACGCCCACAGAATCGGTAGTAAAAAAAATTGTATTTCACCACCGGTATGAGGGTTCACATTCCACAGACCAAAAAATACAATTTGCAGAGATTTCACAACCTCTCTGTTCAAAGCTTGGAAGAACGGACACATTTTAAAAGATGTGTGAAACATCATTGGGGTGGGAGATATGTGGATCTTTGAAGGGATATTATCACAATAGAAAAGGCACAATTACTGGGTCCAAATAGGTGGCACTGTTTAACTGAAAAGACACAAAGTGTATAAACTCTGCTGAATGAGAGCACCATGGCAAATAGATAATTCAGACAACCTGGTCTTGCGCTAGGAGAAGTTTTATAGATGAATACTGCACTTGAAAATCCTGTTGTAGCTCTTAAAGCAATAGGTGCACATAGATACATCAAAATATACCCAGCATTGCTGGCAGTGCTGCCTTTAAGACCAGCTGCAGCTTCTGTAGTCTTCAAGGGCAGCCTCATGTTGAACACATTGCACATCCAACTGTGAAGTGACTAGAGCATGAGTAGGAGCTATCAGTTCAAGACAAACCCTAGACAGCACTCAAGACTTAATGGAGAAGTGCAATCCCATTAAGCCTAACGATAGAAGGATTTCAGATTTTGTGTGTGTGTGGGGGGGGGGGTGATGGGAGTGGGGCAAAAATCCAAAGCTACTTAATTTGAGGATTAAGTCTGAATCTGTTCCTCCCCATTCAGACCTGCATGGCTCCTGGCCATTGGGGCGGATTGATGACATCCCTTGGCTGTCCATGAATCAAAATACAAAGGGTATCATCCCTGTATTGATGATATTGGACCTCAAATCAACAAACTGCCTCCTTTAATGGTTTCTTGAAAAATCTTAATAAGATATCTTCGAATGCCTGGAGACATCTGTTTTGTCACATTGAATTTCAGAGGATATGGAGTAAAATCATTCCCAATCTCATTTCAGCAACACAACAACATTAATCTTCCTTTTCTCTTTTGGTTTTCTGCACAGTAGATAGATAAACAACTGTTCTCTAGGAAGCTAGTCTCCATATAGCTTCTGGCTGCATGAAAACACACACCGTAAGAGTGTCTTTTTTTCAGTTTTCAATCCTCTTCAGGGAAACAAGGGAGATTGCTTAACACTGAGATCATTAATCTATTTCTTTTTTTAATAAATTTTTATTAAAAGTTTTACAAAGCATGTAAAAACTAATACAAACTAAAATAGAAGCAAGAAATAAACAATGCAGAAAGAAAGACTTAAAAACAAAAAGATGCTTCTGATTTCCTTTGCGGCAAATATAAGTACAATTACAAAATTAGCTCTTAGTCTATGTTTACAAAAAGCTTCCTTTTTCTATTTTCCAGTTTTTTTTAATAATGAAAATCATAAATCAGAGCTGTTTTTTTTTCTATTTCATGGAAAAGTCATATAAGGGGTTTTCACCCAACAATAAATGTTGAAGTTAGATCATTAGTCCATCTAGTTCAACAGTAAACTAATCTATCATTTCTTAATCAGATGTAATTGACCTGCAATGATGGAGCCTGGTGGACATCAAATGGAGAATAGTGGTTCTACAGGTTATCAGGTCAAGGAAGAGTAGTCTAGTTTGATTGATAGCAGCTTCCTAGCAGCTCCCTTTCTAATAGCAGTACTTCCAGCCTTAGCTGGTGCCCAATAATATTTAATGCACTGAGCTGTGGCATTCCTATGATGGGTTAGGAGCAAGCAGAAATAATGGCTGATATACCAAGTTAACATTTCAAACACTTCAATATGTGTGGGCAGGGGTGAAATATAAAAATGTTTGCTACTGGTTCTGTGGGCATAGCTTGATGGGCGTGGCTTGGTGGTCATGTAACCAGGTGGGCGTGGCCAACTTGATATCACTCACTGTTAGAACCAGGAGCTGTACATTTTGAAGCACATTCTGCCCCTTCTGAAGCCCCCAATGCTTTGAGTTTCCCTCCGCCACCCAAGCAAGCACTGGAGCTTTCTCTTGTCCCGCTCTCCATCCTGGAGGGCCGCACATTCCCACCCTCCACCAATCCTCCGTACAAACCAGTGGTGAAATCCAAAAATTCCTTCCTCTTTCTTTCTTTCTCTTTCTCTCTTTCTTTCTCTCTCTCTCTTCCTCCCTCCCTCCCTCCCCCCCACTCCCTACCCCCTAGCCCCAGGGAATAACTGTAAGGAAATTCGGCTACATTCTTTCTGTCTCTGGAAAGATATCAAAATAAACCTTGTGTTGCAAAAGGAGTGGCTGTCAGGCTGTTACAGCACAGCGCCACGAGGTTGCCTCGGGGGGAGCAGATGGAGCTGAATCTCTCTCTCTCTCTCTCTCTCTCTCTTTCACTCTCACTCTCTCTCGTTGCCCAACTGCAGCAGGAAACGGCAGGCAGCCTTCTCGGTCTCTCATCTCTCTCTTTCTCTCATCGCTCTTTCTCCCTCTCTCGTTTGTGTGTGTGTGCATATATGAGTGCGTGCTTGTTCCCTCTTGAACCATTTCCAAAAACAGTCGAGGGTTGGGTTTCTTTGGGTTTCTTTGGCTGATGTTGTTCTTTCTTCTTTGGGTGCTTTTTACCATATGATTTAAATCAAGAGTCATTTCAGGTTCCCAGATAAATGAAGCTCTTTTGTCCCCCTGCTGTGGTTCCCTGTCGGCTGGCTGAGAGAAGTTCTCTAGCAGAGAGGAGTTCCCTGTGGATGGGCTCCAGCATGAGTTTGAAAGCTCAGAAGACAAAACCTCTGTTCCCGGTGACCAACCCAGATTGGATCCTGCAACATTGTCCTGAGACATGTATATTTGCCTTCATTCATGAGAGCCATTCTTGTTTGCTTCAGCAGTTTTGGCAGGGGTGAAATCCAGCAGGTTCTGACAGGTTCTGGAGAACCGGTAGCGGAAATTTTGAGCAGTTCGAAGAACCGGCAAATACCACCTCTGGCTGGCCCCAGAGTGGGGTGGGAATGGAGGTTTTGCAATATCCTTCCCCGAGGAGTGGGGACAAAATGGGGATTTTGCAGTATCCTTCCCCTGCCACACCCACCAAGCCACACCACGCCCACCATGCTACGCCCACAGAACTGGTAGTAAAAAAATTTGGATTTCACCACTGAGTGTTGGGTGCCATACAGTAGTAAATCCAATTGGGAAAGGAAGCTCTCTAGGCAGACAGATAATTAACCACAAATATAAAGATGGAGCAAAAATTTATAACCTTCCAGATCTCTGTTGGATGAGATTATGTCCATAATGTGTTGATCTTCTTGAGAAGTCAGAGCAACAACTGAAGATAGTTGCCAGTCAGGTTGTCCAAAGCTATTAGCAGACATAATCCAAGAACAGTTCCATCCAAAATTACATGGAGTTTCTATTATAAAAGAGACAAAAAATCATTAATGGCAATCAACCAACCAGCCAATCAATCTAGATATTATTATAATAAATGATACTAATTTTAATAAACGAGTTACATTTATTTTTTATCAGACACAACACAAGTTGTCTGGCTATATGCAAACATAAAATAGAAGATATCCTTTGTCTCAGATTATTTCCCGCTATATTATAATAACAGTAAAGAAGTGATGTAAAATTAACTGTTGCACGGCTGTTACTGACGAAGTCCTGACTTTGCTGATTGGATGAATACCGCAGCATGCTTGAGCTATCTACAAAGGATACTAAGTCATATTTTTTTCTGAATGCATTTTAGTAATTGGTCACTGATTCAAAGAAAAAGACAGACGTGTCATATGGAGCAGAGGTGGGTTTCAGCAGGTTCTGACCACTTCTGGAGAACTGGTAGTGGAAATTTTGAGTAGTTTGGAGAACTGGTAGTAAAAATTCTGACTGGCCCCGCCCCCATCTATTCTCCGCTTTCCAAGTCCCAGCTGATTGGGAGGAAATATGGATTTTGCAGTAACCTTCCCCTGGACTGGGGAGGGAATGGAGATTTTACAGTATCCTTCCTCTGCCACGGCCACCAAGCCATGCCTACCAAGCCATCTCACGCCTACTAAGCCACACCCACAGAACTGGTAGTAAAATTTTTTGAAACCCACCACTGATATGGAGCAGTTATAAAGATACTCCATTCATTTCAGCAATATCCTGATGGAGTATTCCTCTTTAGGATCAATTTTAAGAATGCAGGAAATGAAGTTTTGCAAGCTTAAAAAAAAGCTAAGTTGTCTGTGGTGCTGATTGGCTACCATTTCAAAACTTTCTCATCTAACAGTTATGCTTTTCAGAATGTCTCCTTTAATAAGAAAAAAAACCCTCACACTAATTTACATATACATTTCTGTCTAACTTGCATGGAACCTATCAAATGGAGAAGAATGATAACTGAACAAATATTCAAATTACTAGCATGTTTACTTATTGCTTCACTCATAAAATTGATTTAGCCTGTGACACAAGAGCAACTTAAGCACTCTTTTCATTTGGCTGCACATCCCCTCTGACATTATTCGGACTCCAATTTACATTGGCTACTTCTGTAAAACTAGGAGAACACTTTGCTCCACCCAACAGCTGTTCAGAGGTGACAGCTTGTTCTGTAATTAAAAATGTAACTAAGCAAAATTCTGAAAGCCATAAATGATAGAAGAGCAACTAAGATGATGAAGGGCCTGGAGACTAAAACATATGTAGAACAGTTGCAGGAATTGGGTTTGTCTAGTCTAGAGAAAAGAAGGCCTACGGACAACTTATTTTCCAAAGCACTAGAAGGCAAGGCAAGAAACAATGGATGGCAACTAATCAAGGAGAGAAACAACCTAGAATTAAGGTGAAACTTCTTAATAGTGAGAACAATTAACCAGTGGATTGGCTTCAGAAGTTGTGAGTTCTTCATCACTGGAGGTTTTTAAGAAGAGTCTGAAATGGTACAGGGACTCCTGCTCAAGCAGGAGGTTGGACTAGAAGACCTCCAAGGTCCATCCAGCTCTATTCTGATTCTGATAATGAGCACCAAATTGAAATTCTATGCCTCTGCATACAATTAGCCAGCCACTGGATATGTCTGAGCATTCTTTTACTACTGAAATATTTATTAGTTAAAATGTGTGTTTGGTTCACCATTTTCTTCATTAAAAACCAGTACATTCAATGTCACAAAAAGAGCAGGCCTTCCAAGAATTTAGTAAGATTTCTTATCCCTAGCTTCTACACCAGGGGTGTCAAACTCACATCATCATGGCCGTGTCACATGAAGTATTGGGACTTTTCCCCCCTTCGCTAAACCGGGTGTGGGCATGGCCAGCACATGACACATCTGGCCCGCGGGCCGGGACTTTGACAGCCCTGTTCTACACATTCAAATTTTTTTTCTGAGGCACACAGAACAGCTGCACCGGGTTTACAAGTTTGGAGACCTTTTCATAGCTGTCCACACTTAAATAATGTTTTCCTTGTATATGGGTCTGCAAAAACTGAACAAAGCAAAGCTGATGGCCCCTAAATGTACCACAGTCTAAAAATTATTTTTAAAAAATGATTATAAGACACTGGATATTTTACTTTAAACTAGAACATGTTTTCTTTTCAAAAATGTTTTGTTATCTGAGCACTGTTAGCCTCAAGCAAAAAAAGGCATATCTGCCTCATTCCCATTATTTTTACATCCATATATCCTTCAATAGTTTAAAATACACACTTTGCATTATCATGTCTGTACTATTCCAATCATATCCAGATTATGTGACATGAAGGAAAAGTACCCTGAAGAGGAGGGGAGCTTGAGGAATTGGCTGTATTTGCAAATTGATCATTCCCATTCACATTCCAACTGCCAAATCTTTTTTCTTCTGAAGCATTTCAAGTCTCAGTGACATGTAGGCATGAAATAATTAAATAAAGCATATGCCTTCTTTTCAGTTTGTAGTGCATGTTATGTGAAGAATGCATGTCATATGAGTTCTGCCTTGAAACAAAAACAAACTTCTCCAAATAATACTTGATTAAAAAAATGTTTTGTATTACATAGGGTGTGTTTTCCACTCAGCTGAATCAATTTGGAGAATTGGGGTAAGAATTTTTTTCTCTCTAAAGCTGCATGGTTGAATTTATCAGGTTCTTTATAGAAATACAAGAACACAGGGAAAGCACACAGAAAATATATACTAAAGAGAAATGATTACAAGATTACCATATTTTTCGGAGTATAAGGTGCACCTTTCCCCCCAAAAAGAGGCTGAAAATTTGGGTGCGTCTTATACTCCGAATGTAGCTTTTTCCAAAGCTTTTTTTCAGCCCTAACGATGCACTAATGAGACGCTAGCAAGTGAAGCAATCTTCCCAGCTTTGCCTGCTCCCTCGACTCTCCACTGTGCTTTAAGGAGGCACTAGCGATCTCTATGCTTTGCTCCAACTCTCAGCTGTCGTTTGGAAGCTTTTTTTCAGCCCTAACTAGGCGCTAGCCGAGTGAAGTGATCTCCCCCATGCTTTGCCTGCTTTTCTTATTGCTGCTTCCTCTCAGCTGTGCCTTAGAAGCTGTTTTTTTAATCTCCAAGCAGGGGATAAAAAAACAGCAAAATAATGTGCTGAAGCTGACCAGACTAAGGACGCTAGCCAGATGAATACTTGGTAGGCGGATTTTTCTTTTCTATTTTCCTCCCCAAAAACTAAGCTGTGTCTTATACTCGGCTGCGTCCGAAAAATATGGTAGTAATATTACTACTACCCTGTTTCTCCCAAAATAAGACATCCCCTGATAATAAGCCCAATTGGGCTTTTGAGGGCATGGCAATAAGGCCAAGCACTTATTTCAGGGTTCAAAAAAATATAAGGCAGGGTCTTGTTTTCGGGGAAACGCAGTACTACTAACTACCAGCTTGTCTTGTCCAGTTCCTCTCTTGAGAAACAGTTGCTGAAGAAAATAAATAAGACTTTATTAGGATTAAATAGTTATTGAATATCTTGATCTAAAGATTAACACTGTCAATACATCACTCCTTAGGCTCAAGAATAGTTGAGAACAAAATATATTTTTCTACAGTTTTTGCAAGTTTATTTACAAATATTTCTTTATACATTTTGGAATTTATCGCTGGAACATGCTGTCAAATGTGTCTGGAAAACACTATTTAAAATGAAAAGAGCATGCCCAATTACTATGGAATAAATAGAGAGTAATCACTGCTGGTGTGCGGTGGTTCAAGTGCAGTATTTCAGGCAAACTCTGCCCACAGTCTGGAGTTCGATCCTGACGGAGCTCATGGTTGATTCAGTCTTCCATCCTTCTGAGATTGATAAAATGAAGACCCAGATTGTTGGGGGCAATATACAAATAATGCTTCTACATTGTAAACTACCCAGAGAGTGCTGTTGGGTAGTATATAAGTCTAAATACTATTGCTATTTGTTGTCATGCTTCTGGGTTCTTGGAAGATTTGGCTTGCTACAACTGGAAAGAAGATGTCAGACAAGACTAATCTTATCCAACACGTACATGAAAGAAAAAAAGTCCGAAACAGATCTGCTAAAAATACTTCCTTGAAACATCAAGTTGACCATGTTCCATTGCAACAACACTTAGAATGGCTTGGTATTTTGTTCTATCTTTCAACGCTAACATTTTGTTTTAACCTTGGGAGCATTTAAAAAATCCATTTTAAGATCTGAATGGTTTGATGGTTTGAATGGACTATTTCAAGATAATATTCCATGACTGTTCAAAACAGCCAAGTTTTGTCTCAATCTTGAACAAAGTCTTAAAACAGACATGTTTTGTTTCAAGCTCAGAATGCTTTAAAATGTCTGTTTTGAGCTTTTCCACATTTTTTCCCACATTCCTGAACTTTATTTGTGGATGAAATAAATACCGTATATACTCATGTATAAGCCGACCCGCATATAAGCCAACCCCCCCAATTTTATCCCCCAAAACTGGGAAAACTTGTTGACTCGCGTATAAGCCGGGGGTGGGAAATGCAGCAGCTACTGGTAAATTTCAAAATAAAAAAAGACCGGTCAAAAGTGCGAGGACCTGTCAGAAATCACTTTTTTCAGCCCTCTGGGTAGTCCTTTTGTGCATATGGACTACTCAGAGGGCTGAAAAAGTAATTTTTGACTGGTCCTCGCACTTGTGACCAGTCCGCTCTTTCCTTTCCCTCGCAGGCGCCTCCTCCCTTTCCTCACCCCGAATGGCCGGCGGGCGAAGTGTTCCTTTCTGAGGGGCTTCTTGGCACCCGCGCCTCAAATTCAGTTCCATTCCGATGTGGGAGACGGAGAGGGGCGCAGGTCCCCCACCCCGCCTCAACTCCCCGCTTCCCTCCCTGGGCACTTGCCATGGGTCACGCATGACCATGGGGTCGCTCGGCTCCCGCTTGCCTGGCAGCAGCTGCTTCTGCTCTTCTTCGTCGCCCGGCACCGACTCCTCTTGAGCACTGGAGCCGGAGCCGCAGCTGCGACCGAGGCCAAATTCGGTGAGTGGCACACTCCAGCCACAGCGGGCGGGCGGGCGGCCAAAGTGCCCCCAGCCTGGCTGGCTGCTCACTCACTCGCCGGCAGCGCCTTCTGCTCCTCTTTTGCCCCTCAGCGGCTCCCAGCAACTCCCAGCAACATGCCGCGGCGGCGCTTTGGCTTCCGCTCCTTAGGCACCGGCCGCCTCTCTGCTCAGTTGCTGGGAGCCGCTGAGGGGCAAAAGAGGAGCAGAAGGCGCTGCCGGCACAAGCCTCCCTGACCCCTACAGCCAAAAAGGGGTGCGGGGAGGGGCGCCGCACCCCCCCACCCCATTTTGGCTTTAGCAAGCGTCCCTGCAACCGCGGGAGCCAAAACAGTTGCAGGGAAAAAGTCATTTTTTCTGGGACCCGCGTATAAGCCAAGGGGGCGTTTTTCAGCCTGAAAAACGGGCTGAAAAACTCAGCTTATACGCGAGTATATACAGGTATCATTTTTTCTGAAGGCTTGGTTTAAATGAGGAGTAATGCACCAACTACGTAACAGATTTTATCTCTTATCATCCTCAGGCTAGATTTAATGTACATTCATTTAACCTTACATCAAAATCTATATCCCTATCAGGTGTATGCACACTGAAAGTCAGCACTGGCTTAAAATATTTATTCAGTTTACTCATTTTTCATTCACCTCTTCCCTAAACCTTAAAGGTCTAAAGCAGTAGCGCTTGTATGTCTTCTTAGAATCCTTAAGGTAGATGAGAGGTTTTTGAAAATTATTGAATTCTTTAGATTCCCTAGATAGGAATAAGAGAGGGCAAGAATCTGAATGGTTTACCAAGGCTGTTTAAAACATAAACTGTAACAAAAGACCAATACCAGCTGAGCTCTTCATTAGAAAGAAGAGAACTGCATGCAGGGCAAAAGAAAAGCAAACTGCGCAATTTGATGGAAATGTTTTAAAGAAGAAAGAGTAAAGTACCTGGATGGGAAGATTGACTAGAAGAAAGAATCCAGTTCCTTTCTGGAGGTACATAGGGGAAAGATGAATCTTTCTCATCTGATTTAGTTGAGGCAACATCTGCAACAGAGAACAACAGTATGAAAACAAAAAATTAAATGGTACCAAAGACTTCAGTGAATATAGAGAGAGTGACAATATTGGCTGATGGAAGTTCCTGGAGTTATAGTGAGTGACTTGAAAATAATAATCCAAGAATGGTTTATATACAAGAAAACATGTCTGTTTCATTCCTTTTTTAAAATTTCTTTCTCTCTCTCTCTCTCCCTCCCACCCTCTCCCTCTCTTCCTCCCTCTCTCCCTCTCTCTCTCTCCATACACACACACCAGTAGTGGGTTGCCCCGGTTTGGACTGGTTCTCAAGAACCGGTAGTAAAACTGGCAGGAGGCTCCGCCCACTGATCTGGATGTCATCATAGGTGATCTGTGCATGCGGAGAAGAGCGCAGAAGAGAACAAGCACGCACGAACGAAGTGCGTGCTCACGGGTGCAATGCAAACTGGTAGTAAAGGTAAGTAGAAGCCACTCCTCATACACACACACACACACACACACACACAGAGAGAGTTATTAACCACTAACTCATTTCCTGAGGGCTTGAAGTGAGTTACGGTAAAAAACAAAACAAGCCAATGCAAACAATACTGCAGTTGACCTAATCTAATGACTCCAAGGCAGCTTTTAGACTTTCAGCACCCATATAACAACAAGGCTTTTTGGAAAGCCAGAAAGTGGGGTTTCTTTATCACAGTAGGCAGGTTGGTCCAAAGAGCAGGTGCAGTCAATGAGAAGGTATATTCAGCCACTCACCTCTCATAGCTTGCATGGGATGGCTTGAATCTGTGGCAAATATAGTCCCCTTGTATAAAATTTTAAAGGGGCAATCAGCATATTGAATTGAAGCTAGACACAAAGCAATAACCAATGCAAATAACTTGTGATGATATGTGAGCTCAGAGGAGGGGAGTGCCAAGCAATTACCCAAAAAAAAATAAATCTATATATATATGAGTCCTGGGAAAGCATAAACTGAAATAGAGGGGTTTTTTTGCAGGCTTTCAGGATTCTGTTACAGTACTTCAATTGCTTTAAAGCAAGTAGGAAAGCTCCTAGCTAGCACATCCTTTTCCTGACCTTGCCTGCCTTGAAAGGGGATAACATTCCTGAAAGCCTTTTTACTCTCTCCTCAGAGAGACTTTGGATCTTACCTTTTAGCTCTAGAATACGAGGACAGATCCTCAAGACATCCCTCTCCCTGCAGAGCATTCATGTGCTACAGCTTGCCCATCAGTTTCCTCTGAAATATCAAAGTAATCCTCTGAACTGTCTTCAGTTCATCCTCTGAACTGTCTTCAGATTTGTCAGATAGTGACAACCTGCTTCCTGCCATAAATGTTTCCCCATTGCTGTTGTCAGACAAGATACGAAAAAGCATATTCTAGCTTTGCCTAAATCTTTCATTTCAGACTTGTTGATTGATCTTTACAAGTTGCCTTACCCATTCTTGGAGACAAATCAGAGGTGGGTTTCAGCAGGTTCTGACCAGTTCTGGAGAACCGGTAGCGGAAATTTTGAGTAGTTTGGAGAACCGGTAGTAAAAATTCTGACTGGCCCCACCCCCATCTATTCTCTGCCTCCCAAGTCCCAGCTGATCGGGAGGAAATGGGCATTTTGCAGTAATCTTCTCCTGGATTGGGGAGGGAATGGAGATTTTACAGTATCCTTCCCCTGGAGTGGGGAGGGAATGGAGATTTTATAGTATCCTTCCCCTGCCACGCCCACCAAGCCATACCCACCAAGCCATGCCATGCCCATCAAGCCACACCCACAGAACAGGTAGTAAAATTTTTTGAAACCCACCACTAAGACAAATGTGGGGGGGGGATGTGGGGGGGGCAGAGGCAAGATAGTATGATGAAAACGGGATTTGGCTCTAAGAAGGGAGGAGAAAAAGCTGAGCTTTTACAGAAAAGCTATCAGAACCCTGGGAACGTAGAAAGTGTGAGAAAGAAACTCAGAAGAACTCTGCCTTGATTTTGTTTGATATAAGTAACGAGGGGCATTGACTGGCCTTTGAGATTTTATATTTGTACCTTAAAGGCATTAAAGTACACCCTGAGTTATCAAGAGACTTCTGTTGTTTTTTTTTGTTGATCTGGCCAGTCTTGAAGGGCTGACCCAATACGTATAATACTGCTAAATCTGTTCTCTCTTTTTTTTTTTTAATAAAAAGTTTTTATTGGTTAAGAATATACAATATTATAGTTTGCAATATGTTGAATTTTCAATATCTTTATATAAAGATATTTCAGTTATTATTTTCTTTTTTTAATTTCTCACACAACAGACATTATTATCTTAAATCGAAACAAACAACCAGGTTATATAAAAATTATATAAACAAAAAAAAAGTGTTATACAAAATACAATAAAAGAAGAGAGAGAAAAAAAATGTCAATTAAAAAAACCTTAAACAATAGATTCCCCTCCTTTCTTCATTTCCTAGTTCTGGCTCTTAAAACCATGGTCTGGCCTCCCTCCCCCTCCCGGGCCGCAACAGCTCCGTCCGCCTCCGCTCCTTGATCATCTAATACTTCCCCCTCTTCGGCTCCTGTATCTTCTCTACCTAGGAAGGATTTATGTTGGTCAAAAAAAGCCTTAGCTTCCGTTACATTATTAATTTTCTTCTTACTGTCCTCCCAAAAAATCATCAAACCCTCCGGAATCAACCACCTAAAACCTACTCCCCTAAATCTGTTCTCTTCAATTAGCAGGTAGTCCTGCATTCTATAGACCTTGACGCTTCCAGGTTTGTCTTCATGAGTCATCTACATTGCGTTACCTATGAAATGACAAGGAAATGAATTACTATTGTCAAGGGAATCTTGATCCAAAAAGGCCTGTAACTGGCATATCAGTCAAAGCTGGACAACTCCTTTTTTGGTAACTATCTTAATAGATAAGGGGAATGCCATGGATATGGTCTACTGTATGTTAACCTCAGGAAAGCATTCAACACAGTCGGCATTGATAAATTCATTAATAAACTGATAAAATAAAGGCTAGATGATTAAATGAATTAATAAGTGGCTGAATGACTACATTCAGAAAGTATTTATAAAGGGCTTTATATTAGTAGTATTGGGTGGAATGCCACAGGCCTTATTCTGGGTCTTATTCAACATTTTAGTTTTTTTATTATTATTTTTAGTTTGATTTATATGCCGCCCTTCTCTGGAGACTCAGGGCGGCTTACAGTGCGTTAGTGATCTGGATGAAGTGATTTGATTTTTGACCATGGGCTTATTTGTTAGATTTATGTTCCATCTTTTGTTCTGGAACGTATTAAAGCATTTATAATACTCTGTTCTCTGATTTTTTCCTATAAAAGTCAGTTCTGTGATATATGTTGGGCTCACAGACTGCTGGCCCATCACAGTGAATTTCTGGGGCTGATGGCAGACTAGTACTTAGGAAATGTTTTAACATTTTCACCATGACTCCACAATTTCTTTCCTAGCTAGCCACTACAGGCTCAAATACCATTCGTTGATGTTTGAAAAACAGATGTTGATACCAGCATGCATGATTTTGCATTTTACTTACTCTGAACGTCATCGGTACTTTGAAACCCTTTCACTCAGTGTAGAAAGACACTTTTGCACAAGTTATTTTTGATTTTACCCCCTTGAATTGTTAGGTATCATCAGAAAATGCAGCCACTTTGCTACTCAGCTATGAAGATTACCAGATGCTATAACTAACTATAGTAGTAAAAACAGTAAAAACTAATTAAAATAATTTAGATCAAAGGCTGCAATTAGGAATTTACAGAATCCAATGCAGACAAGACCTTGTGGACTGGAAATGGGTATACTGTAAAACCTAGCTTACACTAGAGCTGACACAGACAACTGATTCTCTTCAGATCATCCTATTTCAGGACACTAGGATAATCATGTTACTTTAGGACCTTGGGGTTGTACCTCTCCTCCCTGAGAGGGTCTAGGACACATGTCCCATTTCACCTGGAGATGAGGATTTTGCACTATAGCAAATAATCTGCTCAGGGCAAAGCAATCTATCTCTGTTCTCTCAAATTCCCCACAGCCATTGACTCAGCTCAAAAGTCTATCTCTAAATGCAGAAATTTCAAAATAGTAGGAGTAGGAAGACAGACAACAGAAAGGAAGAATCTGTGGAAGTCAGCTGTCTTATAGTTCCAGCTTTCTTGCAACCCAAGTGCAGCATTGGTTGCTGCAGATAATACAGAATGAAAGCTAACAGAAACAGAAACGCAGATCTAAAATCAAGCCAATAGCAGACAGGGCCAAAGTTATATCATCAATTGTCTCCACAAATATTTCACAATCTCCCTAGCCAGAGGAAGTGGTCTTTCTCTCTCTTGCTTGCAATTTTAGACTGTGGTTTTCTTTTTTTAAAAAATGACCTGATTAAGAGTTGGCTGTAAAGTAAGCCAGTAAATAAAACCTGATATGCAGGAGGTCAGTCACTTACAGCAAAGTCGATTCATGATTAATTTAGAGAGTTCAAACCAAATATCTAGTAGTAGGCAAAGTGAAAAAAGAAAAGAAAAACCAGGCTCCCAGCATTATAACTAGGGGAAATAGGAAGATAAAATTTCTACCACTCAGGGCTCAGAAGCTTTTGCATGCCAGCCAAGGTTCAGCATCAACTTTGTAAAAGCGCCCTTTTACAAAGTTTATGTTAGGATCTTCCTCTTGAATTAACTTTGTGATTTCTGTACCTACTGCTACCCACATTCTGAAAACTGAGTAGAGGTCAACCAATGAGTCATCTGACAAATCCCTGGGGCTCCTTCTCTTTGGGCTCCTCTGTGACATCTATGGAAGGAGTTCAAACCCTGCCCCCCAAGCTAGTAATTGCAGCAACACAACTCTACTTCCCTTTTGAACATTTGTGCATGCATCATCATTTGTAGAAGCACCACCTTGACTTTTTCTTTTTTTTGCTTTTCCCAGAAGGTACTATTGTCTTCTTGTTCTGGTATGAGTAGCACAAAGATGCCTTACTAAGTATTTTTAGAGGGCATATCCCCATGATATCATCTCCAAGTTCATATCTAACTTAGAGGGCAGTTTTAAATTTGTATTTTAATATTCTGGTTTTAAAGTAGGGTTTGCCTTCTCCTGCCAACACCCTTTGTTGTCTGAATGATATGTGGTGCTTTAGTTATATATTAGCAACAGAATCCTAAAATATAATTTATAATAAGGTTATTCTGTTATCATCAGTGTACTGATAATACCGTACCCCATGCTGTTGGATGACCAGCAGTTTCCTATAGATGTTAAGGAGGAGATGGGAGAGAGTTGACCCCTAGGGCTTGACCTCTCCCCAGTCACCAAAATTGACTGGAACCAGCCACAGAGAAAGGAGAACCATTGCAAATTCTATCTCCTACTTCAAGCCCATGAAGCTGGTCCAGAAGGTTATCATAATTGATCCTTTAGGGGAAGGAGCTAGTCAGTTGAAGCAAGGATAGCTGATCTATGATGAGCTATGGTGGCGCAGTGGTTAGAGTGCAGTACTGCAGGCTACTTCTGCTGACTGCCGACTGCCTGCAATTTGGCAGTTCAAATCTCACCAGGCTCAAGGTTGACTCAGCCTTCCATCCTTCCAAGGTGGGTAAAATGAGGACCCAGATTGTTGGGGGCAGTATGCTGACTCTATAAACTGCTTAGAGTGGGCTGAAAAGCACTGTAAAGTGGTATATAAGTCTAAGTGCTATTACTATTTGAAACACTTCTAACTTCCACTGCCTGGTGCATGCTCATCAAGAAGATTCTGCAATGGAAAGAACATTGCCCAATGTAATCCACTTGGCCATCATCCAAAAAAATGTTGATAGAGCTCCAGTGAACATTTCTAGCTCCTTGGTTCACTGCCTCTGTGCTGAATTCCCCACTGCTTTGTTGCTGTTGCTGCCATTTTTTTTCATGCCATTCCCCTTACTGGCTAACAGGTACCAAAGTTGCAGACTATCTACCAAACTGGCAGGATCACCAAACATCTCCACATACCATCCTCAAAATTCTCAACAAAATGAGCCTACGAAGCAGGCATTTACCTCAGTGCCAAGATGGGGGAAAAAGAGTGGAAAAGGCTTACAATCAAGGAGGAACCATCACATGTCACATAAATCCATCATAAATCCTGTTCAGCTAACATCAATGATGATCATGATGATAATCATGATGGTTGGATTGCACATCTGCTGCTGTTGTCTAATCAGCCAGGGGATGATTGAAATCTGTGGCGTCTGTCTACCAACAAAGAGACAGAGAAAAAGCTGAACTTATCTGAAAGCCTCAGGCACCGCTGCTGTTTGTTTTGACTTTTTAAAAAAATGCCTCTCCTTCATACTCTTCAATCCTGCTATACAAACAGCTTAGACTTTTCTTACTGTAAATCCTGCTGATAACAACCATCTCATGACTAATGAACCAGTGGGCCTTTTCCTCCTTCAGCATGAAGGAAAGCCCTTGTTTTCTCTACTGTCCTTGAGGCCACAGTATTTTTGACCAAAAATATATTTCACTGTCAGATTTTTTTTTCCTTCCGAGATGTTATCTACATTTATCCAAGATTACTTTCATTCTCTTTTTCTTCCTAAACAAATTTAATCAACAATAAAGTAGGTTAAATTAATTCGACCCTTTTGGTATTTAGTTTGCTTCTTTTACAACGTAGAGGGAAATAAAAAGCAAAGGGACCAGCAAACCTATCCTTCTATGCATTTATATCTTTTTAGAACTCTCCTGTTAGTTTGGAAGAATGAATGATTTAATCTTGAAGTATTTTCACTGGAGCAGTGACACGTTAATTCAGACCATGCATAGGAAGCTACCAGCACTTCCTTAACTCAACCACGACTTTTCCCAAGGTCTTGTGGAAATCCTCAAGCCGTACACTTATTATACTTGCTAAACAGTTACAAGGGCTTATCCCTCCTTAAAATCAGGAATAGAGGAATAGAGGAATTGTGGAATTGTGACCTACGGCCCATGGGCAACTTTTACCAGCATCCTTTTGTGGTAAGAATGCTCTCCATGGCTGAGGTCCTTTTATAGATTTTAGGGAACTGGGGGAGTTTAAGAAGAAAATTTGACATCTTAAACTTTGCAACTGCTTAAGGATTTTTCACCCTACCCATTATAATCTCTCCTAACACTGGCCTGGTTCCTTTCGCTTTGAGAAACTGGTGTGGTGGAAACATCAGCTGAAGGAGAGGTGGTCCCGAGGGTTAAAAGACATCTTAGAGTCCATGAGGGAGAAGAAACATCTGAAGTCAAACCCTTAGATTTAAACTTCCCTTTTTACTAAGGGAAGACAGACAATTCAGTGAGATTCTTGTAAACTGGTGATCAATAATAAAGTAACCTATTAGATTAATTTATGGAGTTCTGGTTGCTTGCACCTGACATATGATCTTTGACAGGTCACACAAGTATGGTTCTTGAGCTGACAGATGTGTATACACCTGTCTTACATCGGCTGAAATAGGTGACCAGGAGATGGTTATGAGGAGAGGGTATTTTATTTCCTCACTAGCAAGTAGTATGAAATTCTCTGGAGAAAAATCTACTCTGTCAGAGGGAACATTTTGTGGAATTTGCAAGTTAAACCATAATAAGACTCACATATATCGATTTACAGTAATACAACTATTATACACCAGATTTCTGGATTTAAGTTTCCTCTTGAGATCTCCTCTTCCTTTTTAGGCAGAGATGACCTGTTTTGGAGATGCTGGCCTTACTGGTCGATAAACTAAGTCATTACTTTAAAAAGAAGGTGCAGAAATTGGCATCTTCCTTTTGATATTTGTTCCTAACCACAGTGACAACCAAATGATGAAATGTGTGTTTTGCTGTTATGATGTAAACAGCACCTTTTCACAAAAGTACATATGGGGCAGAATTAACATCACTGCAATGTATTTTCCCTGTTGTCTGACAGCATGGTTGCTTGCTAAATTTGGAATGTGGATAGGCTGCCTACCCATCAGAAATCATGTCCAGAAGCAGACTTATTTTGAAAATGGTGATTATTTACATCAAACTGGAAAGAAGCAATGTTCAAAATTAATTGGATCCTAGAAATGGAACGGGTTAAGAAGCACTTCATGATGATTCCCTACACCCTATCTGGAAAAACATGTATGTTTCATGTATGAAAATGAAATTCCTATGAATAGTTTAGAAATGTCCTCGGGTTGAATGTGTACCAAGCTTAATTTTGATGTAGCTTCACTTTTCGTAAAAGTCCAAAAACATGTCCCATCAAAGTTTTATTCTTAAATTTTCAGAGTGAAAATTACTTTCTCTTGTAACCTGGAGGCTTATATTCTAGCAAGACTGAAAACAACTATTAACTGCATGTTCTTAACATGTCACAGATACAGATTAACAGAGTTGACCTTATAGGTCATCTAGTCCAACCGCCCCCCCCTCAAGCAGGAGACCCTACACCATTTCTGACAAATGGCAGTCCAATCTTTTCTTGAAAGTCTCAAGTGATGAAGCTCCCACAACTTCCTAAGACAAGCTGTTCCATTGGTTGATTGTTCTCACTGTCAGACAGTTCCTCCTCATTTCTAGGTTGAATCTCTCCTTGGTCAGCTTCCATCCATTATTCCTTGTCTGGCCTTCAGGTGCTTTGGAAAATAGCTTGACCCCCTCCTCTCTTTGGCTCCTCAAATATTGGAACACTACTATCATGTCTCCCCAAGTAGGGAGGGGGTCTTTCCTTTCTTCTAGCTTGTTAGTGCAATTAAGCATTAGAACAATGTCACATGTGTTCAACTCTTCAGTGTGCAAGTTGAGACCAAATGAGCTTTACCAAAGGTTCTTTCAAAATCCTAACTGCACTTCCAGGTTCAAAAAAGGTCAAGCAGAGCCCCTTCTCTTGACCCTTGTAGCTGATTAGCAGCAGTTTAGGAACTGACCCTAGGATATCCTGATCTTTTAACCCCGTTAAACCATTAGATCTATCATCTATGAGAAATGTTACAAGTGGTGCTAGAAAGAAATTCTAGTTCATCAGCCTCAAAGAAACTATTCTAGTAATCAAATTATTGAAGAGCAGAAAAGGAAGGGGATGATTTCTATTTTCTCCCTGCATATCTGATGAATGGCTCTGGCATGAAAGCTCTTCATTTGAACCTCATTTCCTCAATGATAGTACTAGCACGCAAAGCAAACCATTTGGAAAATGAAAAAAAGGCCACTTCTGAAATAAAACTAACTATCCTTCTGAGTCACTCGCTCCCAATTAATGAAAAACAAGGAATGATTGTGTTTCAAGGAACAATAGTAGTAGGTCAACATGTGGTAGTGCAGTGGATAAGGGTAGAAGCAGAACTGTTGCTGTTTCTTGTCTCTTATAACATTTAGTTCTCATGAAGTATTAAATGCTGAGTATTTATTTCTGACCCGGGTGAACATTATTAAAAATTAATCTTATTGTCATATGAGAAAGCACTATCTATTTATTGTCTCAGTTGGCTGTTGTTACATTCCTGAATTTGCAGATTTCTAGCTGGGATCTTCCTATGAATGAATAGGCATTCTCTCTGTTTATATATATATTCATCCTTGCTGTTACATGCAATAATAAATATTTTCAAGATTTAGTTTTGAAAAAGCTCTTTTTCAAAAACTATCCCAATTATTATGGCTTTAAACTTTGATCAAGATAACTCTCACAATTGGTTGTCTCTGAGTTTGTGAGAGTTTAAGCAATTGTTGTCTTAACAAATATTCATCTATTTTAGACCTATCTAACTTCCACTTTTTATACAGGTTAGAATAAAAATTATGAAAATCCCTTTTGATATGCTCATTATCTGTTATTACATTATTGCCTTCACAAATTTTCTCAATCCTTCTCTTTTCCCTTCCCTTTCCTAGTTTATATGCCAACCATCTTCCTGGTTTATTTGCAAACTCAAAGTGTCTTTGCTTCACATATGGATTCTTTCTTTGATGCTGATTTGATCCCTTGTCTCACCTAATCAATATACATTTTCTTAAATAAAAATGGTGGCCAGGTGCAGAATTTCAAGAACAAATGCGTATCAGCCAATATTTCTGCTGTGACATACTTCATCTTTTTTTATTTTATCGCAACCATCATTTATTTAAGAGGATTTAATAGATCTTTTCTAAATCTCATTTTAAAAAGCTATTGTAGCTTCCAGTGAATTGACATGAAAGTGAATTTATCATGTTTATTTATTTTTATTTATTTTATTTATATAAAAATACTATCTGTATTTTTATAAGCAACTTAAGGTGGTGAACATATTTAATACTCCTTCTTCCTCCTATTTTCCCCACAAGAGCAAGTCTGTGGGTGGGTTTGGCTGAGAAAGAGCGACTGACCCAAGGCCACTAAGCTAGCTTTTATGTCTAGGATGGGAGTAGAACTCACAATTCCCAGGTTTCTCTCCTGTTCTTTAGACTTTAACTTTAGAATAACCTTATTGTCACTTTAAATGTACACTAATCAGTATACATTAAAATGAAATTTCGTTGCATACAGCTCTCAGACGGTGAGCCACCCCTACCCCACCCTAATATACACTAAATAAACATGACAATAAATTAAATTATTATGCATATGCACACGTACCCACATATATTATGTGACACAGAGAAACAACAGTCTAGTTCGGATGTATACCATGTGCATGGCAAGAAAAATGAATCTTAAAAGAGTAAGCAGCCACAGGACTCATTTAAATATGACTTATGTTAGATTCTGTTTTGGAGTGAAAAAAGATGGAACACAAAACACATGCTGATCCTTTCAGTGCTCCAATTAAGGCAGAACATATACTGCAATGCTGCTAGTGCAGTACAACTCCTATCTGAAAGCGGTCAATTACAAAATATCCATTTACAAGAAGCAAACCTGTCAGGTGGTTCCCTGCCAGTTCATTAGACTCCTGAAACATACTCCACCACTATAACCTCAGTAGTATCATTTTCTTGGAGGTGGGTACACTTCCAAACATAGCTTTTTATGCAGCCTTCCAACAGTTTTTCCCTAGGGCTGCACATGGGGCTTAAGGCATTTTTGCAAATAAAGATGGTAACAGGAAATTATTTTAGAAAAAATATATGTAACTTAAGGTCACATGAGCTTGACAGGTGCACTGGGAAGTGTCAATAGATATTTTTTGCCTGTGAACACTACACTGTCTATCCTGGCTGCCTCCTCAGTTTCTGCTTGGGGCTGGTTTCTGAATAGGCTGTCTTAATCTTTCTTAATGGGCACAAAATATCTGCTGGGGCTATTACGAAAGACTGAGTCTGCTTCCTGCCTCTAAAAAAACATTCTCCATTGCTCCCCTTAGGGGAATATAATATTCTGCCTTTTTAATATTTCCCAAAATATTTCATTCTTCGGGGGTGGGGTGGTAACTTTCTACAGCTTGCTCTAGCATGGTCACAGTTTTCCAGTTGAAACTATGGTTAAATCTGTCCATCTCTTGTAAAATTAAACTATGGTTAAATCTGTCTGTTTGTTGTGAGTTTTCTGTCCTGTCTTCTGACTGCTAGTTAGCGTTCATGGTTAGAACCACATGGAATCAGCATGCCCTCCAAAATATCCTAAACAAAGCAAAATATCCAGCAGCCCCAGAAGAAAAAACAGGAGTCATTTAAAACATACAGTGTAACGACAGTAAAAGCCAATATGTGGGTGGAAAAACACTGCCTTAAGGCAATATTGGGAGAAGGGGGAAGTGCCTTCTTAACACCGGCAGAGCTAAGAACAATATCTTTCACTCATGGGTTTGGCCTTAGATGAAGACAAGAGGTTGCCAAAGTATGTTTTCTTTGTAACTAAGTGTAAGTGGCATAAACTCGCCTGCACAGAAACAAAAAGCCTAGAACAATGATGAACCCAATGTCAGATAAATCCAAAGAGAAGCCACATAATCGTCCATGTATAATTTAGAATGTGCAGTTGTTTGACTTGCCAACTATTCTCTTCAAAAGAGCAGCCTCTGATTGACATGAAGCATTTTTTTAAACAGCAAAGATACACATTGATTAGTTTCCTCCTTGTAGGAAAAGAAGGTAATAGAACAGCATATATTAGCTCCAGAGCTACATAAAGACACATCCCAGCCAGTGTAAAAAATGAGAGTTGACAAGATTATCTGAAGAAAAGATAGAAAAGATTTTTTTTTAACAATGCAGGAAAGCAGCATAAATAAGTTTCCAATCAGTGTCCTGTGATGATTCTCTTTCTCTTGTAAATTGTACAAATGATGCAAGGGTCATTTATTCTAATATGCTGCATTTTTAAAAAAAAAATAGGCAAAAAGAGATAATCCTTAGAAAGGATTTGAGTCTCAATGGTTCACTTGGGGAAAAAAAAGTCTCAATGGTTCACCTGAAATGGTGAACTCTGAATTTAAACACTAGTTTACAGATTGCACTTTTGTATTAATATAATTCTGAATCTGGCATTCAACCCAGCTAAAATTTCTTTCTTTTTTTTGCATTTTTCTTACTCAATGTTAATTATTTTCCATTGGCTGACTCAAAGTTTTTTGCTTTTCCTAGGCCTCCTCTATTCTATAACTGGCTTTAAAAATGTAGTAAAATACTAGATTGTACCAGTGCTAACCTGCTTTAATAATAATAACTTTATTGACATTGTACAATATTTATTTGAAAATAGTTATGTATACATAAGCCCCTTTGTTGCATCTTTTTTTTAACACTACTAATGCTTCAGGCCACTCTGGCTGCATGCAGATGATGAGCTTCGGACCAAACTCCCTTGATCTCAGCATGAAATTTGCAACCCAGAATCAAAGAGTAAGAACACAGAAGGGAGTGTCTAAGAGAGACAAAGGCTCTTGGGAAAAACTCCATCTCTCTTTCCATCCATAGCTGAATTGATTAAGTACAATGAACCTAATAGCTAATTATAAGAAACAGACTTTCCCAACAGTGGTGACCTGCTTTGGTTTCAGACACTAAAAAAGAAAATAATTGCTATTATTTGATTAGTATTTCCAGTGTTCCATATGAAGGAGTCATTCCTACACAAACAGAACAGAACATTTAATTAGCTGCTGCCTCTATCTCTTATGTAGGAACTTGTTATTGGTTCTGGCTAGATACCCAGATAATCCTGCATAGTGGTTAACATTTGCCTGTAGGAATTCTTCAGTAGGACTTGATGGTTTGGCAGCAACTCATATTGACAAATGTAATTGCTTTTAAAACACCTTGTAGAGCAGTTTCCTTATACTTCACTTATTGAATAAAATACAGTTGGCTGGCCTCCCCCCAGCCTTCAATGTCCAGGCTGCGCGAACCGAACCCAAGAGATAGGGAGGAGGCTTCACTCTGCTGTCGGGTTCGGGGCTGAGGGGGAGTGGGCAGCGCTTTAAGGCCACTTGTGCAGCTGAAGCAAGAAACACCTCATCCCACGCCCTCCCCTTCCTGTTAAAGAATGAAGTTGGGGGGGGGAGAGAAAAGCCAGGGGAAAAAAATAATCGCCCCCCAAATCTCCAAAGGATGTGGAGTTGAGATCTGGCTAAATAGTCAGCGTGCCATTACCAAATAAAAGCAGACGGGAGGATATTCACTCCTGTTGCTTCTCTCCCTGTCTGTCTCTCTGCCTGTCTTCTCCGCCATGTCTTATCTGACTTCCAGCTCCTGCCATGCTGGGTGAAGGGATGGCAAGGAGAGTCCTGTCTCACTTCTCCACTGCCTCACCCCTCCCCAACCCCTCGCTGGCCAAGATCGGCAAGCCAGATTCAGGAAGTTGAATGTGATGTCGCCACCCAAGAGGACAAGAACATCAGAAATGGGCTCTTTCGCAGCGCCTCCTCTCTCTCTTCTTCTCCCAAGTGACAGCAGTGCATCCGCCTCGCCACTAAGAGAAGGGATGCATGAGCTAGGGTTTGTGGGAGCGGCCTCTGGGAGGCCATTCCATGTGGATGGCAGGGGTGTGTGGGGCATGTTCCCTCTTTTGCCCTCCTGCCTCACCTCCTTACCTCGTGCTGTTTGCACGGGAAGTAACGAAAAAGCTGTCACAATTGCTAGAGGCAGCGGCCTAAGCGGCACTGGCGAAGCAGTCAGTTGGCACTCTGGGGCCACGGTTTAGGGATAAGACCCCCCTGATAATAAGACCAAGGCCATATTTCAGGGGTCAAAAGAAAATAAGACCCTGTCTTATTTTGGGGGAAACACGGTACCAAGGAGAAAACCATACCACCACCAACACTGACAGAGAGCATACTCCATTGTCACTAGCACTGATGTTATGGAATCAGGTAATGAAATGTCTGCGAGCAAACAACCAAACTCAGAAAACACCAAGGACTCCACAGTTCAATCCTGAGTTACATATATTCTCTTCTATTGTCTGACATCGTTGCATACTCATATACTTTGCATATCATGATGCATTCATAATTTTGATGTCATTATGGCTTCTATAAATGTTATTGAATGCTGAATATCAGAGTTCACACATTTGGAAGGCACCCAGGTTGAGAAAGGCTAAACTAGATTATCATCTGATCTGCTTAATTGTGGCTTATGAGCAGCAGTGGGTTTCACATATTCTTACCACTGGTTTGTTCCACAGGCGCACACTCACTTTGTGTATGTGTGAGCCTTCCGTGCATGTGCCTGGCCTTCCACGCATGCACTTGGCCTTCCGCGTATGTGCTTTACTCACACTTGTGCCCTCCGCATATGCACCCGGCCTTGAAAATGTGGCTAAATAGGACGGTATTTCACTGAGGCAGGGAGGTGGGGGGTGGGCCCACCTGGGGTGGGGGAGCAGGGGCGAGTGGGCCCACTCACAGTCGCCACTACCGGTTCACTCGAACCAGTACGAACCGGCTGAATACCACCTCTGCTTATGAGGTTTATATGAGCCTACATATGTACATACATTATGGTACTGATCTGAAAACATTCTACATAAACTGTACCCAACAAATGGCATGCTATCATGTATAGATATATGTTTGGATTTTACAAGCAGGAAAAAAAGTGTACATATATTGAGGGAGATACAGTTTTTCAATAATAGGAGTGTGTCCTTGGGAGAAATCTGTGACATCATCAACAAGTTAGTAGAATCATTTGAAATGGTTACTATGTGAACAATGAATAATAGTTACCCCTTATAATAATGTCAAACTATCCTTGGTTTATCTTTTTTTCAAAGCTGTCACACCTCTTTTGATTATGATTGACATTTGAGTGCTTCACCTAAATTTTAATCATGCCAACCATACTCAAAAGGGATTATATTATCTGAAAGGATTTGAACTCTCTGTAGAGGTGCTTGAAACTGTATTTATGTCATCATGCTTTTTTGCCCTGAGAAATAATTAGGGCATGAACTTTTAAATCAAACTCAACCAGCCAAAATATAAATTCCACCCACTATCTATTGTTCCGCTTTGCTGTGAATTGAGGTCAATTGATTTTGGTGAGGCCCAAAAGAGTTTGGTCCTCACCATGCATGTAATGAATTATCACTTGGAGATACAGATTACATTTTTATCACCCACATACAAAATTTGTTTTTAAAACGTGGGGAAAGCATTACAAAGCCAATATGGAACGGGATACAGTAGCTTGAAGTACAGTATATTTCCAGAGTTGATGACAAAGTTTTTTTCCAATAATAGTGGTGATGGATCAGTATCCTTCAGACAGGAAGGAATTTATTTTAATGGATGAAAAATCAAATGTCTTTTCTTCTGCTCCTCCATATTTCTTGGCCAGTTTTTGTTCTGCCCCAGCTACAGAACCCAAGAAGTGTAGCACACACAAAACTCCGAACAACTCCATTTACTACAAACACAGTCTTTTTCAAATGCAGGCTATTACTAAAAATGTCCTTAACAGCCTGCCAGAAATTCCAAAGATTAGATAAAGGCTTACTATAGTTGGCAATTAGCCCAGAAACCAGGTTTGCAAGGAAAATTCACTCTCAAATGTTCAACAAACAACCGGATGAACACATGCTGTTTCCTGCAACATTTGCCAGCTGTATGCAAACTTAAATAAGCTAAGGGAGTGGCCAATTAGCCCCTAGCCTTACTCTCGAGGAGACCTCCTCCTGAGTAACCACTCCTGCCTTTTGGCAGCTCTGCGTACTCGTGCATTGAGAAGAGGCTCCTCCACTTCACTCTCTTCACTTGAAGGAGCCTCTGGAGGATCTGAAGGCCCTGGCTGAATCTCTGCCTCTGGCACCACATCTTCTTCAGCCTCCTTGCTGTCCAACTCAAGCCCGGCTGCACAGGCAGCTGGCGCAACACCACACCAGCCTCCTCGTCGTCAAGATCAGCCACAATCCACGCAGGCCACTGGCGGACCACAACAGTTTTGGAGGACAACTATCTCTCTGGCAACCATTTTCCTCAGAATTCCCACTGGGCTTTTAAGCAAAAGAGGTTGCCTGTCACAGTCTTACTGACATAGTTTATGTTTATTTCCAGAAGCTGAGATCAGACATTGTAATAAACCATAGTTATAGTTTTTAAATCAGTGGTTGAGTTAAGGGTGAAAAAAACCACCATAATCCATCTCCTATTTCTATTCAACCACATAGGGAAAAAAGAAGAAAAATATGCTAAAAAAGCTGATGAGAATGCTCAGGCCCGTTTGTTTTTTTGGAGGGTGTGGGTAAAAGAGTATTAGCATTGTCTGAAAACAAGCAGTTAACCTTGCCCTTAAAAATGTCTACATAAAATTCTGACAGCTCAAGAAGACACTGTCTAAAAACATCCTGAATGGCTTAGGTCAAGTGAAGAACATGATGATATTTTATACCATCTCGAATAATTTCTTGGCTCAAAAACAGAGCATAATAATGTTTATGTTAAGGAAAAAATGTGCACAAAAAAACCAGTGCAGATTTCTTTACAGAAAATAACATGAAACTTTGACAGAAGAAATGAATGAGTGAATACAAAAGATGCAGACAGAGAGCAGATGTAAACTTGTAAATGTTGCCCCCTCAATAGAGGTTCCTCAGGCAATGTATGTGGTGACCTTTCCTGCCAACCCACCCTTTTCACAGTTCATTTCTTTCTTATGTTTCCTTAATTGTCCCTCAGAGGTTCTGACCTGGAATGGTTTTTCTTGATCTGTAGACATTCAGCACTGCTCTTTTTTGAACTATTATATCAAAATCAGGAAAGCAAGGTTGTTTGAATCAAACAAATGGTGTGATTTGTTTAGCAATCAGAGGCAGTTGGCCAATTCTCTGAGTATATTTGTTATGTCACACTTTTAACAATAATGTAATGTCGTTATTTGAAAGCTCTGAAGGTTGCTCATGTTCCTAAAAAGTATTTATTTCTAAAGTCTGTTAGCTAAGAGCAGCTCTCAGCCAATGTGTGATAAAACTCTGCTTTAAAAATAAAATTTCATTAATTAAACAATTACTTTAAGAAAAATGTCAGAACAACAGAGGAAAGGATCTTTCTTATTTGCCCCTTGATCTGGTTTAAACATGGTTATGATTCTCACAGTTAACTATTATTTTAAGTTGTTTTCTGCCATGTCACTCAAGTGAATCTAAGCAATGTGCAAAAACAATGTAACAATAACACTTCAAACAGTGAAATATATATATACTGATCATTAACAAATCCCACTACCCTAAAGAACAATAAGCAACAGCCATACATAATCTAAATAATACATACTTATTCCCTCCTCATTCCTCAAATACCCATTGAAACAGTAAAGCCTTAGTAAGCTTTCTGAACATTAACTGTGAGGAGGCTGTTCTGATTCTGGGAGTAGATGATTCCATAACAGGGAAACTCAATAGAGAAGGTTCCCTTCAAACCACCTCCCACCGTACATAGTCTCTCTATCATCATTCCTTGGGTGGACAAATTCTACTTGGAGCAAATAACATCACAGATACTCAAGCTGTGAGCCATATGCAACTTTATCAGTTATTACAATCATACTGAACTGTACATAGAGAGAGCCAGTTTGGTCTAGTGGTTAAGCTAGGCTAGAAACCAGGAGACTGTAAGTTCTGGTCTTGCCTTAGGCATTAAAGCTGGCTGGGTGACTTTGGGCCAGTCAATGTCCCTCAGTCCAAAATGTCAGGCTTGAGCAACTGACATTTTGCTCAGTCCATTTGTGTCATAACTAATGCATCAATATTTGGTGGATTGAAAAAAAAATGTGGGTCCTGCAATTGTGGGGAGATGATAGGAAGGAAAAAAAATGGAATTGTACCCAGAACCTATTGGCAACCACTGCAGTTCCCACAATTTTGATCTGATATTACAATATTGGGGTGTTCCCTTTAAGACACAGGCAGTTGCATATTGTACAAGCTAATGCTTCTGAGTAACCTTCAGGGGCTATTTAGTGTGAGTTATAGTAGACCAAATCAGAACTCAGAAGGAATAAATAGTTGTGCCTCTTGTTCTAGGAATAAGCTTAATTGGTTCATGAGTCAAGGCAGGATCCTATACCTGTATTCCAAAATACTGACACTAGACTGCCTAAATTACAGGAGCATATGTAGAGTTTTCTCATGTTTCAATTTGCCAATTGTTAGTTTAACAACTTGAAAGGGGGCTAAACCCACAACTTTAAGCATCCATCTATAGTTGACCAACCCATCTCTACTCCATATTAAGGGCTACAGTTGGGGGCTGGCAGATGATGCTGAGGAATTGGGGGGGTGGGGCAGAACTATGGAATCCACCAATCACTTTCCTTAACTTATCCTGCCTGAAAGTAGTTAGGCTAGCACTATTCATTGACCTCATTATGACAGAACAAATACTTGCAATGGGGATAGTATCACATATCCTGCATGGTATATTTTGCCAGCTTCAGGAGTATTGGATAGCACTTTGATATAATAATTAAAGAGAGAAACTGGTTAAAAGGCCATAATGTAGCACAAATACAGAAAATGAAAATGAAGAGCTTTTTGATCTATCTTAACTTGAATAAGTACAGGGAAAGTCTAAGAAGGGAGATAGCTGGCATTGACCAGAGGCCTTTGAGTAAGTGGAGATTTGTGCCACCACCGGAGTTTTTCAACCTTCTAAATTTTTCACTTTTCAGTTTAATGTCATTTCTTCCAGATAAAAGTCAGAAACAGCTTTATTTTGAGGCAACATTATCTAATTCCCATTGGGCCTGTGGCTTTGAAGAGACCCTTTACCCAGCCAACCAGGAGTTGTCAGTGAAACCTTTCTTTGATCTCAGAACGATTGAGGTGCTACATGAATACAGATGGATTTACAAGCAGAAGCAAAGGTAGTTCCACAAAACTCAAGCAGTGCAGCTTTGCCTTATCTTTCTCTTAATGGTTTTTTTTCATTTCATAAAACTGTACCAATGAAAATTTGCTTCTCGGGTTCAGTGCCATCTAGGAGTTCTCTTAAAGTTGCAAAGGGGAGCTGGGATGGATAGACTATACTTGTTAATAGAAGTAAAACAATTGCCTTATCTCTAAGAAAACTTACTCCCTTACCTGATATTACCACTGCAAGCTGACCCTGGCCTAATTCAAACATGCAGAGTTTATGCTTAGGAGAGAAGAGATAAAGTTTCAGGAGCAATTAACAGGAGCGGCAGGCACTAGGTAGAGATACTGATTCACAGCACTTTAACAGGATGCACAGAAATATAATTTTTTTGTTAGTTGCGAAGTCGTGTCTGATTTATCGTGACCCCATGGACAACTTTCCTCCAGGCCTTCCTGTCCTCTACCATCCCCTGGAGACCATTTAAGCTCACACCAACTGCTTCAGTGACTCCATCCATCCACTTCATTCTCTGCCGTCCCATTCTTCTTTTGCCCTCAATCGTTCTCAGCATTAGGCTCTTCTCCAGTGAGTCCTTCCTTCTCATTAGGTGGCCAAAGTATTTCAATTTCATCTTCAGGATCTGGCCTTCTAAGGAGCAGTCAGGATTGATCTCCTCTAGGACTGACTGGTTTGATTGCCTTGCAGTCCAAGGGACTCGTAGGAGTCTTCTCCAGCACCAAAGCACCATAGTTCAAAGACCTCAATTCTTTGATGCTCAGTCTTTCTTATGGTAGAAATATAGTATAGATACTGTGAAATACAAAGACCCACCACTTATGGGAAAACCTACATCAACACTTGGTTATTCCCCCAGTATTCTCATAATACCATCTGGAAAGCAGCAATTGTTTGATATCAAATGCAATATTGAATATAATACATTGCTGCTGCACTCATAACTAGAATTAAATATTTCTTCTATCCAATGCCTTGGGCAGAAAATAAATGTACCGTTCTTGAGGTTCAGGGGTTGTTTGGGAGAGTAAACAACTCAAACAAATGCAAAAGTCTTGGGGCACATATTTCTTTTTTAGTTTTAGAACTCTCTTTCCTTTCTTCCCATCTCTCCCCAAAGTACAGAATGAATGTAAATGGAATCAACCATCGGCAAATGCAATTTGAATTTGCAGCATCTTGGCTTTTGATACCAAAGCTCAAGCTAATTGTTACTTTTCTTTCTTTTGTATGCTTGAATCTGTTCTATTTTTAATTATCTCTGAATCTCCCTTTCTGAAAAAAAAATCTGACTGTTCTGCATTTAATATACTCAGAATTAGGTATATTGCAGAATCAATTGCCTATGCAAGCAACTTTATATTATTTTTTCATTATCAAATGAATCAATCTGTTTCCTAAACAATTACTTTAAGAGGTACCATGAAGCCCCCATTTACCCATCCTGCCTTTTCTAGAGTAAGAAAACGCTTCTCAAAACTTTGTTCAACCACAAATGAAAACTGTTAATACAATGTGATGCTAGCATCTCTTTTCCATTAATTTTGTTCTCTTAGTATGATGGTAGAACAATTTTCCAGCATTTCCTGATGCTTTCCAAATAAGTTTGGGCTACAATACTCAGAGTTTCCAGCGAACCAGTGGCAATTGGAGGGCATCAGGTTTGAATAGGTTGATACAGAGGATTTAACTATGGGAAAGTTGTCATTTACAGATGTTGTCCACAAAGTATGTTTCTTTGATATCATTTCAAATCCATCAGACTTTGTGGTCTGGTTTATCACCATTCCTCATTAAAATTCTCCATAATTTTTTTTTTATCACAATTGTCACCATGCTCTCTGTTTTTACATAAGAACTTATCTTAAATTAGAGTATCACATTGGAGGTGGTTGATGGAACAATAGAATATCCCATCTCTCCCCCTCCCCCACGCATTCTGCTCCCTCTCACCGCATCTTTAATTATAATTTGTGATTTTGTTTGTTTTCATCGTTTTATTGTTTTTAATTAGTAAGCCCCTCAGAGACTCTGGTGGAAAGATGGGCAGCAAATAAATATAATAAACAAACAAATAATCTCATTTCTTTTTAAAAGCAGTTTGTTAGGCTAACTAATGACAAACTGCGTTCTATAATTTAGGATGATCTTTATCATTACAAAGACATCTGAAGTGGACTAAACACAAGGAAACATAGGATATGTACATAAGATAAAATCGAATTAATAGAAACAAAAATAAACTGGACTCTTTTCCTATTTAACAGATATTTCATACAGAATATTTGTGGCTATTTCACAACTGGAAGCTAGAGAAAGGCGATTAAGTATCTTGAAATGTGGCCAATGGAAAATTACCTAAAAGTTTACCAAGCCACTATTTCTCTTCCTTTACTATTCATTCCTTTTCACAGGAATCTGAGAGCTCATTCACACAAGACAACTGCAGAAGCAAAACCTTTATGCGCATACGAAGATATTCACCCTGAACATGCAACCGCTTGCAGAAGACATTTGTCATTTGAGCAATGTCAAGGTGGAGCTTAATCAATGCACTCACGTGGCAAGCACTTCAGTTTTCTAATGCTTAGCTAGGCTATTATCCACATCAGAGCAGTCAGTCATTTTAGTTTTCAAAGGGACAAACATTAGGTGAAATCTAGGCCTACATAGTCACAGCCATCGAGTCATGGAACTTGCCATCAGATCAGTAGGTATCTGGTTCATGCAACTTCGTTTAGACAAAGTCTGCCCTGCATGGATCATTCCTGGAGGCCTCATTCCTGACTTCCCACACACAAGCACACACTGAATATAATCTCAATCTAAATAATAACATATATAAAACACCTGTATAATGCATATTTGGTAACTGCAACAACAACCAAGCATGTATTTTGTATAATATACAAAATCTCTATCCTAATATCATGGTTACAGAGAATTTCAATTCTGTATATATAATAACTGCACTATAAACTTACATATACTGTGTAAATAAAATTCTGTGCCAATGTAACCCAAATTCCTGAGTAACAAAAGCTACATCCTGCAATCTAAACAAATCTTGAAAATATGCACAGATCTGTTTGTTTCGAATATTTGTTTTTCCTCAAATGTTTCGTCTCAGGACAAAGAACTATGCAAGGTTTTGAAGTTGCTCTTTCACTGATGGAAATTCTATCTAATCTTCTCAACTCTGGTTTCAAAATAATCAGAATCAGAATCTGGACTCTTGTGAATGTTTCTTGTCCGTAGATTTATCTTCTTTAGAAAGAAATACTCTGTAGTAATGACGACTGCTTTTTCACCCATGCACACAAACTGGTTCTGCTATATGCACATATACAGAGTCGTATAATTTATAGAGTTGCTCCTGTTCTGTATTCAGTACAGTAATAAATAGAAAGCAATGCTTATAACAACCATTAATATATGGTATTTACTTTTCAATGGCAAATGCTACTTGTGGTAATTTGATGAATATAGAAGCACAGGTCTGAGTTTTTATACTTTTACAGTTACGTTAAGACTAAAGATGTGTGTGTTGATCATTTTTAAAATCCTCGTTTTTACTGTGTTTAGTAAGTAAATAAAGGCAAGAAATTTAATTAGATATCTCTTCTTATAAGCATAAATCCACAGACACTCTGATTGGTCTACAGCAGGGGTGTCAAACTCACGATGAAACGTTGTTGCCACGTTACATATCACAACTTTTTTCCCCTTCGGGTGAAGGGGTGGGGGTGGCATGATGCATTTGGCCCACGGGCTGTGAGTTTGACACTCTTGATCTACAGTATAGTAATCCACCCTCCCAATTCTCAAATGTCTAAACTATGGGGTCATACTCATAGGTTCCTCTTATATGGGAAAAACTGTGGGTTCGCCCTGGGATGCGTTTAAAGTTTGAAATTTAGTGACAAGGACACAATGGTCTATAGCAGTGTTTCTCAACCTCAGCCACTTGAAGATGCGTGGACTTCAACTCCCAGAATGTGGAATTCTGGGAGTTGAAGTCCACGCATCTTCAAGTAGCCGAGGTTGAGAAACATTGATACAACCGCCATCTTTGTAAAGGTTTATTTTGTGGATGTTAAAAGATAACTGCCTATGTTGCAAAGACAAAATATACCAATGAAAAACAAAGGAATCTCATCTCTAAACAGCAATGGTATTCATCTTGACTTTTTCTAGATTCTATTTTTAAATCTTCTTTTGTGCTTTGGAGCTGGATCACAGGGTCCTTACGTAACTTGTCATGTGCTATTTATAAGGTCTTCCTGTGTTTTTTTTTTCCAATTTAATTTGACATCATTCCTTTCTTTTTCTTTTGTGATATTTTGTTTTATGCAGGCAGATTTGATATCCTTTTCCCCACCAAAGCTCTAAACTCCACTATTCCTTTAGTATATGTTGATAATAACAAGAAGGACAAAAGAGACACCAGATTCAGGCTGATTTCTGCCTAAGATACTTTTATCAGTATAAAAGTATATTTTTAAAAAAACCAATGGATATTTCTTGGCAGTAGAAGTGGTTTTGCCAATGCCATTTTTAATAATGTTTTATCAGTTTCCCAGTCTAGCCTATGGCCTGGAATTCTTGGGGGACAGTCAAGTCCTAGTCAGATGCAACCTTGTTTATAAACTTTTTATATTCATACAACACCAGCCAAGTGCTTTTGCCACCTGCTGAATGACAGCAAGTATGAAAGAAAGCTGAATTCTGTAATTAAGGCAAATTAATGCAACTACATACCTCCTTATGGTCCTTAAATATTTACAAGAGAGTTTTTTTGTTTCTGTTTTTTAACTGTCTTTGCTATTTTTCTGTCCATATTCTTTGTGGGAAACCCTGCTTAATTTTTGTTTCAATGACTTTACTATCTGTTTTGTTCCTCAAAATTACACACACACACACTTTTTACAGGTTCTCTAGGTTAAATAATCATGTGATTCCTTAGATACATTTCATTTATTGCATTGATGTTATCTACAGGTTTATGTATTAAGGCAAAGTTTTTTTTCTGATATATTTTTTCTGATATATATTTTTAAACTCTAGCATGAATATCCTGATGGCATTCATAAATGCTAGGAAGGGAGGGAGGGAAGGAAGGAGGGAGAGAGGGAGGGAAGAAAGAAAGGAAGGAAGGAAGGAAGGAGGGAGGGAGGGAGGGAGGAAGGAAGGATTTGTTCTGACATTTGTAATATAGGGAGATCCAACATTTTTAAAAAGTGTAATAGTTACAAACATTCTCTTTCCACTTTAAAAAAAATTCAAACTTTTGTTTAATAATAAAGGTTAATTCAATGAAAAAAAGAATAAAAAGAATAAACTGTGCAAGAAAAGAAAAAATAGAAAAAGAAAAACACCTTAAAAAATTGACTTCCAACCCTCATCACAAATAAAAACAATTTCACTATGTAACGGAATGTGTGAATGACTTTGGGGGATAAGGGAAAGAAATGCTGCCTAGGAAACAAGCAAGCAAGCAAGGGGGAAACCCCCAATGACTTAACAGTCAGAGAAAGCAGTTTAGGAAAGACTAATTGATCAGATGGTTAAAAGTGGCCGCGGGAAGTTTATGTCTTCAGACTTGCAAGATTCTGTTAATGTAGCCTTACAGATATAGATTAGAAATCTACAGATATAGATTTGGCTCATCTAGTTGTATCTTCTCTCTGGTTTATCTGGGAGGACTGACACAACATCTCACACTTCTTCTTAATTGGCAGATATATAACTCTTCACCCCTCACAACTCAACACTTAACTATAGGTAAATCTAATACATAATGTTCTCCAGATGCTGGCAAAAAGTCCAGAATCCTAAAATAATACTAACAAACAACTCATCATTCCACATCTCAACTACTAACAGTAAGCAAATCTACAATTAAAAGGCAAAAATGGTCCTAGTATCCTAGTATGAATGAAGGATGAAATTTAACATAGCAAAGTGAGACAATTTTTCTTCTACAGAAAACAAGCTCATAAAAATCCCTTACCTTAAGTGAAAGGACAATCACATACAGCACCAATTTAAATGCTATCCAATTAGTATACATAAAGTAACTGTAGGGGAAAAGTCTTAAACACCATGTTAACTGTAAGCAAATCCAATACACAATTTTTTTCTATTCCAGAGGTCAGCACATCCACAGAGAACTACCCAAAACAACAATTTTTCTATTTTAACTCTGATCAAATGACTTTGTGTTCCTTTTTATGCATAACAATCTTTCTCTTTAGTTCATTCAGATGATTATGATCCTTGTCTTCAAAACTTTGAAAAGCTTGCTTTCCAAGAAGAAATTATCCCAATTGCTGTCTGGAATTGTCATTTTTATGTCCTTAATTTTTAAAGCCCCATCCAATTATTTTTTAATCTAATGACAAATTCTTGTTCACATTGTTGTCAGATAGACTTTGTTGCATATCTTGTTTTTCTGGGATCAGGCTGTTTCTAAGAAAACTCAACACAGCTAACCATATTGATTCATTCCTCTAGAATGCCTCTGAAAATCGTTAGAAGTTGTTTATCCTGTTATGTCTTCAATATCTAAATAATTTATATCCCATGAAAATCCATTTATTCTTTAAAATTATTTTCAAAGTCTTAATAGTCAAAATAAAATAGTCCAACACTTTCTGAGTTCTGAGCATGTTTAAAACTTTCTATGGCCAAACCCTTGTCTTGCTTTTTCTTGTTTATTTAAATTCCTAAAAATACCATTTCATTTTCTTATATTAAGAATTGAAAGAAATAGCCAGTGTTTCCAGCCTTGTCATTTTGAAGTTGTCAAACTTCTTTAAGGCAATTAATAAGTGAACTTAGTTGTCCTGTGGAAGGCTCTGATTGTAGCTGGAGCAAGGTTGGCAAATCCCTTCATCTTCCGGTCCTTCCATCCTTTAAAGACTGCTGCCTTGCAGTCTCCTTGGAAGAAGCAATTGTTTGGAGCCCAACTTTGGCAATCTCACACCTCTACTTTCCAAAGAGGGTTGAAGGAGCCAATCTATTCTTCAGTTCCTAGCCACAATTGCTCTATTTTACATGGAGCTATCTTCAATCTGCCATTCTTTGCCGGAAGTCCTCTACTTTCAACTATAAAAGTGCTGAAAAGTATGAATTCAGGTTTCCAAATTTTGCTTGATGGATTTTGCAAATAGACAGGGAAAGAAAGTACTAAATTCTTCCTCTGATTTTTCCCCCCATATTCTGATTATTCCTTCATTTCCTCTTGGTTTTATTGTTTCAGAAGACTTCCTCTCAGAGATCCAAGCCTAGTTTTTTTTTTATCATATAAACAAGAAACTGGCTTTAAGACTTGGTTTTCTAAATGAAAGTTTACACCCAAGAGTACAATCTGTAATTTCTGTGTAGCAGCTTTCATTCCTGCCAAGTCTAAAACAATTAGTTTAAAAAAGGATCATTCCTTTCCTTACTGGGTGCTTCTTTCTGCTTTCCACATTTAACATATTAATATTTTAAAAAGACAAAATGAAGCCTGGGAAAATTACAAGGAAATTGAAGATTCAGCACTTCTGACCTGTCTGGGATGCATTTACACCAACTAGGCAGCCACACACAGTTTAGAAAGGCACAGATTTCACAGGCAAACTTCTGTGGCCAATTGAAAGAATGAAATAGCATCCTTAAGAGAAGGGGGGGGGGGGTTTACAACCAACAAAGAAACAACCAAGCTCAGAGAGCATCAAGAACTCCACAGTTCAACCTTGAGCTATATATTTTCTTCTATTGAAATGACAGTTTGCTTAAAATTGTATGATTTGGGAGATTAGCTGAGTTTTAATTATTATGGAGATCAGATGCCAAATTAACAAATAATGTGCAGTTGAATTCTATGTATGTTTGTTGGGAAGTAAAGTTAATGAATCTTATTCTCCAGTTAAAAGCATTTGGGGGAGCAATCTCTTCTTATCTTTTTTTCCCCTCACAATAAAAATATTAATATCATAGTGTCACATCCACAAAACAAATTTGTTCAGCAGAAACAAAACATGAGAATGCTCACAAAATAAATTGTTCCTTGAAATATTTACACTGTTCTCTCATTTTATAAAATTCAGTAACATTAACAAATTCAGTAACAAATAAAATTGCAAGAAAGAAATAGCTAAAATGAGAATTTAAAAAATTCTATCAACAAAGTCTCAACCCAAAGGCATTTACAATCTTACAATGCAAACTGCTGAAGCTCCAGTATTTGGATAATCAACTTTGGTTGCCGTGGTATGGCTGGTGGCTATTGTAAAACACACAATATTGTAACAATTCTATCTTTTAAAGCCTGTGCATACAATACTAAGGGTTTACGTTGGATTGTTTTTAAAGTTACAAACTGTTCTGGGAGGCTCCTTACCTGAAAACTGGAGAAAGGTGTAATAAATAAAATAATAATTTGCTCATTTTTTTATATATACCTCACAGCCATCTTTCAAATTGCAATGTTTTATTTCTACTCTTCCAACCCTTTCCCCTCTCTTAGTTATCCAATCCATCATATTTAAATGGAATCTCTCCTGCTGAGATTCAGAATAAAGCCAACAATAGTAAACAAAGCTGAGTAGAGTTTCTATTTGATACTCCCCCTTGTATACCTTCCCCTGGGTGATTGTCACTCTCTTTCCCTCCTGATACTTAACAAAGCTTTTCTCCTCATCCACCAGATGCCACTATCCTTCTGCTGATATCGTAATAACCTTTCCTCCATCCAAGTCATTTTACCAAAGTTTTGCTCTTTTCCCCCTCTCTGTTCACACCCTCATGCCAGAAGACCCCTCACCAGCTTTCTCTACCTCCAGCAATCATTCCGATCAGACTCGTTCAATGAATTCTTCCCTGCAATCTATTAATCCTCTCAGAAATGGCTAAAATGCTCTCCACTCAAGGCTTACCTATGGCTTGACGATCTTTTTTTGCCCCGTTCGGAATTGCCAGGTACAAGTTAGAATTGCTTTCCTCTCTTGATAACCCAAGACTCAGCACATCCTCCCTTCTGAAACATTTTACATCCCATTGCAATATTTACCAGCTACCCTCTCAGTCAGTATCTCTATTGCCTAAATATCCTCTCTTTTCTTTTTTCTCCCCCTTTCCTTCTTTTTCAATTTTCAAAAGGTAAGATGAAACAAAGTCGCCAGGCAGAAACTCCACACCCGAAAGGATAAACATGTCCTTGCACAGCCAATTGTCTTACCTAGCATAGTGACAGAGAGCACCAGCTGAAAGTAGAAAATCAGATGTAGGAAGCAATCCATGACTTTGCTCTCTGCTTCGCTTGTGCATCAACCCTTCTCTTTAAGGTTCTACAAAAGCTCTGATGTTAACACTTGGACTCTTGCTGGCTTATAGAATTCCACCTCCTGCTTTGGCAGACTCTCATGGGTCCTAAAGCCCTCATGGTTTCATTACCCTATACTTCTTTCAGCAAGTGAAGATGAAGACTGTTTAAAACGATTACCCCACCCTGCCCCATTTGAGTATGTAAGCATTGGCATTCACCTGGATTGGTGATTTTGATAATGTTGCATCTAATTTTATCTGTAACTACCTAGATAAATGTCTCAGATTGGTTGTAATAAGGTGCAAATTGAAATAAAGTAAATTCAACTTATTTTGTTCCCCGCAACAGTATAAATACAGTAAGGAAATTAGCTATTTTTGAAATACTTAGACAGATGAAGATTTTAATGACTACATTTCCTGCCAATGCACATTTTTATAACTTAATATTTCTCTCATATAAAGGAATGTTTCTGAATACATACATTACATTTGGTGCTATTACTATAACACAGAAACAGATGGAAGGTTTGAACAATTTAATATGTTACATACTGTATGTTTGATTTTTACCTTTGGAAAACCAAGGGAAGGTTTAAATTTCTGTCTCCTTCCAGAAAAGGCTATTTCATACCTTTATTTTTCAAACGCTTAGAGGTCAACAGTTATAGGTGTGTCTGCATTGGGATTTAGCCTCTGAAAACACCACTAAACCTTTTAATACATAGACCCTCCCCCCAATTCCCAGTTGGAATTGACTGAATAGATTAATCCCAGAAATTCAACCATAGTCTTTACAATGTTCCCCAGTGAAGAGGAAAAAGGAAATGCAAGTATTTGGGGAAGAGTTTCTTTGGAAGAACAGGCGGGTAATACTCCAAAATATCTGTTATACTCTAAGGTTATATTAGACAGCACAATTCTAGAACAGCACAATGCATTATAACCATAATGACTTGTATCATCTGTGGCCTCTCAATTACTCACTTCTTTGCTCTAATCTGGTCAAAGTGATAATCCTCCTTGCTCTAGCAAATCAAAGAAGATCTGCCTGCTAAAACATCTATTTTGTTTACAAAAGGGTCCAAGATTAAAAAAACTTAAGATCTGCAAGTAGGTTAGGAAGCTTCTCTGAGTTAAAACTTGTAAAGTTGCTGCTACGAACTATAAGCAGATGATTGAGGATAATATGACTTCTAGTTCAGTGGACTTGAAGGACACCAGATTGAGAAATGCTGCTGTGCTCCGTATTGAGTTATATGAACCAATGGTCCAAGAAAACTACAAAAAGTCATTGCAGTTGAGCTTGACTTGAAGGAGAGATTCTCTGTTCTGTGGGTAGATCTAAATCCAAATCAAAGAAGGAAAGGGATAACTCAGTGGTGAAATCCAAATTTTTTTTACTACCGGTTCTCTGGGTGTGGCTTGGTGGGCATGGTGTGGCTTGGTGGGTGTGGCTTGGTGGGCGTGACAGGGAATGATACTGCAAAATCTCCATTCCCACCCCATTCCAGGGGAAGGATACTGCAAAATCCCCATTACCTCTTCACTCCTGGGGGAAGGATATTACAAAATCTCCATTCCCACCCCAGTCTGGGGCCAGCCAGAGGTGGTATTTGCCGGTTCTCCGAACTACTCAAAATTTCCACTACCGCTTCTCCAGAACCTGTCAGAACCTGCTGGATTTCACCCCTGGGATAACTGCTACTGAAAAATGCAGAACAGGGAAGGTTAAGCCAGGCAGTTGACATGAGGCAAATTTCTCTTGGCATTTTGTAATATAAAGCAACTGATGATGTTACCTAGTTAGATAATGAAATGTCTGCAAGCAAACAACTAAGGTCAGACAGCACCAATAATTCCACAGTTCAATCTTGAGCTTCACATATTTTATTCTCTTATAAATGTAAATGTCTCCTGGCCTCTTTGTATCAGTTACAAATCCTGCATGTCAATGGCATGCTAATATGAATCATGACTAGTAGATTAATGTGTTATGCACACTTCAGACTCAATTAATTAACCTAGCCAACTCATTGAATTTGTCTGGGGCTAAACCAACTCCTTCCCAGTTAGCCTAACTACACCTATGTTGTGTGATCATCCTAGCTGAAGAGCCTATCTGATCATCTTTGTCTTTATCGGATGTTAAGAGAGGTTTAACTTCCCTCCAACATCTGATCAAGTCAAAAGGATAAACAGGTGCAGTGAAAATGGGGTTTTGGATGGAAATGGGTAAGGATGGGTAAACTCATCGGTAGTGGCACTGTCTATGATCATACCACTGCAGATTTTTTAAAGTTTTTGGCAGACTAAACAAAACAAAATGGTATAAAAGAGTTGCTTATTTTGTTATGGTTCCAATAAAAACTGTCAGTCTCCTTTGTGACACTTGGGAGAACTAAAAGCGGCAGTTGGATAACGAAGTCAATGTGCATTCCTGGAGCAATGTCAGTTATGGGCATTGTGCAAAAACAGCCAACAAGTCGTAGCACCTTTCCTGGCCAGCTGCAATGAACTGCAGGTCAGCAGTTCCATTTTGTGTGTGTGTGTGTGTGTTGGGGGGGGGAGGAGAGTTCTCAAAACATTGGGCATTTGGATCTGATTAGGTGTTTCTAGGATTTACCATTTGTGAAATTCCTAGCCAAGTGCTCTGTATGAAGGAAAAGCTTGCACCATTTTAAGAACAAAAGAGTTGGGAAGAGAAGAATAATGTGCATTTGAGCTTGACAATACATTTCACCTCTAGGAGCTTGGCTCTGATTTCTTACATACTGTAGTGTATGGGGGCCAGTGCTGCATCATTGATCTTGCAAATCAGTGCATGTTAGGGGAACCAATAATTTTGCAGGCTCAGTAGACTGTTTCTTTCTCATCCAGCTCATTTAAGTTACAGTTTGTAAAATGTTTCGCATTGCAAATTGCACAGCTAGAACTACCTAATAAAATTAACTTTGCTGTGCATTATGAAATTCATGCGAGATAAATATCTTTTAGGACCAACTGATATTCACGCTGCAATCTCTATAATTATATCATTGTCCTCCAAATTAAATTTAATTAATAGATAAGAGCTCTTCAATCATTTTAAAATCTTGTTATCTAATTAGAGTGTATGTAACAGCTTTTTAGTCAGAGGAAGAAACTGATCTTCCTTTGGGCAAACAAAAAAGTTTCAGGTTCTTCATATCTATACTGTAATTGGAGAAGACCATTTCATCCAAATATTCTTATATGTACAACTCATTTTTAAGTAAGATCACTATAAGTGTAAATAAAAATACTTTGAGATACTTGTATATTTTTTCCTGCAGATTTTCCACTTGTTTGTATTCATCCAAAAGCTTTTGCTTGAGTGTCAAAGTCTAGCATGTCAGACCAGTTTATTAGGTCCAATGGTGGGATTCAAATAACTTAACAATTGGTTCTCTGCCCTAATGATTTCTTCCAACAACCAGTTTACCAAACTGCTCAGAAAGTTAACAACTGGTTCTCACGAAGTGGTGCAAACTGGCTGAATCCCACCACTGATAGTGTTGTGACTTCAAACCACGGATCAAATTTGTAACCAAAAACTTTCCATTGGTCAGTCTGAAAAACAAACCTTCCTTTCCAGCCCTAACATCCAGGGATGGAGGACTGAAATGAATACATAGTTAGTGTTTCTCAATCTTGCCAACTTTAAAACATGTGGACTTCAAGTCCCACAATTCTCCAGCCAGCTATTTAAGAAATTCTTTTCACAGGAATATAAAAAATCATAAACACTGAGGCAAGAGTAGTGGCACTAAGTATAAGGTACAGGATGAACCCAAAGATAAAACAAATTATGTCTCAAAAATATTGTCTACTGCTGTTATATCCGCATAATCCAACAGTTTTGGATCAATAATTTTTTATTGTACAAAGCTTTAAACCATTTCCTTATGTTCTTAAATGCAAATAGAAACTGATGTAGAGTCCATTTATCAACATATGCCTTTTTATGAAACATTGCCATTGAGAATAATCAATTTTGGCCTTTTCTCTGCAATTGAAATCTTATACCTCTGTGTCTTTCACTAACTCGAAAAATGATGCTGAAGAATACTGATACTATTCAGGTGAGATTGTCTTTAACTTACTATTAATGTTAGCATGGATTTGAGCTCAGGTTCTTCAGTGAAAATATATGTGATATAACAGAGATTTTTAATTAAATTAGGTTTTTACGTGAAAATATTCCTGTTCTGATTAATTCAAACTCCATTAATCAGTCCTCCTACCAGTGGTAGGTTTCAAAAAAAATTTACTACTGGTTCTGTGGATGTGGCTTAGTGGTCGTGGGATGGCTTGGTAGGCATGGCTTGGTAGGCATGGCTTGGTGGCCATGGCAGAAGAAGGATACTGTAAAATCTCCATTCCCACCCCACTCCAGTGGAAGGTTACTGCAAAATCCCCATTTCCTCTCGATCAGCTGGGACTTGGGAGGCAGAGAATAGATGGGGGTGGGGCCAGTCAGAATTTTTACTACAGGTTCTCTGAACTACTCAAAATTTCCGCTATCAGTTCTCCAGAACTGGTCAAAACCTGCTGAAACCCACCTCTGCCGCCTATCAAATCTTACTACTTTGGAAGGAAAGTGCATTGGCTTAAATTTTAAAATAGCAATAAACATAAGGATACTTAGTGTTCTCCAATTCCCCAACATTTGACAAAACTAATTTCTAAGAGTTGCAGTATCTGAGCTGCAAATTCACACCAGCAAATTAACAGATGACAGCAGGGAGAGAATGAAAACTCCAACTCGGCTAGTCAGCTGAATTTTTGCAACCATATATGACAACCTGAGATTCAGAATGGACATAAATCAGCTGAAGTATCTAGTGGATCAAATTGGAGTAATCCCAAGTCCAGGTAGACTTCTCTGTCCTCTGCAACTCTTTTCATCCCACTTGTGGCCTCCCAGCTTCTTCTTCCGCAGTTGCTCTCCCAATGACTGTCTGGCTTCTTTACCTTTTCCTTCCACTGGTAAAATAGTAAGAAGAGAAAGAGAAGATAGAAATTCATGAAGGACTGTCATATAGAAAAGTGGAAATGCTTGTTCTCAGCTGCTCTCAAGCTCTGCGCTAAATCAAATGGTCTTTAGATATAACAAGGTAGTTTGAGTTGAACAGTAGGAGACACTGCTTAAAGATAGAAGCAATTAAACAATGGAAACAATAATCTAAAGAGGGATGGGCTCTACAAGGTAAATTTCTAACAGAAGAACGAAGCTTTTAGGGTTTGTTTTTTTTAATGTTTTCATTCCAGAAGCCTTGTACTGAATCAGGAGTTTCAACTGGATGACTTACCACCAAACCAGGGGTGGAATTCTACCATTTCTGACCGGTTCGGGCGAACCAGTAGCTCTGATGATCAGGTGCGCTTTACTGACCTATATCTTCTCTGATTCGTGCAGCAGAGCGGATTGCCACACCTCAGCCGTGTTACTCCCCAGCGGAAGGTAAGTTTTCATAAAACTACACACACACGTGCAGATTGCACACACGCAAAGCACGCGATCATCGAACCGGTTATTAAACCATCAGGATCCCACCACTGCACCAAATCTATGGAAGAAATAAGATAAGTTATACAAATAAGGTATATCGTGAATCAAATGGAAAATAACTTCTTTCGGCAGAATGAAACCATATGTTTTCTTGTTGTTGGGAACCAAAATTCAAATTATAATTTCAGGATTCAATCTGGGTCGGTCACCGGGACCAGAGGTTTTATCTTCCGAGCTTTCGGACTCAAATCATAATTCTTTGACTATGTGAATTTCTTGTAAGATCTTGAATAGAGAGCCTAGGCCTGCTGGGTAAAGTCTCTCAAAGAGCCTGCTTTAGCTCAGCAGACTAAAAGCATAGTGATTTAAACCAGTTGTCTGCAATTACTGTAAGTTTGAATCTCACCAGGCTCAAGGTTGACTCAGCCTTCCATCCTTTCTAAGGTAGGTTAAATGAGGACCCAGTTTGTGGGGGCAATAAGCTGACTTTGTATAAATATACAAAAGTATGAAGGCTATTGCTTAACGCATTGTAAGCCGCCCTGAGTCTCCGGAGAAGGGTGGCGTATAAATCAAATAAATAAAAAAAATTTAAAAAATGCACACTGCCCTCTATTGTCCACTGATACTGTCCTTTCCTCCTCCCTCATGTACTTTGGTCACGAAAGTTATTTACCATCATGTGAATATTTACTCCTGTCAAGAGCCATGCTAGGCTGAATTTAGCCATGGTCAGTCATGACTACGTACTCATTTTTCTCTTCTGGAAGCACATTGTCTTGAATTTCTTTGTGAACCAGGTTTCAGAGAATAACTCCAACTATGCATTTAAGCAAAGAGTGATAGCTCACCTGTGTGTGTGCATCAGCCATTAAAAAAAAAAGAGGTGAATTTATAGCATGATCATTTACAGCATGATTATTCATATTTATTAGGTAAAAAACAATAACACCAGAGCTGTGATGATGCAATGATTAGAAAGCAGTAGTGCAGGCTAATTAACTGTTCACTCCAGGAGTTTGATTCTGACTGGCTCAAGGTTGACTCAGCCTTCCATTGTTCCGAGGTCAGTAATATGAGGACCCAGATTGTTGGGGCAATATGCTGATTCTGTAAACCGCTTAGAGAGGGCTGTAAAGCACTATGAAATGTTTTATAAGTCTAAGTGCTATGGCTATTAATGTATTAGAGCATTATTTGAATTAATATAAATTCCCTATTTTCCAAACATTCTCTCTATTGTGATCAAGTTACAAATTCACAGGAATAATGCAGCAATATGCATATTGGGGCACATAGAATAAGTTAGGGTAAGTTACAGCTTCAGTTTTAGATCTATTTTTTTAGAATATAAATATAAAAGGAATTTAAAAATTCTGGAAGCAAGGGGAAAATCTGATAAGTCAATATGATTTATTTGATTGGAAATCAGTGTGAAGTGGGAGATGTTTCACATTGTTTGCAAATTTCACATACACACAGTACACTAGTTTGCAAAAAACATTTTATTCTGGCATTGTGACATTTGTCAAATTCACAAAATATATGATACGTTCTCCAACCTAACCCCTTAACAATAATTTTCCATAGCCTTAACTTCTTTTATGACAAACGTTTGAGTGATAGTGGTTTTCATCAACCACTAAGGGCATACCCCAATGCCAATTTAATATGCTTTTCTCTAGTTTCTTCTGAGGCTGCATGTATACGTGTCAGCATAATTTGCTTTATCTGATAGCTGTTCTCTATTGTCCCGTAGGCAATGAAGTCATGAGTTGTGTTATCTTGAGATCTTTAGCATGGAATAGATCTTTAACATGGGACAATACGTTGGGGGAAAAACATTCACCAATTGTTTCTTCCAACATGGGAAGGATTAGGGACAAGCAAAAAGTCAGGTTTTGTCAGATGGCTAGACAGAAGAGGGGTAGTGTTTTAAGACCTATCCAGCTTTGCCAAGAATTTGCACACACTTCCCAGAACAGCAACAGCAGCCCTTACCCATTTCACAGATAAACTATGGGTTTTCTCTTGGTCTCTTTCTTTGTCTCTTTCAGAAGCTTGGTTTTTGTGTGAATAGAGTAGAGTAGAGTAGAGTAGAGTAGAGTAGAGTAGAGTAGAGTAGA
>WNWU01000001.1:41063787-41081970 GCA_012654045.1 Ptyas mucosa | reverse complement strand
TAGAATAGAATAGAATAGAATAGAATAGAATAGAATAGAATAGAATAGAATAGAATTTTTTTATTGGCCAAGTGCAATTGGACACACAAGGAATTTGTCTTGGTGCATATGCTCTCAGTGTACATAAAAGAAAAGATACATTCATCAAGAATCATAAGGTACAACACTTAATGATAGTCATAGGGTACAAATAAGCAATCAGGAAACAATATCAATATAAATTGTAAGGATACAAGCAACAAAGTTACAGTCATACAGTCATAAGTGATAAACTAGTAACTAACAACACTAGACTCAACAACTGCCTTGATCTCATCTTCTGCAACAGTTTAATTCAATTTATGGACTACAGATAAAAGAACCATTCTCCAACAGTGACCACAGCATGATTGTCTTTTGTCTCAACTTACGCCCTCTCAAAAATCATCATAATGATGGGATTCCCAGTTATAACTTGAAAAAAGCCAACTATGATCTCATAGACAATGAACTCTCATATCTTGATTGGCAAATTCTATTCTCTGGCTGTAATAGTGCTGATGACCATTACAACATTTAATTGCTCGAAGTCAAAAGAATCATTAAACTTTACATACCACTAACATCCCACAAAACCAGAAAAAATAAACTACCAATAACAATAAGGAAATTACAATCCAGAAAAAAACCTCTTTGGCGAAAAAACAAAACTAATTACATCGCTAACTTCAGTAATTAAAGTAAATAATAAAAATAGATATATGAATAAGATCAAACAAACAAGAGTCAAAACACAAATAAGAACATACATTACTGTTGTGATATAGTTGACAAAATGTATATTTGAACTCTTTGTTTTCATGTTTGGTTTGTATGTTTTATTATCACTAGTTTTGTTTTGTGTGTACTTTTAAACAAATAAAAATTTATTTAAAATTAAAAAAAAAACGCTACAAAAACATATGCCAACAAATAAAGACTGAATGCACCAATTGTCACATCAAGCAAGAAGAAAACCTTCTATGCACAAAATCCACCCATGCCTTCTATAATTTTGAAAACAACAAACTTAAAGACTCGAGATCCATCCCAGCCCTAAAAAAAGGACCAAACAACTAAGAATGTATTGACGAAACCATTAAAGCCAATCTCTTTAATATGTTCTTCAGCTCAGTCTTTGTAAACAGCAACAACACATACCTAATATTTCCCAGACGTACTACAGACAATTACAATGATTATGGTGATCTTATACGTATTGATTTTACAGAAAACAACGTTGAAAAGGCACTATGCAATCTAAAACCATCTCTATCTATTGGACCTGATGGACTATGTGCATACTTCTTAAAAAAGCTTTCCACTGCAATTGCAGAACCTCTAAGCATAATTTTTCAAAAATCTTTCAGTACCAGCACCTTGCCCTACCAATGGTCACAAGCCAAGGTCATACCTATCTTCAAAAAGAGAGAGCCTAGCCTAGTTGAAAATTACAGACCAATCTCTTTATGTTGCATCACCTGCAAAGTCATAGAATTAATCATTAACCGATCTATTACCCTCCACTTAGAGACAAACAACTTACTTTCTAACAAACAATTTGGTTTCAGAAAATGTTTTTCCTGTAATCTACAACTACTACATTGCAAAAACATATAGACTACACATCTTGATCAGGGCAAAGCAATAGACGCAGTTTAGATAGACATCTGTAAAACTTTTGATTCAGTGGTACCCGACAAATTACTTCTAAAACTAAAATCCTATGGCATTTCTGGACTCCTACATAAATGGATAGCTGCCTTCCTGTCAAACAAACAACAAGTGGTCAAAATAGGAAGTGCTCTATCAAATCCTATACATGTTAATAGTGGTGTTCCCCAAGGCAGTGTTTTAGGTCCAACACTCTTCATACTTTACATAAATGACCTTTGCAATCATATTAAAAGCAACTGTGTTCTCTTCGCAGACGATGTTAAACTATTCAACACCACTGACAATGCAACTACCGTATAAGCCGATCCGAATATAAGCCGAGGCCCCCAATTTTACCACAAAAAACTGGGAAAACTTAGTGACTTGAATATAAGCCGGGGGTGGGAAATGCAGCGGCTACTAGTAAATTTCAAAATAAAAAAAGACTGGTCAAAAGTGTGAGGACCTGTCAGAAATCACTTTTTTCAGCCCTCTAGGTAGTCCTTTTGTGCATATGGACTACTCAGAGGGCTGAAAAAGTAATTTTTGACTGGTCCTCGCACTTGTGACCAGTCCTCGAACTTACGACTGTCCTCACATTTTATGTTTTTACCCTATCTTATCACCATGGTGAAGAGAAGCAGCTGTGAAATGAGTGACATGGTTGTTAAGAATGCTACAATGGGCATAAATGATGACCAGTCATAAGTGCGAATACTGGTCAAAAGTGCAAGCACCTGTCAGAAATCACTTTTTTCAGCCCTCTGGGTAGTCCTTTTGTGCATATGGATTACTCAGAGGGCTGAAAAAGTAATTTTGACTGGTCCTCGCACTTGTGACCAGTCTCGAACTTACGACTGTCCTCACATTTTACGTTTTTGCCCTATCTTATCACCATTTCTCTCTCCTCCTCTCATTCTTTCTCTCTCCCCCTCTTTCTCTCTCTCTCTCCCCCACACTCTCTCTCATTCTGCCCCCTTTCTCAAAGAGAGGTGGTAGGTTTGAGGAGAAAGATTGCTGTACAATAAAAAAGATGAAAGGGAAGAAAACCAACCCCAAACAAATATAAAGCTATCAAGATAAAGAATGAATTGTTAAACTTTAAAGAATAAAAGAGAACAAATATGAATAAATAGCAATAATTAAAAACACACATACAAACATACAATGTATTTTCTTTGAACAGAGTATTTGGCCGGTTCACAAATTTAAACAGTGTTTAGTCATTTCACTTAAATTTACAATTTCTGTATTTCCTTTTTGCCATATTTATTCCTCATCTATTTTTTAAAAAAACCAATATTACCCTTCATCCTCATCTCTAATCTTAATCAAATTCAATTTTTCACTTCTATTCTATATTATACCCCTTCCCATTGTCATCTATTTTTATATCCATCCTCACATTGGTTAATTATGTAATATTACAGTTGTTCAATACAAATTCAACATTTTAATATAAATCAATTAGTTATATAACTATCTTTTTTGTATATTAATCAATATGAACATGAATATTCCAATTATTTCCATGCAATCCAATTTCTTACAAATCAATTAATTATATTTACCAATAATAATAAACCAAATAATTTCCCCCATATATTCTTCCAAACCACAACTTAACCATTTCTGCTTTCAACACAATATACAATTAATAATATCTCAATTATTACAATTCCCTAGTTAAATAGAGCTTTTTTTCTTTTGTGTTTTAAAATCTTGAACCTCCTCTTTTGCCATAAATTTCCCATTGTTTTCAGTTTTCCACCTACCTTTTTTGGTGAGGAAAAAGAAAAAGAAATCTCTCTCTGCCTCATTTTGTCACGTTGCAGCAAAGACCCTGCTTTACTTTCAGTTTCGCGTTTCAGCATGGCTTGGGGGGGGGGGGGAAATCTGCACCTCTTTGCAAATCAGCTGAGAGTCGGGAAGCTGTTCAAAACATATAGGTTATGGTAATTAACCTATACTGAAGCTGAAAGGGTTGTTTTTTCTATTTTTGCAGACAGGGGTCTACTCATTTGTTTTCTTTTAAAAAGGCTTTTTTTCCCCGTGACTCGAATATAAGCCGAGGGGGGCTTTTTCAGCCTGAAAAATGTGCTGAAAAACACGGCTTATATTCTAGTATATACGGTACTCTTCAAAAAGACCTTGACTATGTCAGATTGGTCTAACAAGTGGCAACTTCAAATCTCAACCAACAAATGTTCTGTCTTGCACATTGGCAAAAAAAATCAAAACATAAAATACAAATTAGATGGACATGACCTTGTAGATGACTCTCACTCTGTCAAGGACCTTGGAGTACTAATTTCTAAAGATCTAAGTGCCAGAGCCCACTGTAACTACATTACCAAAAAAGCACTAAGAGTTGTTAACCTAATCTTGCATAACTTCTTCTCTGGTAATATTGTACTACTAACTAAAGCATGCAAAACATTTGCTAGACCAATTCTTGAATACAGCTCATCTGTCTGGAACCCGCACTGCATATTGGACATAAATACAATTGAGAGAGTCCAGAGATATTTTACGAGAAGAGTCCTCCATTCCTCTACCCACAATAAAATACCTTATGCCACCAGACTCCAAATTTTGGGCTTAGACAACTTAGAACTATGCCGACTTCAGTCTGACCTAAGCATAGGTATATTCATAAAATTATCTGCCACAATGTCCTACCTGTCAATAACTACTTTAGCTTCAACCACAACAATACATGAGCAAATAATAGATACAAACTCAAAGTAAACCACTCCAAACTTTGTTGGAGTTTATTTGTTTAACAGAGTGATGGCGTTCGGGAAAAAACTGTTCTTGTGTCTAGTTCTAGTGTGCAGTGCTCTATAGCGTCATTTTGAGGGTAGGAGTTGAAACAGTTTATGTCCAGGATGTGAGGGGTCTGTAAATATTTTCACAGGCCTCTTTTTGACTTGTGCAGTATACAGGTCCTCAATGGAAGGCAGGTTGGTAGCAATTGTTTTTTCTGCAGTTCTAATTATCCTCTGAAGTCTGTGTCTGTCTTATTGGGTTGCAGAACCAAACCAGACAGTTATAGAGGTGCAAATGACAGACTCAATAATTCCTCTATAGAACTGTATCAGCAGCTCCTTGGGCAGTTTGAGCTTTCTGAGTTGGCATAGAATGAACATTCTTTGTTGTGCTTTTTTGATGACGTTTTTGATGTTAGCTGTCCAAGAGAAACTAAAGAGCCTCTTGATGTGGGTGAAGGAGAGTGCAAAAGTTGGCTTGAAACTCAACATTAAGAAAACTCTCAACACCCAGAAAAACAAGCTTCACTGATTTTCCTTGACTCCCAAAAGGCATTTGACAATTTGAAATTCATGGCAAAACAATTGAAACTCATGGAATTTGGGATTAAATTTGAAAATATGATTGGGAAAATATATACAAAACAAACGGCGAGGGTAATTATAAATGAAGATATGACTGAGGAATTCGATATAACAAAAGGGATGAGACTAGGATGCCCACTTTCCCCACTTCTCTTTATATTGACTCTAGAACCGCTTTTAAAAAGAATAAGAGAGGACCATGAAATAAAGGGCTTAAAGATAAAAAATGAAGAATATAAATTCCAGGCTTTTGCTGATGATTTGGTCTTTATCGTGGAAGAACCACTAGAATCAGGCCCAAAATTGATAAAAAGAATAGAAGAATTTGACGAAGTGGCTGGATTAAAAATTAATAAAAACAAATCCAAATTATTAACCAAAAATCTTACAAAAAACCAAGAAGAATTAGACTCGAGTACAAAAATTCAAATAACTAAAAGAATAAAATATTTAGGGATTTGGCTTACGGCAAGAAGCTCCTCAATTAAAGAAGACAATTATGACAAATTATTACATCAAATTAAAAAAGATTTGGACAATTGTAAAAACATACAAATTTCATTTATGGGAAGAGTCGCTATGATTAAAATGAACATCCTGCCCAGGATCTTATTCCTCTTCCAGGTTATACCAGTAAAATTAGAAAAGACCTTCTTTGACACATTAAACAAAACAATTACCAAATTTATATGGCAAGGAAAAAGATCCAGAATTAGAATAAAAATATTGCAAGATACTAAAGATAGAGGAGGAATAGGACTCCCAGAATGGGAGATATACTATCAAGCAGCTGGGTTATTATGGTTGAAAGAATGGATGGAGTTAAGGAATAAAAGAATATTAGCAATTGAAGAACATGACTTGCAAATGGGTTGGCATATATTCCTTTGGGATGAGAAATATAAAACACACGGATATTTTAGAAGGCATATATTAAGGAATGCATTGCTATTAATTTGGATTAAGATTAAAAAACGACACTACATAAAATTACCAAATTGAATTTCACCCACAGAAACACTAAAACACCCAAATTTAATAGAATGGGACAAGATAATTAGGTATAGGGATATATTAAAAGAACAAGGGAAGATAAAAACAAAACAAGAATTGGAACAAGATTTAAATAGAGAAATAGATTGGTGGACATACTTGCAAATTCGGTCAAAACACAAAGAAGACATAAAATTAAATGAGATACAGATGGAGCAGAATGAATTGGATAAAATTATACTAGGGACAGAGAAGAAATTAATTAGTAAAATATATAAATTTTTGTTATGGTATAAAAGGGAAGAGAAAATAGTAAAAGACACAATGATCAAATGGGCAAAAAACTTCAATTATACAATAGAATTAGAGAAGTGGGAAAAGATGCGGCAAACAAATACTAAATTGACAATGTCTATGGTGTACAAGGAAAACCAGTTGAAGATGTTCCACAGATGGCATCTACTGCTGGCTAGGATAGCGAAGATGTGCCCAAATAAATCCCCATTATGTTGGAAATGCAATAAAAATTATGGAACATATTACCACCTTTGGTGGACATGCCCAGCGGCAAAGGAATTTTGGGCAAAAATCAAAAAATGGTTGGAGAAAATAACAGAAAAATCAGTGAAGGGAAAACTAGAGACATTCCTGCTAGGGATAATTACAGAAAAATATATGAGGGACATAAAATATTTGATATTACATATTTTAACAGCCGCTCACATAGTTTATGCCCAGAATTGGAAAAAAGAAATAATACCAACAGATGAAGAGTTAATAAAAAAAATCTTGGAATGTGCTGAGATGGACAGATTAACGAAAGAAAGAAAAGGAGGACACAGATTATTACATGATTTGGCATAAATGGTACAAGTAGTTGGAGGAAAGGAAAAATGAGGAAGAAAAATAGGGGGAATGATGGGAACGTTAAAAACTAAAGAAAGAATTGTTTAAGCATTAGAATTAAGAATTTGTTATGAATGACAAGAAATATATTGTAAATAAAATGAAGGGGACAAGTAGTAAATTGGAATAATATAGAGAGAAATAAGGGGAAATTGTGAATAACAAAGAAAGACCATCACGTAATCACTGTAAAAAGAGTATTTATATATATATATATATATATATATATATATATATATATATATATATAGTATGTCTTGTATTGTTGTTTTATGTTATAATAAATGATGATGATGATAATAATAATAATAATAATAATAATAATAATAATAATAATAATAATAAAAACATTAAGAAAACTAAAATCATGGCATCCGGCCCTCTCAATTCCTGGAAAATAGATGGGGAAGAAATGGAAGTAGTGACAGATTTTATTTTTCTGGGCTCCAATATCACCACAGATGGGGACTGCAGCCAAGAAATTAAAAGACGCTTGCTCCTGGGAAGGAAAGCTATGGCAAATCTAGAAAGCATACTAAAAAGCAGAGAACAACAAAAGTGCGTACAGTCAAGCCTATGGTTTTCCCAGTTGCAATGTATGGCTGTGAAAGTTGGACCATAAGACAGGCTGAGTGCCAAAAAATTGGGGCCTTTGAACTATGGTGCTGGAGAAGACTCCTGCGAGTCCCTTGGACTGCAAGGGGATCAAACCAGTCAGTCCTAGAGGAGATCAACCCTGACTGCTTTTTAGATGGCCAGATCCTGAAGATGAAACTCAAATACTTTGGCCACTTAATGAGAAGGAAGGACTCACTGGAGTCCTTCCTAATGCTGGAAAAGATTGAGGGCAAAAGAAGAATGGGACGGCAGAGAATGAGGTGGCTGGATGGAGTTACTGAAGCAGTAGGCGTGAGCTTAAATGGGCTCCAGCGGACGGTAGAGGACAGGAAGGCCTGGAGGAACGTTGTCCATGGGGTCGCGATGGGTCAGATACGGCTTCGCAACTAACAACAACATGCTCCAAATGGCAATGGCTTTTGATAGATTTGTTTATCAAACAAAAATAAGAAGGAATAATTTATGTAGGGAGTATTCTTTCCCTGCATTAATTAAATTCCACAGACAGTCACAAGGGCTAAAAAAATGTGGGTGTATATGCTACATCTTAAAGTGACTAACTGGAACTGGCAGTTCAAACTTCATTATCACCAGAAATCACCAGAAACCATGCATACAGCAAAGCTAATTTTGGGAGAAGATAGAAAACACACACGACATAATGTGTTATTATTTTCTTAAAAATCATAATTGCAAAATGGAAACATGTTATTTGGTGGCCTCAGCTATGGGCTGGGGATGAGATATAGGTTGCATCATGGTTCTGAAAGCACTTGTTAGCAAGGCATCTTTAAGACATGGATAGGGAGATGCATGGATGAGTCCTGAATGACATGTTTCAAACTTGCAGAATTATAGCTTTTATTAGTTGAAGTGGCTTTAAAGCCCAGTCGTATGGATGGGCAGGGGAACAGAGCTTACTTATTTGCCTGTGAGGAAAGTTAGAACAGTATTTCCACTGAGAACCCCAGAAAAACATAAGCATATTGAGAGGAGAAGAAAAAGTAGTGAAATGTCTTTACTCAGCTGAATGAGGGCCAAATGGGGTAATTTCTAAAAATAATATTTGCTATGAAATTAACACTTTGCTCTGAGGTGTTCTTATGGAAAAGTAATTTGTGAGAAGCAAAGTAGATGGGGCCTGGGACTACTTCCACTAAGCACATACAAAATCTGAAGTTGGGAACAAATATACAACTAATTCTGACACATTCATTTCTACACATATGTGGAGAATTAATATTCAGACTAGACACTCCTAATATGAAGTCTCCTAAATTTGGTGTTGTATCTAGTTAATGTCTACATTCTTTTCAGGGAAATCTAACATTGCTCAAAGGCTTTTCTGGAAAGTCAGGACAGGCAGCTCTAGAAATGTTTAGCTGTTTTATAGAATTTGCTTTCACCCCCAAAATGCTGATTCTTACAGGAGTAGTCCTCTGCAAACAATTCCCATGGCAAAAGGCACTCTTGTGGGAATAGAATTAGCTTAAGGGGATTAATTAAAAAAAGAATGGAGAGAAAATATAATATCTCTTTGTGTTCTTTCAAGGGAATCATGAACTAGCCTGAAAGACATTTCCCCCCAGTATTATCTCAGTACTGTAACACCTATGGTTCTGATTTCAAAAACTGCCTCTTGCCAGGATTAAAAGAACAGTTAGTTGCTATTTATGCTTTGTAATCATTTTAATGGACACATTTATTTGTGTTTCCTTAGATTTCTTATGAATTGTTTTTCAGGATTCAAAGTTTCTGCTTAAAATTTTGCACTTCTGGAAGGTCAGCTAAGGAAACGTAGCTGAAACTGGGTCTTGATGAATAAAAACATTATATAAAATGATTTGAAAAGCCTTGAAATTCTGGCTATTCAAAACAGATTTGAAAGTGTCAATAGCAGTAGACACTTCTTCAATATTCAAAAAGAAGTTTCTTAACGATCCTTCTTTAATATTCATGTGAATTTTGGAAACTGTGGGGGAAAAGGTTTTTCAGCCTGCTCATAAAGAAAAGGAACCAGTACTTATTTGAGCCTGGATATCTCTAGTTGGGCAAACCGAAGAACAGGTAAAGGACAACATCTCTGCCTGCGAATTGGAAGATCCTGTGGCCTGGTTCACAAGGTCATGAGTTTGATTTCAGCTCAGCACAGGTGTGAGCAACTTTTGTCACTGACTCCCTGTATTGGTACATGGAAAAGACCTTGGGAAACAGGGCCAGGAGTCTATGCCAAGGAGATAGTAAGATAAGACACAGCATAGCCTGTGACTGGATAGTAGTGGGGCAGGAAGCTCAGAAAAGACCCTCCCTAGTGTTTCATGCTGTAAACAAGATGGTGGGAGAATTGTACATTCAGACTTACAAAGCTCTGTTAATGTAGCTTTATAATAAAGTAGAATTAGCTCATCCAATTAAAACATTTTGGGTAGCTGAAAGATGCAAAATGGATGATGGATTGCATCACATATATGGGGAGGGAAGCATTAGGTGATGATTCTTTGCTTTTTAAGTGTAATATGCCTATCTTAGGCCTTAGCCCAAGTTTTGAGTCCTTTGTACGCTAAGCTTTGTATATCGTGCCTTGAGGTTTACATATTGAACCAACTAACGTGGCTTATTGAGCAATCATGATTAAAGAAGCTCAGCCATTTTCAGTCCATTAGAAAATTCTAGACTAACTCTGGTAGAAACAGTAAACGTATACCCTTGAGAGCACTGTAGCTCACAAGCGTATTTAGCAGGGGTGAAATCCAGCAGGTTCTAACAGGTTCTGGAGAACCGGTAGCGGAAATTTTGAGTAGTTTGGAGAACTGGCAAATACCACCTCTGGCTGGCCCCAGAGTGGGGTGGGAATAGAGATTTTGTAATATCCTTCCCGCAGGTGGGGGGAGAATGGAGATTTTGCAGTATCCTTCCCTTTCCACACCCACCAAGCCACACTCACAGAACTGGTAGGGAAAAAAATTTGGATTTCACCCCTGGAATTTAGCCAGAAGTTATAGAATATTTTGTATTAAAAGTGTTTTCCAGTAGCTGGGGTGAGTGGGACTTTTTTGTACTTTGAACAAACAACTTATTATGCCTCCTATACCGAGAGTCTTTCTTGAACAAGTACAAGAAAGCTTTTATCTATTAACTTGAAATAACTCCCATTTCAACACATTGGGTAATTAATTTTGGTAACACTGTAGGTGTGTTGTTCTCCTCAGTGATCTTTCCTAATACATTTGCTTTACTCTTGTCCTGTTCCTACTCAGAGAAAAGCTTGTGTTGTTTAGCAGGCAGGCAATGTTAGTTCCTTGGTCAATTTATCAAGATCAGAAAAAATTGGTCATGGCAACTCATTATTGCTCAGGAATGAGTGAAACCTTCACTAAAGCTGAATGGTATAGGAATTGAATAGCTATTGTGTTAGGTGATGGCTGAAAATGTTCCCATGTATATAGGGAAGAACTAAGGGGACAATTTTCAATTATATCTGTTTCTCAGAATAATGGAAAGCAGCTTCATTTGTTTGTTTCTTTGTTTATTCATTGTTCTTCCAATTTGCATACCAAGTCAAAAAGATGGATGTTGACAACAATCTATTAAAATATATAGCCAATTAAAATACATAAACAATAGATATTAACAATAACACAAAAATACAAGACAAAAATGAAACTCGACAGTTAAAATAGAAATTAAGAGATTGTGACAGTTAACTAGATCCCAAATCTTCCATCTAAGGATTACAAAAAACTTAAGAATCTTAGATCCAAGGCCATACTTTCCCAAAAGGCTGGATCAGTGACTGAGAAAAAGCACCTCCTGGCCTCTTTCCTCATATGCTACTGTTAGAAGAAATATCCTTCTGGGTTCAGCTCCAAGTGGGGGAAAAGACACTGGAAACATGGAGACTGCTTGGAAAGATGGTTTAATGATGGACAGGATCACATGGTTTGAGTTCCTGAACAGAAAAGGGGGCGAGACCCAGTGAGTCCTCGGGTTTTATGCCCCCTCTGGCTTTGAACTTCCTGGGGCCCAGAAAGAGTATCCTGATTGGTTGTCAGACTCCTGGGTCTTAGCTAGCCTTGCTGGCTGATGTAATCTTCCCAAGTGCCATGTGGTGAGTTTCTGTTGCTAGATGGGTCCTATTGTGTTGCAGATGATTGTCCATTGACAAAGATTGAGTTTCTGCCTCAGGCCCATTGACAAAGGGTGGGGGCAGGAAGATGGGAGCTGCTTCGTCTTTAAAACATGCTTCTCCATTTCTCATCCAGGGAAACATAATATTCTGCCTTTTTAATATTTCCCAAAATATTTCATTCCTTTAGGAAAGGGGTGGGTGCTAACTTCCTACACTACAAAAGTGGAGCTTAACCAGAAGCTTCTCCTAAGGAGATGATATGGGCTGATTAGAACAGGTGAAGATGGCTTCGTAAACACCAGTTCAAGCCATATAAGGCTTTATGCTGTACAGAGTAAAACTCACACTTTAAATTGAACCTTGCTTGAACCTATTGGCAACTAATGCAAGAATTGCAACACAGGTGTAATGTGCTCTTGGCAGAGCCACCAAGTTAAAAAAAAGAAATACTACGGTATCTAAGGAGGAAAAAAAAATCTGATTTTAAGTTGTTGTCTCACAACAAAATGAATAGACAGGGGACTTATAAAAGTTATAAACCCAAACAAAACCCCTTTACAGTATCCAGCTTCCCTAACTTGTCAGATAGGATTGCTAGCTACCACTGAAACTCATATGTTGGAGGTCTTTTCCTCCAACATATCTATGCTTGTGACACCATTGTATATATGTTCCTTGATGAATATGTGTATATTTATTGCCCCAATGCACACTTCAAAAACTAATGCATATTGGATAAGGGACTTCTGAATAGAGGAGAGTATGTTTGTTCTCATAGAATTAAAAATTGCCTCAAAGGTTATGTAGTGCAATCTCTGCTCGGACCAAGACCATCACTGACAAAAAAGGTTATCTAATCTCTCTTTAAAGACCTCCCCATGGGAAAACTCACTGTTTCATTTGTTAGCTTTTTATACTAGCTGATATTCCTACAGTCAGGAAGTTCTTTTTGATGTCTAACCATCTTTGTACTTTTAATCTATTGGTTCTGGTTCTGCCCTCTGAAGCACAAAGAATAAGACTTAGATTTAGAATAACTTTATTGTCACTTTGAAGCAAACATTAAAATGAAATTTCATTGCATATAGCTCTCAAAGGGTCACCACCTCTAATATAAAAAATTACCATATTTTTCGGACTATAAGATGCACTGGAGTATAAGATGCACCAAGATTTTGAAGAGGAAAACAAGAAAAAAATAGTTTTTGCCCTCCCCTGCCCTCAGGAGCACTCTGCAGGCCTCCCAAACCCTCTGCACATCTCCTTTTTGTGAAAAATGGGACCATTTTTGGCTTCCCAAACCCCCCACGCATCGCGTTTTTGCCCTCCCCAGCCCCCAGGAGCACTTTGCAGGCCTCCCCAAACCCTCTACACATCCTGTTTTTGTGAAAAACAGGCCTGTTGTTGGCAAAAATGGGACACGCGAGGTGGGGTTTCAGGAGACCAAAAATGGCGGTGTTCAGTGTATAAGACGCACCAATATTTTCACCCTCTTTTAAGGGGGGAGTGTATTCTATACTCCGAAAAATACAGTATGCATATACCCACATGCCCACATATATTATTATATGACACAGAGAAACAACACAGTCTAGTTCGGTTGTATACATGTACACGGCAAGAAAAACAAATCTTGCGAGTTTACCAGACGGAGGGCATAGGGAACAAAACTGTTACAGAATCTGATAGTCCTGCTAGAAATACTTCTAAGTCTATTCCCCTTCAAATATTTGAAGATTGCTATTAGAACTCCTCCCTAAACATATCCATTTTAACTGCTCCTCATAGGATGTGGCTTTCATGTCTTGCACTGTCTTAGTAGCCATCTTTTGAACTTGCTTCAATTCATCACTGTCCTTTTTGAACACTGCTGCCTAGAGTTGGAGACAGTACTCTAAATGGGGTCTGACCCAGGCAGAATAGAATGGAACAATTATTTCTCATTATCTGGACTGTGTGCTCCTGTTAATACAGCCAAGATACTGTGGTTTTTTTAGCAAACACCTCTGGCTCATATTTCATTCATGGTCAACACAGACACCTAGATCCTTCTCAAATTTATTGCCAAAGCAGCCCTCCCCCAGCCCATATCTTTCATTTCTCCCAGATAAGGATTCTACATTTCTATTACATTCTGTTCCATTCACTTCAGCCCACTGCTAAATCCTGTGCATTTTAAAAAGAAAATCTTCTCTTCTTTTTCTTGAGTTTTGGACATTTGCAAATTTGATAATTGCCCCAACCTGTCCCAATGTCTTTAGGAACCGTGGTGGTGCAGTGGTTAGAATGCAGTATTTCAGGCTAATTGAATTCAGGCAGCTAATGCTGCCAGCTGCCAGCAGTTCAGCAGTTTGAATCTCACTGGCTCAAGGTTGATTCAGCCTTCCATCCTTCCGAGATGGGTGAATGAGGACCCAGATTGTTGGGGGCAATATGCTGACTCTGTAATCTGTTTAGAGAGGGCTGTAAATATACCCTGTGAAGCGGTATATAAGTCTAAGTGCTTTGCTATTTATATCCAACTCATTAATAAAAAACGCTGAGCAGAAAGGGCTTTGGCAGACCCCTGTGATACTCTGTTTAAATAATATAAGTATTCTTAGCTTCAGTCATTCAGCCAGGTATGAATCCATCTAAAGTTATATTGATTAACAATTACAAGTTATGAAATTATAGTCGACTTTGAGTGACCAGATAGATTTTTCCCCATAATCCAATCCTTCAGGTCTTCAAACAGTATACCAACTTTCACAGTAACTGAGTCCATCCACCTTGTTTCTAGTCATCCTCTTCTTCTCTTTCTTTCCACCTTTCCCAGCATCTGAACCCTTTCCAGAGAACTAAATCTTCACATAATATGTACAATGTAGGATAATCTGAGCCTGGTCATCTGTACCGTGAGTGAAAAACTAAGTTCATTTGATAAGCTATTAGGTTGTTTTCTTGGCTATCCACAGTATTCTTAAGAGTCTTCTCTAACACCAAAATTCAAAGTGCCAATATTCTTTTTATCCCACCTCTTCAAAATTCAGCTTGTAGAATATAGGTTGTTTTTATTATTGTAAACTGCCTAGGGTTGCCTCTAGACGAGATGGGCGGTATATAAATTTACTAAATAAATAAATATGGCATTGAAAACCATTTGCCTACATGTTTCTGATCTTTATAGAGATATGTTATACTCAGATGCCATGACAGTATAGACATAGCATCTAAATATATTTTTCAAGATTTTCATTGCTACCCTGTATCATATTTCATGACAGGCTTCCTTTACTATAGATAGTTTATTCTAAAAGGTAGAAGCTATCCTGCGTTTCAATACAGTCAATATTAATTGTCATGTCTACAACTGGCCACTGTACCTATTATCTTATTTATATTTAATCACAGTCCCATTTTTTTCATTCTACGCTCCTTGACTTTCATTATTACAGTTTGCAGATCATTTGTATTTTCAACTATCCTAGCACTGTCATTAGGAAAGCACAGGTTATTGATGTTTCTTCCTCCAGTTTTAAAACTCTACTCATCTTGAAATCCTGCTTCCCTTAATATATATTCAGCATATATGTTGAATAATAAGAGGAGACTATTCAGGCTTGCCTCACTCCTCTGCCAACCTGGAACCAGTTTGTTTCACCATGTTCTGTGTGAACTATGTCTACCTGACCAGTATATAGGTTTGACAATGAGATGTTCTAGGGTTTCCATGCTGCTAAGTAAATTCTATCTCCCAACATGATCAAAACAATCAAAAGCCTTTCTATTATCAATTAAGTACATACTAACTTCTTTTTTTTAAACATTATTTGGCTCAGGTTCCTTGGCCTTTCCAAAAGCAGCATGATCACCCAGTATTACTTTTTCCATATAGGGCTCTAATCTGTGTTGGATTATTTTGCTAGCCTGTGAAATTCAGGATATTACAGTATATGATAGTTTGCTCACTCTGGTAAGTCTCCTTTTTTAATATTGGAATGTAGACTGACCTCTTCCAGTCTGTTAACCACTGTGTTGTTCTTCAGATTTGCCGGCAAACCTTAGGTAGAAATGTTACTGACTCTTCTTTTGTTGCTTGACATATGTGGGTATTTCATCAGCTTCTGTAGACCTCTGCTTTGGTAAGGACTGGAGCACAGATTTAACTTCATTTTCTAAGTCTAGAACTTCTTGTAAACTTCTTGTAAATACAGAATATCTTCTAAGGTACTGTAGAGATTGATTTCTCTGCTGTACAGCATTTCAATATACTCCTTCCATCTCTCTTTGATATTCTTTGAATTAGCCACTAAAAGTTATATTATCTAACCCATATGTTACCATATTGTTAATCAGGTTATCATGACAAACTTTGTAGAGCCTTGGTAGTACAGTGGTCTAAAGCACCCTGTTATTAACACCAGCTGCCTGCAATTATTGCAGGTTCAAATCTCACCAGGCTCAAGGTTGACTCAGCCTTCCATCCTTTCTAAGGTAGGTGAAATGAGGACCCAGATTGTGGGGGCAATAAGCTGACTTTGTATAAATATACAGAAGTATGAAGGCTATTTCTTAACGCATTGTAAGCCGCCCTGAGTCTCCGGAGAAGGGTGGCATATAAATTAAATTTAAAAAAAAAATACAAAGTCCACAGCACACCCCTGACGCATGAAGCTAGTAAGTAACTTCATTAAAAAAGGGAGAGATAAGGTTTGTGTGGCACGAACTGTTTATGGCAAACTTACGCTGGCTCTGGTTAATTGTTGCATTCCTATCCAAGTGCTGAGAAACATGATGTTTGATCATCTGCTTGAATTCTATAGCAGAACAGCTGCCAGTCTGACAGGTCTACAATTTCTCTGGCTACCTTTTTTCTCTGTTTTGAGTTGTAATTTCCTTTTTTTTTTTCACTCATAGCTCATTAGTGGCCATGGTTATACTTCCCTTCTTAGAAAAGATAAACAAAAAATACAAGTTGAGATAGTGTTTTCACTATCCTCTGTTATCAATTCATATACTTCTCTTCACACAGACCTGTAGTTTTGTGTTCCTCGGTTAGGATATCTCTCACAAACCTCATTCTGCACTGTAGCCTTTCTGACACAATCCCTACAATTTCTGACATTTACTCTGTATTTTAATTTAGGGATTCATCTTCCATTTGCTAGAGTGTCTCTTTTTATTTTCAGTGTTTTAGAAAAATTTGTAGATGTCCACATTGGTTTATTTAGATAGCTTCTATTTTCCCTTCTAACAGCAATTGTTTACAATTTCCTCTCTTCCTTTTCCTTCAGGTTTTCATGCCAATGGGTTTCTGTCTGAGATCATCAAAATCTGTTTTTCTGAGAAAGATACAAGACTGACTTTTCCCTGTTCTTCTCCTCCTTGGTATTATGAACTTATCGATAAGAGAAAATGGTGATTTATTGGACACAAACAATTGGTAGATTTCCAGTAAAATTCATTTTTCTCTCACTGATGCTGTCGCAGCCCTCTTTAAAAGTGTGGTCAATTGGTACCATCAAGCCTCATCTATATTTTCAGCCTGTCCAAATAATCTCTACAACTCCCACAATAATTACTTTTGTATCCCTCTCCTTTTATTCTTATCTAAATATACTCAATAGTCATACTCTAAGTCATGATTTTTGCACAGATAAATACCCCTTCTATACACATCACAAGACAAACATACTCTTTCTATTGAAGCTATTTTAATGACTTGTAGACTTCTAAGGCTGTATTTCAACCAAGTTGCACTGATGCTTATAACAACATCTTTGTTTTCTTGTCTTATGATTTCACATTTTCGGTTTGTTTCTTGGACATTTGATGTTTGGCACCCCCCCCTACTGGCTAATGGCTTTGCAGTTGTCCTTTCTGCCTATCTGTTTTTTTTTTATTTATTTATTTATTTTATTTTTATTTTTTTTTTATTTTTTTTTTATTTTTTTTTTATTAAACATTAAGACATACAAAACAAAACAAAAACAATAACATATAGACATAAACAACAAAAATACAACCATTCCCTCCACCTACACCACTCGTACTACATATACATATACATATTTGTTGTCAGTCATCTACAGATCATATCTTTTTTTTTTCAAATTACATGGTCGATTGTCATGTGTTTCACCTCAAAATTGTAAATATTGATATTATGATACTCTTTTTGTTCTATATCTCTCTACTTTATGTAACCCTATTTGTCGTGTTTTAGTTTATTGTTATTTTGCTTTCCAGCCATTGGTACCATTTGTGCCATACTTGGTAGAATTCGCTTTCTTCTTTGTCCTGGAGTTCTAAGGTTAGCTTGTCCATTTCGGCACATTCATTTATTTTGGAAATGATTTTTTCTCTGCTCGGGATCAGGTCCGTCTTCCAATTTTGGGCATATATGATTCGCGCTGCTGTGAGAATATGGGTACTGAGGTATTTTATTTCTTTATTATATTGTGTTGTCATCATTCCGAATAAGAAGAACTCTGGTTTATTTGGTATTTGCAAGTTTGTTATTTC
>WNWU01000001.1:41035423-41048787 GCA_012654045.1 Ptyas mucosa | reverse complement strand
AGAATTCTGGGAGTCGAAGTCCACAAGTCTTAAAGCTGCCAAGTTTGGGAACCCCTGCGTTAAGCAATAGCCTTCATACTTTTGTATATTTATACAAAGTCAGCTTATTGCCCCCACAAACTGGGTCCTCATTTAACCCACCTTAGAAAGGATGAAAGGCTGAGTCAACCTTGAGCCTGGTGAGATTCGAACTTACAGTAATTGCAGACAGCTGGTGTTGATCACTATGCTTTTAGTCTGCTGAGCTAAACCAGGTTCCTAATTTCAGTAGTGTTCAACTATAGCTATCAGAAATGCAATTCACAATTTATATTGGAGGAAAAAAAATTCCCTTGGTGTCGTAACTATAACCATGAAATACAGTAGCCACCAAGTTATGTTCAACTTACGTTTTTAAAACAAATAGACCAATACTCTCAGGTTGTGGTTAGCTGAGTGGAAATCCATCAACTGTACCCTCTACCCTACAGTTCCTATAACAAAAATTACAACAAGTAGGCTGAAAAAGCTTAGATGATGCTATGCCTGATTTCAAAGATAGCATACAAGATTGGCATACTCAAACCTCAAGATTAAATAATGTTGCAGGAAAATGCCACAATCAAGTTGCGCAAAGCACATCTAATATGCTTTGGTATATGGAAAAGGGTAAAAATTGAAGTGCACTGGGGAGGGGGGGGGCAAAGCAGAAGGAATTTAATGGGAATGCTCAAATGTTATATATATGGTTCCGCTAGATTTAAAGAACCAAACTGTCATGATTTGCAGTGATTTTAAAGTTTTTAGGCAATTGTTAAGCAATGCCCCTTTTTTTAGAATTAAGACACTCCAGAGAAAAATATTGCAGCAAAATAGACCTGACAGAAGGTTATTTACAAATAAAAAATGGGGGAGGATTCCAAAGAATTCCTCACCATAAGTACACACAAAGTGTTGTATCGATATAACAGGCTTGCCTTTGGAGTAGCATCTACACCAGCACATGGCCAGAGAGATATAGCTCAAATGCTACAAGGCCGTCTAAATCCCCAGTGCTATTCAGATGACAAAATTGTCTCAGGAAAAAAACAATGAGGCGCACCTTACAAAATAGCAATAGCAATAGCACTTAGATTTATATACCGCTTCACAGTGCTTTACAACCCTCTCTAAGTGGTTTACAGAGTCAGCATATTGCCCCCAACAATCTGGGTCCTCATTTTACCAACCTCGGAAGGATGGAAGGCTGAGTCAACTTTGAGCCTGGTGAAATTCGATCTGCCAAGTTGCTGGCAGACGCTGATCAGCAGATGTAGCCTGCAGTACTGCACTCTAACCACTGCGCCATCACCACTCTTTGTCCTGCAAAAATGCTACAGATTTCAGCTTTGAGAACAATACCAGAAATGTGAATTCCTTAAAACTAGTATTACATATCGTAGCCACTCTATTGATACACAAGGCCTAGATCCGTGATGGCGAACCTATGGCACGGGTGCCACAGGTGGCACGCGGAGCCATATTGGTGGGCACACGAGCTCAGCTCCAGCACATATGCGTGCACCAGCCAGCTGATTTTTGGGCTTTCTGGGTCCACCAGAAGTCAGGAAACACACTGTTTCCGGCCTCCGGAGGGCCTCTAGGGTGTGTGGGGAAGGCCGTTTTTGCCCTCCCCAGGCTCCCAGAAAGACTCTGGGGCCTGCGGACAGCAAAAAATGGGCCTACTGGGCCTACGGTGCTATCACATGCCAAAAGCGGGGGGAGCACAGGGGGGGTAGGGCACATAGAATTATAGATGTGGGCACGTGTGCGTGTGACCCCACTGCGCTCCCCCCACTTTTGGCACGCAACGGCAAAAAGGTTAGCCATCACTGGCCTAGATGGTTTTCCGTTTAGTTACTTTAAGTGTTTTAAGTGGCTTTATGATATATTTTCATTGTTTTATTGTACTCTGCCCAGAGTACCTTGTGTGAGATGGGCAGCCATATAAATCTGATAAACAAATAAAAACAATAAGTAAGCAGAAGAAATTTAAGCAGTGGTGAATGCCTCAAGGCTACCGAATGTATCACAGTTAATTTTTTTTAAAAAAGATTCCTGCCAAATCTAGCCATTAAGCTCTGTGCTTTTAACACTTCATTATATATGGGGAGAGTATGACAATGAACCAAAGAGTATGAACAAGCTTTCACAAAAGCAAAGAATATGGAGGCAGCATTTACAGTGTTCAATACATTATAACTCACGTTAGTGAAATTGGCTTGTGATGCTTCAAAATATGGCATAGATGGAGTTAAGCCATACATCAGTGGTGGGTTCCTCCCGGTTTGGCCCAGTTCCCCCGAGCCGGTAGCAGTGACAATATGATGTCACCGAACCAGTTCTGCCCCCCCGCGTTATTCTTACCTTTTATTTGACCCCACCCCCAATCTATTGCTGCCTCCTGAGTCCCAGCTGATCAGCTAGAAGGAAAAAAAACTGTTTAAACTCTTGCCGCGGGGCTTCAAAGGGCCGCCCTACAGCTGATCAGTGTTAAAAGGCAGTGTGGTGGTAGACCAGTGCCTCCAAAAACAAATGAGTAGACCGGTGCCTCCAAAAACAAATGAGTAGACCGGTGCCTCCAAAAACAAATAAGTAGACCGGTACAGCTCTGCAAGCAGTTAAAAGCCTGGTAGACCAGTACCTCTGCTAAATCCTAAAGAATTGTCACATGACCATCAAGCCATGCCCACAAAATAAGCCACGCCCACAGAACCAGTAGTAAAAAAATTTAGAACCCACCCCTGCCATACATCATGACTGATGGCAAGAAGTACCCAGTAGCATTTGCACTTTGTTCACTTACAGCTGCAGAGAAAAATTATGACAGGCAAAGAAACACTGAACCTGGATTAGTAGTAAAATATTTCAGGCAGCATTTGTAAAGGAAGTTGAGTTTATTCTTAACTGCCACAACTGTTAATGTTTAATGACCAAAAACTGACTCGGCCACATTGCATTTGCTTAAATGTCACATTGGACTTTGTTCCTTGGGGCTGGTGGAGGTCTGGGAAGGCACTGATACAAAATAATACGCCATCATGCAAATTACAGACAGAATGCCTTGTCTTCTTATACAGGATGAAAAAAACCCAGATCAGATGGGGATTTTCTTTCATAAAGCTTGAGACTTCCTATCCCTGCTGACACAGAAACTAGGAAAGGCCCAAAACTGCCGGTTTAGGCAGCAATTTTGAATTTCTCAAATCTGCAGCAAATAATTTATAGAGTTTTAGCAAGTCCATGATAGACAGTGTATTATGTAAGTACTAAGAACCATCACAGCATCCATACTGAGAATTCAAAAGTTGGAGAACCTACAGGTTGGGCATCTCAGAGAATTAAAGGCAAAAGGATTAACTCAGAGTTTTGTTTGGTGGCTGGGAATAGGCTAACAATCAAACATTTTGCAACGAACTGCTCAGATTGTCCAGAAGATGCATAAACTACACCATTTACACTTGAAAATGGCTTGTGTAGAAGTGGCAAATATTCATATAGACTACAGATTTATTTATGGGTACAGCCTTTTTTATTGTGGTGAATGGATGTTCCGGTGGCCAGATATGTTTCTAGTGACTTCAATAAAGATGTGTATACCATAGATGTATTGTGAGAACTATTTGTGAGAGCAGGTGTTCCAGAACGATTAGTGAGTGACAATGGATCAGAATTTATAGCTAAACATTTTCAGATATTCTATCCTGTAAAAGAATAGAATCAGACATGTAACATCAACAATATGTCACCCGGCTACAAATGTACTGGCTGAAGGATTTGTTCATGGTCTCAAAAATGCTTTGTGAGCAATGTGTTAGAAAAACATCACACTGAACCGAAAGCTTAACATTTTTATTTGCATATTCAAAGTAGTGCATGCAACAACATATCAAATTCAGCAATGTTGACGTTAGCTCATACCTTATGTTCAAAACCTTCTCAAACCTAATGTGAGAAGACAGTTTGGGACAGAGCTGAAATAAGCTGAACGATCCCATGCCGAAACCAGACTCTTCTTCACTGAACAAACTATACTGACAAGATTCTATAGGAAGGAATATAAGTAGACAATGAAAAACAACCAAGAAAGAACTGGACTTCTTTCTTAAACTGTATTGAGATTGAATCTTAATAACATTTAGAGATGATGAACTGATCTGCTGAAGGTAACATAAGTAAAAGATGAAGAATCTGCAGCTAACATGCTTGGAGAATCAATTGTAATTCCTGAGTTACCACCATTAGCACCTTTCCCTGAACTCAGTGGTTGCTTCATAGTTACCAGCACTGTCAGACATTGTGTGTGTTCCTGTTCGTGGTAACATGTGGCATGTGGATTTTAATGGCACAGCTGGTGTTCTGCTTGCATGAGCCAGCGTATGGAGTGCGTAAAAGGAGAAAAAGCAGAGCATTTCTAGCTGTGATAGTAGTTGTGCTAACCAGGGCTGGTGTGGTGAGATCTGGAGACAGCAGCCCTATTGGTGCAGTCTGGTATATAGGTACTGGCGACTAGGGGGTGGGGCACCCATCTCCTCAGTTGTTGGGGGAATATACTGTTAGTCTAATCTAAAACTTGGAAACAGAGAGAAGGAAAAGGAAAGGAGAGGAGAGGAGGAAAAAAAAGTGGCTGGAAAGAACAGAGTGCCTGGAGAGGAAGATTGAAAAGAAAAGTTCGTTTCTGGTTGGGAAGAGAGAAGAGAGAAGGTTTCAGGAGGGTTTCCTTAGAAAAAAAAGAAGTGAAGATCCAAAGAGACAAGAGTTCCATCCAAGGCCCAAGAATGGGAAGGAAAGACCCAGCAGGCTCAGAGAGTGGCTTGACTCAAGATCCCAGAGGGAAAGGAGGGAAACAGATGGGGTGGACAAGTTGTGGTGGAGAACTAGTCTCTGGAAGGACTGGGCAGAAGGCCCAGAGAGAGGTTTCTCCCCCAGCAGAGAATCAGTAGGTGTTCAGTAGGTGAGCGGTCCAGGAGAAAGTCAAGTCATGCTGAGCACACTAAGTAAATTCCATCCCATTACTTTCTTTTCATTCTCTAACTTGGCAAGCCTAGAAATGGAGTAGCAAGATGGAGAGAAAGGAGGAAGTTAAGACATATAAACCAGGAGCCTGGTTTAGCTCAGCAGACTAAAACCATAGTGATTTAAACCAGCTGTCTGCAATTACTGTAAGTTCGAATCTCACCAGGCTCAAGGTTGACTCAGCCTTCCATCCTTTCTAAGGTAGGTGAAATGAGGACCCAGTTTGTGGAGGCAATAAGCTGAGTTTGTATAAATATACAAAAGTATGAAGGCTATTGCTTAACACATTGTAAGCCGTCCTGAGTCTCCGGAGAAGGGCGGCATATAAATCAAATTAAATATATATATATAGAGAGAGGGAGGGGGTGGTCTCTGAGAAGGAGACTTAGGAGGAAATCTGATGCCAGGTGAACACCATGTTGTAAATGACATCACTATGTACATTTCAGTGGTGGGTTTCAAAAATGTTTACTACTGGTTCTGTGGGTGTGGTGTGGTGGGTGTGGTGTGACTTGGTGGGCGTGACAGGGGAAGGATACTGTAAAATCTCCATTCCCTCCCCACTCCAGGGGAAGGTTACTGCAAAATCCCCATTTCCTCCTGATCAGCTGGGATTTGGGAGGCAGGGAATAAATAAAATAATAAATAATAAATAAAATTATTTATTATTTAATTTATTTAATAGATGGGGGCAGGGCCAGTCAGAATTTTTACTATTGGTTCTCTGAACTACTCAAAATTTCCGCTACTGGTTCTCCAGAATTGGTCAGAACCTGCTGAAACCCACCTCTGGTACAGTTATTATATATAATAACAAAAACATTAAAAGCCTCCACTGTCTTGTTTTCTGTGTCACTTGCCATCTCTGCAAAAGCAATACACTTTCAGTTCAAAAAAACAAACAAACCCCACCCTATCATGCTTTGACGTGATAATACATCAATACAATGAAGCCACCACAGTGCCTAGATTTGTAAAGAGAAACTTTAAGAATCTCTGCACTTCATTCCTCACTGGTATTTTGATAGGGAGCAGTGTGGTGCGGAGGATTCAAACTTCCATCTCAGTGTTTTTATCCACAGCATCCCTAGGCCAAAACGGTGAACTCAAGCTAGTAGTTTGCAATCCTGCAGCATTTGGGGTGCCCTTGTGGAGCAGCATCCTGGGGGTACCACGGCATACAATTTGAAAACCACAAGTGTAGTTATCATTGCCATTATTGGTTGATTAGGAGAGCTTGAACTCTTATATTTTTATCTGGCTGCATATATGTTGTCATTCTTGCAGATTCACTGGACTTAATTTTTCCAAGTACATTCATTCAAGCAAGCAGGAAAAAAAATTACTCCTGAATCAGGTGTCTTTTGCTGACCAGTGGAAAAGATATATTTTACAGTAAATCCCTGTTCCTTGTTACAGGCAGCTTTGAGTAAGCAAGGTAACATAGATCACTAAGTATCAAGATTGGACAGCACGTTTCAGATTTTTAAAAAAGCTAAATTATTAAATGACATATGAAGGATTCACTCTATCTTTCTTAATAAGTCAGCTGGTTCCACTTACAATCAAGCATTTCTGTATTTCTGGTTCAATTAATTTTCACAGATCTCAACTTGAAAAAGTTAGCCGGGCATCTTTTTAGCTCGCAATTTTTACCAGATGTGCTTGCTGTATAAATTAAAGACCAAGTATACAATACATTATACTAACATTACTTGTTAGATTTATCCTTGGCCTTTTCTTCAAAAGCTCAAAGTGGCATCTATGAGGATCTCTCTTCATTTTATCCCTACAACAGCAAACCTGTGAAATAATTTGGGATGATAGTGTGACTGGACTGAAGTTATCCAGCAAGTTCCCCTAACTAAGGATGGATTTGATCCTTAAATCACTTCATCATAGAGTCCCCCCCCACCACTACTATTACCTTTCAGCAATGTATGCTTTTATATGCCAGACATATAAAGGTCAAATGGCACTGAGGTAAAATGAATCTCTTGTTACTCAGATGGCATTATTAGCAGAAGGGCTGTGAATGTGGAGAATTGTTCTTTAACGGGGGAATTGTCATTTCAACCCAGTGACTGCTAGTTCAGATATATCAGTTTAAGAGACCTATACTGGGTGGAGAGTCTTGCTTACCCTTTTTCTTTTATCGCACACACAATTTCTTAGCTATGGTTACAAGAAATATTGTCAACTGAAGCCATGAGGAATAAACTCTGAGATTGTCTGCTTAGGATCCGGTTATTTTTTATGAAATTTTTCCAGAAAAGACATTTCTATGCAGCAACAATACTTCCAGAGATGCTTGGGTTTCCAACTTGAAATGAGGATCCTTTACAAGTGATGCTTCACCAATGTTCACAGACTTAATTACAGGCTGCAGCCCTCCCACATGTTCTAGATTTGGGGTTTCCTCAAGCTTGTTCTCAATTCCAAACAGAGATCACGGCAGTGGTGAAATGTAAAATTTGTTACTACCGGTTCTGTGGGCATAGCTTGGTGGTGGTGGGTAATGTGACCGGATGGGCGTGGCCAACTTTTTTTTTTTAACTTTTAAAAACATTTTTTCTACAACCTCTTCAGCTGAAGAGGTTGTAGAAAAAATGCTTTTAAAAGGCTCTGACGATCCCAGCTGAGCTGCGCAATCATCAGAGGCTTTTTTTTACTTTCAAAAGCATTTTTTCGACTGAAGAGGTTGTAGAAAAAAATGCTTTTAAAAGTTAAAAAAAAACAGCCTCTGATGATCGCATGGCTCAGCTGGGCATGGGGGAGGGGGGCTTTTTGCTACTGGTTCTCCGAACCACCCACCGCCATTGCTACCGGATCAGGCAATCCGGTCCAAACCGGGAGCTGTTCACCTCTGGATCACGGTAAAAGTTCAGAGAAATATAGTTCCACAAACAGCAACTATATTATAAAAGACCTGAGCCAGCTAAGATGGCAGCTCTGCCAGATGACTATAATCGCCACAGAAGCCCATAATGCAATTCTGTCAAAATTGCCCTGTCCTCAGAATAGGAAGTTATGGAGGTGCCTGAAGAAATAGCATTTTCCTTGCTATGCATGCACAGGTGGTATCTGAGTGTCTGAGAAGGAAGAAACGGGACTCTTGTGAACACTTTTGGGATCATTGAAACTTAACCATTTTGCAGATAGAACAAGAGGAATAATTTGCCCTGTTTTTATTCTGAACTGCAGCCATTTAATGCTTGGTGTATGCCGAACAGGAAGGGGACTTGGCATATGAAGTTTTTAAGCTGGGACAGGAATGTTTTGTGTTCCAGCCAGAGGCCAAGTGGAATTTCAGCTGTTTTTATGCTGTGTGAGGAGGAAAAATAGAGAAGAATCAAAACTGCAAGGGAGAATGTTAATTCTAACCTCACATTGGCTAAATGATAAGGGAGCAAGAAGCAGATAGTGCCCCCTGCTGGGACACTGGGAGCATAGCCAAACTCGGTAATTAGCGGTAAAAATGAACACAGTTCTTTTTTCCTAAATCAGGGGGATAAAAGCCACATGCTACATGAGATAGACGCCTGCAGTTATTAGACAGCACGGATACAGCTGCTAAAAGAAGTAATTTCATTTGTTTTGTTTTTTTCCATAGCTCAGAATGCCATGTTAACCTCCACTGAGATCTAAGACGCTACCTCTGGATATTAAGAGAATTCCATCACTTCCAGCATCCTTGGAACTAGAGTGTACAGATATTGTAGCGATAGATAGATAGATAGATAGATAGATAGATAGATAGATAGATAGATAGACAGACAGACAGACAGACAGACAGACAGACTGATTGATTGGATTTTCATCCCACCTTTATTAATTTAAAAATTACTCAGCGGGGCAAACATATACAATACTTCTTCTCCTCCTTCCGCTTTCTTTGAGAGCACCTGAATACATATAGCAGTGATGGCTAATCTTTTTTGGACTGAGTGCCCAAAGCGTGCATGCGTGCACGAATGTGCGCATCTGTGTGCACACTCCCAAAATGCATGCCCCCTGCCCCCCATGGATGCGCGGCAGAGACCCGAAGACCAGCTGGCTGGGGGTGGAGGCGCATGTGCAGCAGAGCTGCTCTGGGGTGACAGCTTGCTTGCCCACAGAGAGGGCTCTGCATGCCACCTCTGGCACGGTGCCATAGGTTCACCATCACAGAAATATATTCTCAGGAGGTCTGCTTAAAATATCAAAATAGTTACTGTACAATTAAATCAGATTTCTAGAGTATCTTCATTTTGGTATTTTACTTTGTTTTCTTTTGCTTTGTTTAAGAAAAGTTCAAGTAAGAGACCCTGGAAGAGATATCTTCCTACAGCTTAAAGTAAACTAAATTGGCAAGAGCCACAAAGGAATAGAAAGAAACATGGCTTTAGTCAGACAAATGCTGGATCAAAAACATGTAATCATATTATAGAAAATCTTTCTTTCTAAACTCCATACCTGTTCAGTACTGCAGAAAATGGAATATATATATATAAGATAATAAATATATTCATTTATTATCTTAGGAAATCATGACACCACAAAGCTTGAGGATCCTTCCATCAGCTTTTACGTTTTCTGAATTGGGAAGACCACCATATAGAATTTCCAGTTCCAACTTTATTTCTTTTTGTTTGTCCCAAATTTCCAATCTTATTCAGCGAATTCGGGCTTGTTATAAAAATTTGACATTTCTGTTACACCATAATACATGTTAATACATTTTGCTACCTCTGTAAAGAGAAATGCCTCCTTTTGTTAAGTGCTTATATTTCATTGTTCTGTAAATCATTGGGTCTAACACTTTCTTAATCATTGTTAATAGCTCAACCTCTTAACCACTAAAGGTCATTAGGACTCTTCTATCCTCATTATTTCTATGATTTCACCCTTTTGTTTGTCTAGAGAGTTAAAGCTTATCTATGTATAAAAGATTTATAGAAACCCATATCAAAAGGCAGTAGGGGGGAAGATGTAACAGAGTGAAAAGAGGGAGACCTGTATTATACTCCTTCTGAGTCTGGAATTTAAAACAAATTTATCATTGCTTTTCTCCCTGCTTGTAAATACTCTTAATTTCCCTAACAGCTTCTAGAACTGTAAAGGAGAAAAGTTTATATCTACTTTTTTTTCCACATTGTGCATAATTTAATAAAGCTATATTGTGTTCCCCATGCTTTTGTCTTTAACTAATCTTTCTTTGAAACAAGGAAGGAATCTGGTAGCACTTTTTCAGACAAACAAAGCACTGAAATCCATATTAGGAACCAGAAAAGGAGAAGAAAGATATTGAATGACATCAAAATACAGAAGACATTCTACACTAAAAAAGTTGATTGTGCAGATTTTTAAAAGTATAAGAATCAAAACCAAACCTATGGTTCAGCAACACATACTAAAACATATCTGGACCAAGGCCAGATTCCTTTTCTCCACTTTCTGATAGTTGAAATATAAAACAGAACCATATAAATTATGATATTACTATTTAAACAAGCTGTGGGCTCATCTCAAAACAACAAAGGATATAGTAGTGATGACATCAAAAGGTAGAAAACGTCCAAGAGCCATGTGTGCTATGTCTGCTCAGTTTTTCTACAGCAGAACTGATGACCTTAATGCCTTTTTTAAGTTGATGGGGCAATAAAGGAAGAGATTACAGCAGTGAGTCAACCAAATAAAGCTAAGTGGAAAAAGCCAGTCAGTTATTCTTTTTCTCACAGGGTTCTCTTAGTAAGTCAACCCATATGTAGCTGAAAATGTTATTTTCAGTCAGAATATGTGACCCAGAGAGGATAAATTATGTCCTGTTTGAATGAGGTAACAGATAGAACAAAGCTTCCTTCCATTAATATACTGAACAAATCCGACGGATATAAATTAAACATATTGAATAAACTACTAAAAGCACATTTATCCCATCAGATTCTTTTATTTTCAACATTTTTTATTCCACTCTACTTCCAGTCACTCAAAACAGTATATGCAGAAAAAAATAAGATAAATAATGATTCTCAACCATGTACATTATAATAGCACTGATCAAGAAAAGTCACTAACATCTTGAATGCTCACTCCCAGAGCCATGTTTTTATTTCTTTAAAGAAGTCTCTTAAGGAAGGGGATAGGACAAGAAGTAATGGGTGGAAGCTTGTCAGAGAGAGATTCAACCTGGAAATAAGGAAGAATTTCCTGACTGTATGAATAACTAATCAGCAGAATAGCTTGCCTCCTGACTTGTGCGTGCCCCCATTGCTAGATTCAAGAAAATATTGGACGATCATCTGTCTAAAAGGGTATGAGGACTCCTGCCCTGGACTAGAACAGGGGTCTCCAACCTTTCCGGCTTTGCGGACTGGCAGGGGAAGGGATTGCGTAGAGGGGTTCTTCACAAGCAGTGGGCACACATGCTTGCAGCCCCATTTATGCAAGCGGCGGGTGCGAGCACCCCCCACTCACGCAAATGAACTTACTGCACAATTGTGAGCACCCGCCACTCGCTCAAATTGAGCTTCCCATGTGAGAACAAGCGTCTACCACTTGCATGATCCGGTTCTGAAGGGGCCACAGCCCGATACTGGGCCATACCCGGGGTTTGGGGATCCCTTGACTAGAAGACCTCCAAGATCCATTTCAACCCTATGATACGAAGGTGAGCTATTTCATAAAAGGAAGGGAAGCACCGCTGAGAAACTCTTGATATGTTTCCCTAGATGCAGCTCCCTTGAAGATGGCGTCTTCAACTAATCTTTCTGGAAGGACAGATTCAGTTTGAAATAAACAGCCTCAGAAACAGCTAGGCTTTGAAATAAGATGTTTTGAAGAGTTAGAATATCCTCTGATACTCATTCTGAGACTGAATTGATTTTAAGGTACTTTGCCATGAGCAGAGTTCAAGCATTCTTGCCAGTGGTGAAATGTAAAATTTGTTACTACCGGTTCTGTGGGCGTGGCTTGGTGAGGGGGGGTAATGTGACTGGGTGGGCGTGGCCAACTTTTTTTTGTTTGTTTGTTTTAAAAGCATTTTTTCTATAACCTCTTCAGCCAAAGAGGTTGTTTAAAAAATGCTTTTAAAAGGCTTTGACAATCCCAGCTGAGTTGCTTGATCATCAGAGGCTTTTGCTTTCTTTTAAAAGCATTTTTTATTTTATTTTTTTGCTTTTAAAAGAAAAAAAAAGCCTCTGACGATCAGGCAACTCAGCTGGGATTGTCAGAGCCTTTTAAAAGCATTTTTTTTTACAACCTCTACAGCCGAAGAGGTTGTAGAAAAAATGCTTTTAAAAGTTAAAAAAAAAAGAGCCTCTGATGATTGTGCGGCTCAGTTGGGCATGGGGGGGGGGAGGGATTTTTGCTACCAGTTCTCCGAACCACCCATCACCATCGCTACCGGATCAGACGATCTGGTCCGAACTGGGAGCATTTCACCCCTGATTCTTGCTTATTGTATTATTGTTCAACATTTGTTTATAATATATCACTGTCATAAAGTTAGAAATGTTCTGTTTAGCTGTTACGTTTTTTATTTTGTAGGGTTTTTTTTAAAAAAAAATCTGGTTCTCAATGTAACATAGGATATAAACAAGCTAAATATAGATTAAAATTTTGAGTGGCTTTTTTTTTCTTTTTGGTTAATCCTGAATTTTCCATCTGTTCTTCTTTGATCACAGATGTAATAACTTTTAAAAATACTTCTGTAGCATGGTAAAAAAAGAATGAAAATAAAAGCAAAACTGTGCAATAGCTCTGCCATTCACAACTAGACTAGATGACTGCAGAACTTTTGGATCCATAGAAATATTTCTCATGGACTCTCTGATAAAATGGCAAACATAGGAAAAGACCATACTATTTTCCGAACACTTATTTTTTCAAGAGGAAAAATATTGAGATAAATATTTTGAGAATTGAAGTTTAAGGCAGAAAACTAGTCTGAGTTCCAAAAACCTTAGTCTAATATTTTAAAATCTTAGGAGAAGAAGAGAACCTAGTCAGTGGTAGCCACACTGCCAACATAACTAATCCCCATAAATTGGCCCAACCATTTTTTGAAATCATCTTAAAAGTATCTTGTTCATGCAAGTTCCCAAACAATCCTTTTCAAAGCACACACAGCCCTAATTTCAACAGATGGATAGACATCTCTTCCTATTCTCTGATCTTCCAGTTGAATTTCTTTCACTTACCCATGTCAGAAAGCCCAATGCTGAGAAAGTACAGTATAAAGTTTTCCAATAGAATAGAATAGAATAGAATAGAATAGAATAGAATAGAATAGAATAGAATAGAATAGAATAGAATAGAATAGAATAGAATAGAATAGAATAGAATAGAAT
>WNWU01000001.1:40935528-41035413 GCA_012654045.1 Ptyas mucosa | reverse complement strand
ATAGAATAGAATAGAATAGAATAGAATAGAATAGAATAGAATAGAATTCTTTATTGGCCAAGTGTGATTGGACACACAAGGAATTTATTTCTGATGCATATGTTCTCAGTATACATACTGTACAACAACAAAGTTGTTTGTACACTGTTGTAAAGCTAGAGGCAAAGCAATCCCATTCCCTTCAGTATCACACTGGTTGACTACAATGTTAGCTGCCACATGGTTCAGAGACCTTGAGCATTTCATATTGTTTTGCAGCTAACATTTGGATTTTGAGACAAGTCTTAGTGCTGATTTATTTATATAGCAGATTTATATCCTATCTCAACCATGATACATTATAGATTCTGTGGTGGCACAGTGGTTAGACTGCAGTATTGCAGGCTGATTCTGCTCACTGCCAGCAGTTCGATCCTGACCGGCTCAGGGTTGACTCATCCTTCCATCCTTCTGAGGTCAGTAAAATGAGGACCCAGATTGTTGGGGGCAATATGCTGACTCTGTAAACTACTTAGAGAGGACTGTAAAGCACTCTGAAGTGGTATATAGCCTAAGCACTATTGGCATTGCTATTCCCTTCTCCCACTGTTTTTTATTTTAATACTAGCAACCCTGTGATGTAGACTGGGTTAAGAGATAATGAGCTGCCACAAATAACAATGGGCTTGAATCTGTGATCTCCCGGTCCCACCTTTAATCACTACACTGATTAGGTCTTCTGTAGTTTCTAATATATTGCATCCTCTATGAAAGTTTAATGTTAACAGCGCTCATGCCCAGTTGATGGCACACCATTTGCTTAATCTCTCACCACCATCACAGTATTTTGTTATGCTGTAAGCAGCCCAGAGTTGCTTTGAAATGAGATGGGCAGCAAATAAATTTAATACATACATACAGTCATGGCCGTAAATGTTGGCGCCCCTGAAATTTTTCCAGAAAATGAAGTATTTCTCACAGAAAAGTATTGCAGTAACACATGTTTTCCTATACACATGTTTATTCCCTTTGTGTGTATTGGAACAAAACCAAAAAAGGGAGGAAAAAAAGCAAATTGGACATAATGTCACACAAAACTCCAAAAATGGGCTGGACAAAATCATTGGCACCCTTTCAAAATTGTGGATAAATAAGATTGTTTCAAGCATGTGATGCTCCTTTAAACTCACCTGGGACAAGTAACAGGTGTGGGCAATATAAAACTCACACCTGAAAGCAGATAAAAAGGAGAGAAGTTCACTTAGTCTTTGCATTGTGTGTCTGTGTGTGCCAACTAAGCATGGACAACAGAAAGAGGAGAAGAGAACTGTCTGAGGACTTGAGAACCAAAATTGTGGAAAAATATCACCAATCTCAAGGTTACAAGTCCATCTCCAGAGATCTAGATTTGTCTTTGTCCACAGTGTGCAACATTATCAAGAAGTTTGCAACCCATAGCACTGTAGCTAATCTCCCTGGGCGTGGACAGAAGAGAAAAATTGATGAAAGGTGCCAACGCAGGATAGTCCGGATGGTGGATAAGCAGCCCCAAACAAGTTCCAAAGCAATTCAAGCTGTCCTGCAGACTCAGGGAGCATCAGTGTCAGCGCGAACTATCCGTTGACATTTAAATGAAATGAAACGCTATGGCAGGAGACCCAGGAGGACCCCACTGCTGACACAGAGACATAAAAAAGCAAGACTACAGTTTGCCAACATGTACTTGAGTAAGCCAAAATCCTTCTGGGCAAACATCTTGTGGACAGATAAGACCAAGATAGAGCTTTTTGGTAAAGCACATCATTCTACTGTTTACTGCAAACGGAATGAGGCCTACAAAGAAAAGAACACAGTACCTACAGTGAAATATGGTGGAGGTTCACTGATGTTTTGGGGTTGTTTTGCTGCCTCTGGCACTGGGTGCCTTGAATGTGTGCAAGGTTTCATGAAATCTGAGGATTATCAATGGATTTTGGGTCGCACTGTAGAGCCCAGTGTCAGAAAGCTGGGTTTGCGTCAGAGATCTTGGGTCTTCCAGCAGGACAATGACCCCAAACATATGTCAAAAAGCACCCAGAAATGGATGGCAGCAAAGCGTGGAGAGTTCTGAAGTGGCCAGCAATGAGTCCAGATCTCAATCCCATTGAACACCTGTGGAGAGATCTTAAAATTGCTGTTGGGAAGAGGCGCCCTTCTAATAAGAGAGACCTGGAGCAGTTTGCAAAGGAAGAGTGGTCCAAAATTCCCGGTGAGAGGTGTAAGAAGCTTATTGATGGTTATTGGAAGCGACTGATTTCAGTTATTTATTCCAAAGGGTGTGCAACCAAATGTTAAGTAAAGGGTGCCAATGATTTTGTCCAACCCATTTTTGGAGTTTTGTGTGACATTATGTCCAATTTGTTTTTTCCCCCCTCTCTTTTTTGGTTTTGTTCCAATACACACAAAGGGAATAAACATGTGTATAGCAAAACATGTGTTACTACAATACTTTTCTGTGAGAAATTCATTTTCTGGAAAAATTTCAGGGGTGCCAACATTTACGGCCATGACTGTACATACCTGGTTTGGGAAACAGGCCACAATCTACGTCCAGTTTCACCCACCATGCTAAGCCATGAGTTGTTGAATAAGTCACAATGGTTGGATTCACATATTACACTAGGTAAAATTCAAGTTTATAAACTGGCTGGATTCACCCAATAGTTTAATTCCAAACATGCCAATCAAAACTATGCCTTATGCTGATATGTGAGCTGGACCACAATCAACTCTTTAGGGTTCATTGCAGAGGTGGGTTTCAGCAGGTTCTGACCAGTTCTGGAGAACTGGTAGCAGAAATTTTGAGTAGTTCGGAGAACCGGTTAATACCACCTCTGATTGGCCCTGCCCTCATCTATTCTTTGCCTCCCGATTCCCAGCTGATCGGGAGGAAATGGGATTTTCAGTAACCTTCCCCTGCCATGGCCACCAAGCCACGCCCACCAAGCCACGCCACGCCCACCAAGCCACGCCCACAGAACCGGTAGTAAAAAAATTTGAAACCCACCACTGGTTCATTGGAGGTTTGAGAACTGTTACATAGGAAGATAATCTGAGAATCAGTGATCTTCCCAATAGAAGTCGATATTGTAGGTTAGTATCAACTGTGGCTTGGGGAAGAAATGGCTTGGGTGTCTCCCTCTTGGGCTAGCCAGGATTACCTTAATCACTGGCATTGACAATTACATTTTGCAGCTGGAAGTGGCTGCCTCTAGCTAAGCTTTGCAGTTCTTGAACAAAGCAGTATAGCATCTGCTCTGGATGAATTAATGGATGACCAGGAAATGCCAAGGCAGAAGTTTAAACTGCGAAGGAAAAAGAAGAAATCCTTTAAGAAACCATGTTTACATTGATGCCATGAAAAAAACTATGTGTGCCTATGCATGCAAATAAAATTACCAGGATTGAACACAATACGAAATCTTTACTACTAAAAATACTACCAGTAAGGCCATTTGGCTTTACATTTCCAGTTACATAAATAAGGAAATGTTGACACAAATATTTTCAGCAAGGAGAACTGTGTGTTGTTGAGACAGCAATAAGAAAGGAGGCTAAAGATGCCCAGTGAAAGGAAATTGCAGTGGAAGTTATGAAAGTTAATTGAACTGCAAAGAGACAAAACAGCAAGAAAACATTTTTAAAAACCCAAATAATATCAGTCACGCAGAAGAAAACAAATACTAGGGTTTGTGACATGCACTGAATTCTTAGACAAGATTGATTTACGGAATTAGCAAATGAATCAATCGGAAGTATGAGGATTTGCCGGTTATAAAATGCATCACTGGGAAAACATATGGTCAAAATGTTTACTACATTACAATCTTAGGGAGAACTTCTATAAAATGATATATATTGTAGATGCTATTTATCACCAGAAAGATTGTTAAAGGGATTTCAACTATATGTTGGAAATGTAAACACCAAGTATGTTCTACCAACTTTGGTGGAGTTGTAAAAAGGCTAAAAATTATTGATCTGAAATAAGTTAATTTAAAAAAAAGACCAATGTACGATTCAGATCAGAGACACTTTTCTTAGGGTTGATGGACAAAAATTGCATGGTATTTTGCTTTGCTTGTTTGTGTGGCCCAGTTTTTGGCATGCCGTGGCCCGGTGCCAGTCCACAGACCAGGGGTTCGGGAGCCCTGGTCTAAAAGATAGCAAGTCAGAGCTCCATAAAGTCTTTAGTTCTATAAATAAAAGCAGGAAAACAATATCTGCAAGCAGAAAGTTCATTGGAACAGCTTAAAGTAGCTTTTCCTTCTTTACCCATGTCATCTTGCTCTTTATCAGGCCAATTGGTCAATATTGGTACATAGCAAATTTGAATCTAGTTAGGGCTACCAGATCAAGGATGCAACATTTCAACTGAGCACTAGATATCAGTAAATACCGATATTTAGAAAATAGTTTTCTAAATATCTAAACATCTGATTCTTAAATATCACCTAATGGTTGTGTGGAATTCTGCATCCCAAATCTTGCAGCCCTTGTCTAGAATTAGATGCATGAAAAAATGTTTATTTAATTATTTATCCCACATTCTGTTGCTTATCAATAAAAGTTGCAAGAGAGGGACTATAAATGGTTTGGTTCTAGTCTCTCTTGGTTTGAGTTTGAAGATGGGCCTTGTTTCTTTCCAAGCAAGCTTAGCCACACTTCTCATCACCCCAAGAACTTTCAAGCATGTGTGTGATTTCAAAAGTTATATAAAAGGGCAAGGAATGAAGATTATTAGATTTTATTGTGAGCAGATGTCTTCTTAGCTACTGATCATTTAAACTTATAGGAGTTAGAATTAATTCAATCTTATCAGGGTACAGTAGTTATCTACAGGGGATGAGAATGTGACATGAATTTCTTGTTAGGCTAGTCAAAATCAGGGCATCTTCTTGCTCAATTTATATGATACAATAGAACAAAAGGTAACCTACCAGAATAATTTACTTTTAAATTATTCCAATTTCTACTTTTTTAAAATAATCCCATTGCACAAGCAAGTAGAGAACTTGTAGGTTCTAAAATTGCTTTGGCTGAATCAGTATTTGATCCATCTACATAACTTTATGCATTAAATTTGAGAAGAACATTCCTGCATTTTATTATTTGCTAGTTTTTAGCTATACTTAAAGAACAATCTTCAGAGATAAAATGCTACATTCATGAATAGTTGTTAATAGATTGGTCTTGAGGTCTGTATTAGAATTCTAATGTAATCAGTCTCAGTACAATGAAGACTTTAAATAAGTGAACTAAGAAAGAAGTTTTATAGAAACAAACAGAACCTATGCATTATTTTTATTATTTTGACTGTTTATTTTTAGATTCACACTGTTTTGACTTTTTAACAAGCATCCCACTGTGTTTAAACTGCCTTTGAAGTACCCTGATCTTGAAAGGAAATTAAGAAATTTATTAAGAAAATAAAACTGAAAATATAGTACCATGCCACATATAAGACCTCAGTAAAATAACACATTACTTACATGCAAACAATCACAGATGCAAATCCTTTGTAATAATATTTTTATTGAAGTTTACAAATACAAAGATAACAATTACAAACCAAAACATATAAAAAGTAAAAAATAAAAAACGAATAGTGCAGAGAAAAAGGAGAGAAAAAAGGATATATAAAGAAATGACTTCCCCCTTCATCAAGACAAATCAAATGACTTCAATATTGTTTGCAAATCAAATGATAAACTTCAATAATTTATCTTCCCATCTTTCATTTCTTATCAATAAACAAATTATAAAGTCCTGTCATTCAGTCCTAATTAGCAAAAATCCATTCAAGTTGCTAAAAATAATAACATATTCATTTTTATGTTAATCAAATAAAACAGTTTTATATTCCTTTATTTTTAAAATAACATCACTTTAATTAAAAATACGGGGGGAAGGGGGAAATCTCTTCTTCCCATATCTTATCTCTTAACTAGAAAACCAATCTTTAAAGCCTCAAATTTGGTCCTGGTCAAAAAAAAATCAGCCACTTTAATTTGAAAATCCAGTGTAGCATCCCATCCAGTGTAGCATTCCATATCATTCTTGTAGCCTTACATTTTTAAATCCACTTTCAGATCCAGATTCAAATCAGTTTCATTCTCTATTTTGCCAAGTAAAATCTGTTCCTCTTTTTTTAAAACCATTTTAATGATAGCAGACAATCGTAGGAGTAATTTCTGAATTCATTTTTCCCAAATATCCTTGAATTCTTCCAAAGTCAAATATCTTTGTTCCGTTCTTTATTAATGGGTCTCTTCTCCTTTAATTATAACCTTTAATTTTTTTTCTGGTTCTCTCTAGTGTCCAACCTTCAAGTCTTGTCTTATGTTTCCTTTCTAATCAACAACATTTTCCCATGGGATGGTTTCTCATAGCTTCAAAATCTTCACACACATATATAAAATTTTAAACAACCCAGAGGAAGGATTCTTATTACTTTCAAAATCTTATTTCAAGTCCCTCTGGGCCCTTAAATCCATTTATAACTTTACAAAATCAGCATTTAATCACTTTTTTGCTGTTGATTTAAAAAAAGAGAACTTTTTAAATCCTTAGACTTGCATGAAACTTCTTTCATCAAGGATAAAAGGAAACTCAGCTGATGTGATGAAACATGCCTTTCCAAAGGTTCTTAATATCCAAAAAGTTGTTAACAAGGAATTTCCAGAAGTGATTAAGAAAGGGACTATGCAAACCCTATGTCCATAAAGGCTCCAAACCATGGGATGGGCAAAAATGACGATTCCTTAATTCCCAGTGCTCTAAAGCCCACTGGCAATCAGTTTCTTGTGGTCTCCCCATAGGGAGGGGCTGTATGGAGTGCTTGTGGGTAATCCTGGTCCTCTCCTTACTTCAGAGAGAAATTTTGAAGTGCCAAACCATTCACCAGCACCTTGTTCCATCATGGTCATCAGCTCTAGTCTCACAGAGTCATTTTCAGTCCACCATTACTTTCCTAGAAGTCCCTAGATGAAAATCCTGATATTTTCTTCATTTTATATGTTCATATATGTTAGCATGTGACTTGTAGCATGATTTAAGAAGTTGTTACTGAGCTGACAATATTGACCTACATGGATACATTTTCTATTAGCTAAGGATCCATTAAGAAAAATGCAATCATTACTACTAATAGTTGTTGATTCCAAGTTGTACCAGGTGAAATGTCTATGGAGATTCTCAGTCATCCAGGTCATGGTTGTCCCAAAGGTGTTTTTTTTTCAAGAGGCAACTGGACTTTGTGGTTTTTCTTTGAAGACATTTTGCTTCTCATCCAAGAAGCTTCTTCAGCTCTTCCATTCGCCACCGTCCAGTCAGAGCTGAAGAAGCTTCTTGGATGAGAAGTGAAATGTCTTCAAAGAAAAACCAGAAAGTCCAGTTGCTTCTTGAAAAAAAAGCACTTTTGGGACTACCAGGTGAAATGTGTACTATTTTACAGATGTGTAGCATATGTAACAACTGAGCCTGAATACTTCAGATATTTCTTTTGAATTTGTTAACCCAGTCAGTTAGTCAATCATGCTGAGAGTGATCAATGGAAAAAGGAGAAGGGGCCACCCTAGTACCTGGCTGGACATTGTAAAGGGTGACACTGGGATGACTGTGGAAGATCTGAAGGAGGTTGTGTGAGGCAGAGGGGCATGGAGAGTGCTAATCCATAGAGTGCCTGAGAGTTGGACAAGCCAGAATGGCTGATGACGAGTCCAATCAGAAAAATCTGTCTGGCTTAGTGCTAGATAACACATTAGGATGTGAAATCAGGCCAACTACGGTTTGATATAAGCCAGACTTAGTGTCAAAGCAGCAAGAATAAAGAAGGAGAAAAGTGGAGTCTGGAGCAACCTCTGACTGTTCTTCAATAGTGTTTAGAGGAACCAGGAATGAAAGTAAATTCATAAAATGCATTTACTTTTAATATATTCCTTCTGTCACGAAACAGAAAAAGTTGGTTTATGTTGAAAGGCAATTAAAAAAAAGAACTATTTATGGAGAAATAGAAATTTGAGGTTGTTATTGCTTTGTTTTCATGAGTTCACATAGGAGACGGAGGCTGAAGCATGACCCACGATCCAAATCCTACTTTGCCAGAAGTGCAAGTTCTTTGGTGCTCCTTTATTAGGAAAGAGGTCACTAACATTTTAATCAATGATTTTGGAAGTAGGGAGAATCGATTGATGTTCTCATTAGACTGACAGGCAAAATGTCAGCCCAGCAGGAGCGCTGAACAAACCTTAAGGTCCTACATGATATCTGGGATTGCAGCTTTCACCTCTTGAAAGATGTGCATAACTTCATGACTTAGAACTTACTCTATTATATACCTCGGTATTGTTGTGTGACCTACTCCATCCTGAAATTCATTAAATGGTCCAACACTGGGGTTCCAGCATTGAGATCCCCCACCATGGGGAAGCAACTGCAAACCATATAAACTGAATCTAACAAGTTCATGTCTGGCATTCAGACCAGGACATTAAGCAAGCTCTGAGGTTGATATTATTTTATGACTGGATTGCATTTTTTACTTTAGGCATTGCAGGATATATATTAGGGTGTTATGTGACTACTTTGCAGTTATGATCTACCTTAGAGTGAAGAGTGTATTATGAAGCCAACCAGCTATGGATTATTTCATACATTATTGCTAAACAAATATGATTTAGCATGAATGTGTGAACCCTATTGCTGTGAATATTTATGATATTTCTGATGTTCTATATATGCCTCCTATATATGCATGGACTTCAATTGTATTTGTACTATGTACTTCTATTGTATTTTGACCAGGATTGGATCGGTATAAGGAAGTATATGTACCATATTTTTCAGAGTATACGACGCATCTACCTTTTTTGGAGGAGAAAGAAAGAAATCTCCCTCTGCCTCTGAGCAATTTTGCCTCGTTGCAGCAAACAGCCTGCTTTACTTTCATTTTTGTTTTCAGCATAGCTTGATTAGCACAAGGGGGAAAAAATCTGCTCCAGCAATTTACCTCATTGCAGCAAGCAGCAGAGCCCTGCGCAAAACAGCTGAGAGCAAATCAGCTGAGAGTCGGGAGGCCGATCCAATCAACTTGTGCTAATTAGGTTATGCTGAAGCTGAAAGGAGCTGTTTTTTCTTGCTGTTTGCTTGCAAGGAGGTAACTGCTGTGAGGCAGAGCCAAAGGGTGGAGGCCAGTGGGTGGGTGGGGCTACATTTGGTGTATAAGACACACCTACATTTTCACCCCCTTTGGGGGGGAAAAAGGTGCGTCTTATAGTCTGAAAAATACGGTACTTATTTTATCTATTTATTTAAATAATTTATGTGGTCATCCATCTCACAACAATGTTTCTGGACAGGATGCAAAGATTAAAAACCCAAAATTGGAAAACAATCACCTATGATACATGCTGGCTGGTGAATTTTGAGGGTTGAAGTCCACTCATTTTAAAGTTGCTTAGTTTGGATAAAGGGTGAGCTGCAGTATCATGACCCACATCAACAGCGATAATTGGAGAGAATCCTTTTGATTATATGAATAGGATTATATTCTGCCATTGATCATGCTTATTTTTATTTTAAAGTGTTTATTGATCATTTTTATACGTTTGCATATTGATTTTTAAATTTGTTTTTATTGGATTTTGTTTTTAACTTCTTGTGAGCAGCCCAGAGTTGCTTAGAGGAGATAGGTGGCCATGCAAATTAAAAATAATAATAGTAAATTCTGCCCTTTCCCCATCTGAAGTCCACCATATGTGGCTGACTATAAGTCTAAGAATCCTAGCCAGCACATCAGCTATAGTAAGTGGAAATTCTGGATATTAGTCTAAAACAGTCATACAGAAAAATCTGCTCACATCCCTTACCTTAGAATTATATTGGTACGTTCAAAAATTTAAAAAAGGTTGCCTTAAAATAATTGCAAATTAAAAATGGAAAGCTATATATTCAGAACAATAGCAACACATATTTAAATGGTAAAACAAATATTGTGCTGTGTTTCCTGCCGATTCCCCTCTTCCTTTTGATGTTTATTGTCATCTCATCAAGGTATCAAGGGAGGTGAATCATATCTGTCCTATTGTAAATATTGTCTACTGTGTAAGTAGTAGAGAACATCCTAATTTGATTTTAGTACAGATGGTCAGGATGCAAAAATATATTGCTCTATGAAAAGCTTATTGATATTAGCATACATTACTGCAGTACTTGGATGATTGTCCAATTAACTGTTCTGGCAATCTGATGATTCTGCTAATTAAGTGAATTTGCAATATTGCAGTAGAATACGTCAAAGACAACTAAAGAGGACACTCAGGAAATGAAAGCTGGATGTAATATGGCATAGGCTCCTTCAAGTTGGTACACAAGCATTGTGGAGTTGACTGATGGTGATGATATTGATGGATATTGGAAAATATCTTAAACTGAGACATTGCAGCAAGGAATGTTGAAGAATCAGAGCAGGGCTTCTGTCAATTGACCGAATAGCGCCAGGGATTGGAAACTTGAAAGAAGGAAGGACGCCAAAGGGTTAGAACTGAAAAATCAAACCAGGAGATCCAGCCAGAAATCATTTCCAAAGGACAAAACTAGAGGTCAGACTTGAGGAATCACTTGAAAATTCCAGAAGAACCACATGCTTTTCTGGGGTGGCATTTGTTGTACTACATAAAAGAATGAAAAGTTACTTGCCCTTGTGGAAAGGGATGTTTTGCTTCCCCTGATCGGTCGGTTTTGTGGGGTACCATAAAAGTTGGTCTAGCTGGTAGGAAGCTTGGCAACTGCTGGGTTGATTCCATCAACACAGGAAACATTTGCAAGTAATACTTTACATTAGTTAATTAGCAGGCAGGTGCAGTGAAGTAGAATGCACAAAAATGGGCACGGTCCAAATAAGAGTGGCACAGAAGAGAGGGTAAATAGCCTTGCCACTCTCATAATTTTTAAGGAAGGTAAACATTTAGGCCAGGATTTGATATTAATTCATTCTTTGTCAAGGGACCTAAAGAGGTTCCATTTAAAAAGTAGTTTAACCCAAGAATGTTCAGTTTCAAGCTGATACTGGTTTGAACTCTGAGTTGTTTTGTCAGGTTCAATACCCAAGGATAATATATTTTATTAGCATAAGAGAGATCAAAGTATTTACCAACAAATTACACATAAGGACACCTATGGGATCGCTGCTTTCAGGAATTATAGCGGAGGTTGTAATGCAATGTCTAGAAGCCATAGCACTTTCACAAATACAACCAAAAATATGGATCAGATCAAGGGTGGGTTCTAATTTTTTTTTACTACCGGTTCTGTGGGCGTGGCTTATTTTGTGGGCGTGGCTTGATGGTCATGTGACAATACTTTAGGATTTAGCAGAGGTTCTGGTCTACCAGGATGCCCTGCGCACGGTCACTCACGCCCTTGTCACCTCCCGGTTGGACTACTGTAATGCTCTCTACATGGGGCTCCCCTTGAAGAGCACTCGGAGGCTCCAACTGGTCCAGAATGCGGCCGTGCGGGTGGTTATGGGCGCAACCTGATGTGCCCATGTGACACCCCTCCTGCGCGAGCTGCACTGGCTCCCAGTGGTCTTCCGGGTGTGATTCAAGGTGTTGGTCACCACCTTTAAAGCGCTCCATGGCATAGGACCCGGGTACCTTCGAGACTGACTTGTGCTACCAATAGCCTCCCACTGGCCAGTTCACTCCCACAGAGAGGGTCTCCTCAGGGTGCCATCGGCCAAGTTATGTCGGCTGGCGACACCGAGGGGGAGGGCCTTCTCTGTGGGAGCCCCAGCCCTGTGGAATAAACTGTCCCCGGAAATGCATAAGATCTCCGACCTCCAGGTATTTCGCTGTGCCCTTAAGACCCTGTTGTTCCACCAGGCTGGGCTATCAATGTAATAATTTTAAATCGGGTATTTTAAATTTTGGGGGTTTTAAACTGAGCCGAAATTATTTAAAATTTTTAAATTATTTTAATTGATGTTTGTCTTGTGCTTTTAATAGGCTGTACAGCGCCCTGAGTCCTTCAGGAGAAGGGCGGTATAGAAATAAAATTATTATTATTATTATTATTACCAGGCTTTTAACTGCTTGCAGAGCTGTACTGGTCTACTCATTTGTTTTTGGAGGCACTGGTCTACCCATTTATTTTTGCAGGCACCGGTCTACTCATTTGTTTTTGGAGGCACTGGTCTACCCATTTATTTTTGCAGGCACTGATCTAGTCATTTGTTTTTTGAGGCACCGGTCTACCACCACACTGCCTTTTAACACTGATCAGCTATAGGGCGGCCCTTTAAAGCCCCGTGGCAAGAGTTTAAACAGTTTTTTTCCTTCTAGCCGATCAGCTGGGACTCAGGAGGCAGCAATAGATTGGGGGTGGGGCCAAATAAAAGGTAAGAATAACGCGGGGGGTGGGAACAGGGGGACAGAACCAGTTTGGTGACATCATAATGTCACCGCTACCAGCTCAGCGGAACCGGGCCAAATTGGGAGGAACCCACCACTGGATCAGATATGTAGATGACACCTTCACCATAATAAAAAAGGACCAATTAGAGAACACCCACAGAACCATCAATAACATTTTTAAAGGAATCCAGTTTACTAGAGAAGAAGAAAACAACAACTCGCTACCTTTCCTGGACATCCTGATCAGCAGAAACCACAATGGCGAACTAGAAACACAAGTCTACAGAAAAACCACCCATACTAACCAGGTGCTCCACTATCAAAGCAACAACCCAACTTCCCACAAGAGAAGCTGTGTAAGGACTTTATTTACATGAGCCCAAACACACTGCAGCAACTCAGAACAGCAGAAAAAGGAAATAGAGCATCTATATAACATATTCCAACAAAATGGATATCCACGCCACTTTATCAAAAAATCCCTGAGCGCTCAATCCAATACAACAAAACCAACACAAACCCTAAAAAGAATTACACTGCTATACATCAAGAATATCTCAGAAACCATCAGCAGACTACTACAACCACATGGATTCAACAAACCAACTTGAAGCAGAACCTAAGCAGACCAAAAGACCCAACAACCCCACAAGAAAATCAGGAGTCATCTACAACATACAAGTAAGGACTGCAACAACCACTATGTAGGACAAACAGACAGAAGACTGGCAGAATGCATCCACAAACACCAACTAGCAGTCAGAAGACATGGTGACAATTCTTTAATTTCACAACATATAGACAGATTTAACCATAGCCTCAATTGGGAAAATGTGACCATCCTAGACCAAGCCAAGTCCAAAAATGTCAGGAAATTTCTAGAAGCTTAGAACTCTGACAAATCAGCCATCAATATTATTATTATTATTTATTTATTAAATTTATATACCGCCCTACTCCCGAGGGACTCAGGGCGGTGAACAGCCAAAATAAAATACATGTAATACAAATATTAAAAACATTTAAAATATATTAAATATTATGGCCCCCAAAACAAATTAAAACCAATTTTAAAACCCAATTTAAAATTTAAAACAATTTAAAAGAGGTTAGGCCAGGCCAGCCTGCTGGAAAAGGAACGTTTTAAGAGCACGGCGGAATGCGTGCAGATCTGGGATGTTCCGTATCTCCGGGGGGAGCTCGTTCCAAATGGTACGTGCCCCCACAGAGAAGGCTCTCCCCCTGGGGGCCGCCAGCCGACATTGTTTGGCTGATGGCACCCTGAGAAGTCCCTCTCTATGGGAGCGTACTGGTCTGTGAGAGGCTACTGGTGGCAGAAGGCGGTCTCATAAGTACTCTGGCCCTAAGCCATGGAGCGCTCTAAAGGTGGTAACCAAGACCTTGAAGCACACCTGGAAGACCACCGGGAGCCAGTGCAGCTCACGCAGGAGAGGTGTCACATGGGAGCACCACATCGCTCCCATAACCACCCGCGCGGCCGCATTCTGGACCAGCTGGAGCCTCCGAATGCTCCTCAAGGGGAGGCCCATGTAAAGAGCATTGCAGTAGTCTAGGCGGGAAGTGACGAGGGCATGAGTGACTGTGTTTAGTGAGTCCCGATCCAGAAAGGGACGCAACTGGCGAAATCAGGCGAACCTGATAAAAGGCCCTCCCGGCCACAGCCGTCAAGTGCTCTTCTAAAGACACTGTGAATCCAGGAGGACACCCAAGTTGCGAGCTCTTTCTGTGGGGACCAACGACTCGCCCCCAATAGTCAGTGATGGCGCCAACTGCCTATACTGGGATGTCAGAAACCACAGCCAATCGGTCTTGGATGGGTTGAGCCTGAATCTGTTCCTCCCCATCCAGATCCACACAGCCTCCAGGCATCGGGACATCACTTCAAGGGCATCATTGGGGTGATCCGGGGTGGAGATGTACAGCTGAGTGTCATCAGCGTACAGATGGTACTTCCCCCCGAAACCACGGATGATCTCGCCCAGCGGCTTCACATAAATGTTGAACAAAAGGGGCGAGAGAATCGATCCTTGTGGCATCCCACATACAAGGGGCCTTGGGATCGACCTCAGCCCCCCTGTCAACACAGACTGCGACCGGTTGGAGAGAAAGGAGGAGAACCACCATAACACAGTGCCTCCCACTCCTAACTCTTCCAACCGGTGCAGTATGATACTATGGTCGATGGTATCAAAAGCCGCTGAGAGGTCTAATAGGACCAGGACAGAGGAACAGCCCCTGTCCCAAGCCCTCCAGAGATCATCAACCAATGCGACCAATGCCATTTCCATGCTGTACCCAGGCCTGAAGCCAGACTGGAATGGATCTATATAAGCCAATTCCTCCAGGTACTGAGGAGCTGTCGTGCAACCACACTCTCAACAACCTTCGCAATAAAGCAAAGGTTGGAGACCGGACAATAATTAGACAACACTGCCGGGTCCAGGGAAGGCTTCTTGAGGAGCGGTCTCACCACCGCCTCTTTCAAGGTGGCAGGAAAGACACCCTCACTCAAGGAAGCATTTATAATCCCCTATAAAGGGCCTCGTGTCACCTCCCGGGAGGCCAGCACCAACCAGGAGGGATACGGGTCCAATAAACATGTGGCAGCACTCAGTCTACCCAGTATCCTGTCCACGTCTTCAGAAGTCACCGAGTCAAACTCTTCCCAGATAATGTTCTCAAGACCTGCCTCCATCCTCCCCCCTGACTCTACCCAGTCAGAGTCCAGATGTTCCCAAATCTGAGTGATTTTGTCATACAGATGCTGTACAATTCCTTGGCTCTACCCTCCAAGGGGTCCTCCCGCACTTCCTGAAGGAGCAGGGAGCAGGTCACCCTAAACAGGGCGGCTGGGTGATTATCTGATGATGCAATAAGAGCGAAAAAATAGTTATATTTTGCTGCTTTGATCGCCACCAGGTAGGTCTTTAAATGAGACCTTACCAGTGTTCGGTCAGATTCAGAACGCTGGCCCTCCAACCACTCTCTAGGCGTCTTTTCCGGCATTTCATCTCCCTCAGCTCCTCAGTGAACCAAGGAGCCAAGCGAGATTGGCGCCAAGTCAGAGGCCGCAAAGGCACAACCCGATCCAAAGCCCCAGGAGCCACCCTATCCCAGGTGGCTACCAGGTCTTCGGTCGAGCCATGAGCCAGAGCCTCAGAAAATGGCCCAAGCTCCGTCTGGAAACGATCCGGATCCATCAGGTGCCTGGGGCGGAACCACCTCGTTGGTTCTGCCTCCCTGCGGTGGGGTGTAGCGGTTTGAAGGTCAAAGCGAAGGAGAGAATGATCCGACCATGACAAGGGTTTGATTTCTATATCCCCTATATCAAGGCATTCAACCACTGGCCCGAGACAAAAACTAGATCCAGAGTGTTTCCCCCCGTGTGAGTAGGGCCATGCACTAACTGGGTCAGGTCCATAGCCATCATGGAAGACATGAACTCCCATGCTGCTTCAGACATTTCGCCGATGGATGGCAGATTAAAATCCCCCATGACCATAAGCCTGGGGATATCAACCGCCACCCCGGCTATAATGTTGAGCAGCTCAGGCAGGGCTGCTGCCACATGGCAGGGAGCCAGGTATGTGATCAGCAAGCCCATCTACACCCTGTGGCCCCACTTCACCAGGAGGGACTCACATCCGGCAATCTGAGGAACAGTGGTCTCCCTCGGACCAAGACCTTCTTTTATAACAACCCCCACCCCCACCCCTACCCTGCAACTTTGACTGATGAAATGCATGGAAACCGGGTGGGCACATTTCAACGAGGGGGACCCCCCCTCTTGGACCAACCAGATCTCCGTAATACCTGCCAGATCCGCTCCCCCCTCATAAACAAGATCACAAATGAGGGGGGCTTTATTTACAATGGATCTGGCATTGCACAACATCAGCCTAAGGTCTGGGCTCTGAGAGTCTGGTCTACCTGGGGAACGAGAAGAGCCTTGGGGGCCGGAGCACGCCATCGCTCGGAGACAGCGGGCGTGCACTCCCATAACCTGTTTTGGCCCCTTGCTCCCGCCATATCTGCCCCTCCCACTCACAGTACTGATGTTACTACAAGCTCCAACCCCCTCCTTAACCCGGAACCCTGCACCTCCTGTATTGTAGCCAGGTCCCAACCTCCATGGGTTTTCCCCCAAACCCACAACCCTGCTTCCAATCCAACCCTCCCTCCCCCTAGAACCCATTTTAAATTTAATTTAAAATTTATATAAAAATCTTCGCAGTCTCCCTTTCGCCGCATGCCACTAGATATATAGACATTAAAAAAAACATCTATAGACTATGCAAAGCAGACTACCCAGGCCAAAAAGGAACAAAAAGATCTAAGCATCTCTCCACAAGCAATCAGCACCCAGATCATCATAGATTAACTCCAAGATCAACACCAGGCCAACAATCAAGTAAACAATACCCTAGTCAAGAAACTGATAAAGAAGCCAACAGCAAACAGTCCAATAAAAGAATCTCTAAGACCACCCCCACCAACACTGACAGGCAAGCCACTAGAATAGAAACTGACAGCAAACAGCACCGTTTACTAGCACTGATGATGTTACCTAGTTTGGATAATGAAATGTCTGCAAGAAAACAAGCAAGCCCAGAGAGCATCACAGACCCCTCATGTCATCTCCTTTATTAGTTCTCAATAGCATGCTGACATTTTTTACAAATGGAAGTAAAGGACAACATGGTATGTTGTCTATACCTATTTCAGAAGCAACAGATAAGCCATCAAATATCTGAAAAGCTTTGAAAGGCCACGAAGAACTCCCAAGCCATCTGACCTCATCCTGCTTCTGAGTAGGTTCTGCTTTGATTCATGAAATTGCATGAGCTCAGAGCATTCCTTCCATGCTGGGGGCTATTCGACTAAATTCTTTTTACTTTTCTCTTTAGATAATCCATGCTGGGAAATAGGTGAAGGAGGTGTCAGGGTTCCAAGTAGCAACCCCAACAAAAGAAAACTCCAAGGCTTGGATTTCCTCAAAGTTACATTTTATTAGAGATGTCATATTGGCACATCTGGGAAAAATCGAATCTGAAAGCTTCCAGGGTTTCCCCACCCAAAGGAAAGTTCAAGTCCCTGCCCAACACCCACAAGTCCATCACATGGTCCAATTACAGCATGGTCCCAACTGGACAGGCCTCCAGTTCCCGCCTCCTAGGTGCAGGGCAAAACAGCCTTGACTTTCTGAGAAAGGAATGTTATTATGACTACATATTACCCATGCTCCATACAATACCCCCTCTCAGCTTCCCACAGCAGTAAATGTGGCAGACCTGAAGGCCCAAATGTAAAAGATGGCTTCCAGGTCTGATAGGAGGTGTCTTCCTCTCTGTTTTTCAAATGTTTCAGGCTGTCAGTGATTGTAGGATTCTATTGAACTCTGATTCTAGTGAGATAGGAGTGGAAATAGCCATATTGCACTGATTCCAGTTCATCTTCATAGAAAAGATACATAAATTAGCGGTTGGAATTTTATTTCATTTCTCATGTATAAATCAGATGGAGAAGCTTGTGAAAAGGTTTGGACCAATTGTGCAATTAGTGTTATTCTGCTAGCTTTATTTTGGATCTTCTTGTTCAATCAGATTTCAGGAAGGTTAGTATTGTCAACTAATAGTACTCTGGAATATGAAGAAAAGGTTTCCAAATGTTTTCAATGAATCAAAATAATTAAAACGAGTTTTTTGAGAACAATTGCTCTAATTCAAAGAAATAAAATTCTATAGGTCCCCAGAAAAGGTTAACTTGATTCCTACAATGTTGTCTCAAACTTGTCACTTTTTTCCAAGCATGTTCCTCAGCTATTATATCAACAGCATATAAATGGCCTTTAAAATTAACCTAATGAGATGCATTGACAACATCTTATTTATTCTTGATAATAGAGATCCAAATAGTCGGTATTGCAATATTGTACTCAAAATTGCCTTGAGTACAAAAACTGCTTAAAAGATCGCACAGCATATATCTTGATAGGTTGCTAGAGCAATCTCTAAAAAGAAATGCTGATGCAGTTCTCCTGACTTAGCAAGTCTTAGAAATTAACTTTGAGGAATCATACAAGCTAAACCTACATGAAGACAGCTGTTACACACCAAGCCCAAGAAGTATTTTTAGATTTTCACCTTCCAGTCCTGCAAATAAACAACACACTATACATATCAATCTTTCCCTTACCTTTAATTGGCAATGATAATAGTAGCAAATAGAAGTTAATAGCAAGTTTGAGAAGATTAACTTTCTCCTGCTGTCCTTTCTGTTATCCTAGTTTGTTCTATAAAATCATGCCAGAGTAATAAGATTAATTTTCTCAAGGGCTACTCAGCAATAAAGAAGGACTAAGTGCAGGTGTATTCCAATGTTAATAGTCTGATCCCACATATCTGAAGACACCCATATACAACAGCTTATATTTAGTGTTGAATCTTCACTTTAACATTACAATCCGTAAGAATTTAAGATGTTACAATATCAACCCGTTTTTCAGTTTAGCAAAAGTGAAAGCAAAAAGGTGTTTTCTGATATGCTCATTTATCAATAATAGGCATTATTGCTAAGTAAAGAAAAGGAAAAAAGAAAAGAAAGAGGCAAGGAGAGGAGAGGAGAGGGAGAAAGAGAGAGAGAAAGACAGAAAGACAGAAAGAAAGAAAGAAAGAAAGAAAGAAAGAAAGAAAGAAAGAAAGAAAGAAAGAAAGAAAGAAAGAATTACAGTGAAGGGAACAATCCTCCCCAAAACCTGTACAGTACTACAAATTGGGTACTCTAAACCAGTATTATACCAACAAGGCTGTAAGAGTTATATAGGGAAATCATCAGACCTAGGGCTGCCTATGAAAACCACTTGAAGGCTTCAACTGGTGCAGAATGCGGCCGCACGGGTTGTGATGTGAGTGTCCTGACACTCTCATGTTACACCCCTCCTGCGCGGCCTGCATTGGCTACCAGTTGCCCTTCGGGTGAGGTTCAAGGTGCTGGTAATCACTTATAAAGCCCTTCATGGCTTAGGCTCGGGATATTTGTTGGACTCCCTGCAGCCAGCAACAATCTCCAATTGCCCGGTGCATTCCCACAGACAGGGCCTCCTCAGGGTGCCATTGGCCAGACAATGTCAGCTGGCAACCCCCAGGGAGAGAGCTTTCTCGGTGGGCGCACCCACCCTTTGGAACCAACTTCCTTTGGAGCTCCAGATGGCCCTTGACATTTGTTCGTTCCGCCGTGATTTGAAGACTTGATTGTTTTGTAGCCTGGACTGATGGGGGGGGGGGTGTTCTTAATAGCTTTAAAATTGATTTTAAACTGCTTAATTCGGACTTTTAATTTCATTGTTTAATCTCATTGTGTATTTTACTGTTGTGAGCCGCCCTGAGTCCATTGGAGATAGGGCGGCATATAAATCACAATAATAATAAATAAGTAAATAAATTCCCTTGAAGCAATTTTATGTAATTTCACATAATGTAATGGTGAGATAGTTGTTACTTAAAAAATAAATGTAATCCAGTCCTAAATGCAATATTATTGAATAATTGCAGAGACAGATCGCCAACAATGATAACATAACTTAAATCTGGAACTTAACAGGGAGGGTAGCAAAGTCAAGCTACAAAAAGTTCATACAAAATTGAGAAATTGGAAATGCATTTTAAGTTATGGGTGTGAAAAGATTTGTCCACATTCCAGCAGGGCACAATAAACTGGCCTCTCTGCCTCAGAAGTTATGTATTTCCCAGCTAGTTGAAACTGGAGATCACACAGAAGAGTATATTACTGCACAATGACCTGTGAAGGTTGTACTCCAAAGAAGAGAGATCAGATTATGACAAATATTATTTCTCTAGAGCGAGACCCTCTAGGCAGCCTCCATGAAATTAATGTATTTCTTAACACGAATTCAAGGCTGTTAGAAAAAAAAGCAAAGGGCACGAAGCAAAAAAAGTACTCTTCTGTTTGTAATACACAAACTAAGTTACAGAGAGCATATGGCAAACAGAGCAGAGGGCAACAAAAACACACATTCTTGCAAAAGTTTTATTTGGCTGAAAAACATAGTGATTTCCAATAAACAATGTTTCAATCATCCCCTTGGCTAGATTATTTTTACATTTGATCTGGCATTTATTACATTGGGCAATGATAGTGTGCTTAATTAAAATTAAATTATTTGCACGTGAAATAACAGTACAACAATAATAACAATACTACAAATCATGAAGTCTTATTAGTAGTATGTATAATGCATTCAGAAAGTATTCAGACTCCCTTCACTTTTGCCACTTTTGTTATGCTACAGTTGAAATTCATTTTTTTTCTCATTAATCTACACTCAGTACCCCATAATGACAAAGTGAAAACAGAAGTTTAGAAATGTCTGTAAATTTATTAAAAAGAAAAAAAACCTAAAATATCATATTGGCATAAGTATTCAGACCCTTCATTCAAGTACTTTGTTGAAGCACTTTCGGCAGCAATTACAGTCTCGAGTCTTTTGGGGTATGATGTGACAAGCTTTGCACACCTGGATTGGGAGATTTCCTGCCATTCTTCCTTGCAAATCCACTTAAGCTCAATCAGGTTGGATGGCGACCATCGGTGAACAGCCATTTTCAAGTCCCTCCAGAGATATTCAATAGGGTTCAAATCAGGGCTCTGGCTGGACCACTCTAGGACATTCACAGAATTGTCCCTAAGCCATTCCTGTGTTGTCTTGGCTGTGTGCTTAGGATCATTGTAATGTTGGAAAGTGAACCTTTGATCCAGGGGTGGGTTCTACTTACCTTTACTACCGGTTTGCAATGGGACCACGCGCGTGCACTTGTTTCGCTCTCGCATGCGCAGAAGCATTCTGATGACGTCGGGGTTGGTGGGCGGAGCCTCCCACCAGTTTTACAAGCGGTTCTGTAGAACCAGTGCGAACCAGGGGCAATCCACCACTGCTTTGATCTAATCTGAGATCCTGAGCACTGTGGAACAGGTTTTCATTGAGGATAGCCCTGTACTTTGCTCCATTCAACTTTCCCTCAATCCAATCTCTGAGTCCCTGCTGCTGGGAGAAAAAAACAACCCTCACAGCATGATGTTGCAAACATCATGCTTCACTGTTGGGATGATATTGGGCAGGTGATGAGTGTCTGGTTTTCTCCAGATATGTTTAGAATTGAGGCCAAATAGTTCAATCTTGGTATCATCAGACCAGAGAATCTTGTTTCTCACAGTCTGAGAGTCCTTCAGGTGCTTTTTTTGCCAACTCCAAGTGAACTTTCTCTGCCATAAAGCCCAGATCAGTGGAGGGTTGTAATAATGGTTGTCCTTTTGGAACCCTGTTCCATCTCAACACAGGATCTCTAGAGCTCAGTCAGAGTGACCATTGAGTTCTTGGTCACCTCTCATACCAGGGCTCTTCTCCCCCAATTGCTCAGTTTGGCCAGGCAACCAGCTCTTGGAAGAATCCTGGTTGTGCCAAACATCTTCTTCATTTGAGCATTATGGAGGCCACTGTGCTCTTAGGAACCTTCAGTGCAGCAAAAATTTTATTGTAGTCTTCCCCAGATCTGTGACTGCTGGCTTTGTCTCTCTTCCCTTCAGCCTTGGTTATTGGTTGCATTTCACAACTGGCATATACTGGAGGCGTGTGACTCTCTGAATTCCACCTCTGCAGGTGTATATGTATCCTTCAGGTGGGTTGACAGGTTAGGAATCTTCCTTATCTTTTCCTTAAAGGATTGATTTAATCCATCCATCCCTTCAGTTAGTGATGAATCTTGCCTGGCTTTACTTACACTTCCAGCTTGCTGGAAAGACGAAACTATTTGGGAAGTCAATGGTCAGAGTCACTTCTGAATCAATATTTATAAAGCTGTGCTGTGAACACTATTTCACACCTTGTTGGTCAGAAAGTGGCTTCTCTGTATGAACTGGCCTCCTGACCTTGCAGATGATCAAAGGGATTCCTTGGGACAACAGTGAGTTACCTAGCCCATTTCTTTAGGGTATATAATCATGTTTCGCTCCTTTTTCTTGCAAATAAAAAATATATGCCTTCAGACAGAGGTGGGCGGCACATGAGTTAACCGGTTCGCCCCAGCACCAAAAATGTGAGCACGTGCCCTTTTGTGCATGCACTTTGCTCTCGCATATGCTTGCACACATGCGCAGAGCTTTAAAAAGGTGGCTAAATAGGACGGCATCGCACCGGGGCCCACCCGCAGGTCACAACTACTGGTTCGCCTGAACTGGTCCTAACCGGCAGTAGCCGGCCACTGCTTTCAGATGAACATATAACATCCCTGCAGTGAAGCTCAGATGCAGGAAGGCCTTTTCATGCTTGCATTTAACTCTCCTTAGTAGCTCTCAGCAAGACCCACAATCAATGGAGGTAGCTGAACTGTGTAAATAACACATTCAGCTATCATTAGGATTGACCAGGTGATTTCTGAAATATACAAAGTGGGACTGGAATGATTCCATTAACAGTTGAGGGGACAGGGAGGTAGTAGTAATAGTGGAATGTGATGGTAAAAACTATGTTATAAAACAAAACTCAACAATGAGGATTCAAAAGATCTCAAAAAAGTGACCTTAAAGAACCCTTCCTGAAACCTTGTAGCATAACCATATGTGTTGAGCTACAATTCCCACCAATTTGTTGGAGTGATGGGAATTGTAATCCATTGCCTCTAGCAATTAAAAGAGGCTTCCCCAAAGGAAAAAGAAATTACTGGCATGTTAAAGCAAAATGTTAACATATCCAAATAAGTAATAAATTTAATTCTAACTCAGGATTAGATCTAATCTCCCACCTCCCATAGTAATTTTGTTAAAGATTATAATTATAACAATTAAAAAAAGTAATACCAACTGAAAAAATAGAATAAAAAGGGAAATGTAGGAGGTGCAGGAGAGAAAGAAAGAGAGAAATAGAGAAAACAAATTACAAATGAAATATAAAACAAGAATGTAGTACAGAAAAAAAACCTATAAAGAAGTGATTTCCCATCTTCAACACAAAAAATGTAAACATTTTTAGTAACTTATCACCTTCTCTTAAAATACAGCAAATGATCTTTCCTTCCCATATCCCACCTCTCATTTCACTCTCGATGTCAGTATTAAGTGTCTGGAATACTTGTGGGTGATCTCAAATCCTCTCCATGTCCAAGAGGAATCATAGAGCTGGTCTTCTTGATGGCTCTTCATTCATCAGAGTTGGAATTCCTAACTCCTCTCTGTCAAATGACTTTGATCACGGTAGAGTTTTATCTTTTGCTTCCTTCAATTTTTCTGAATAATTTTGTTTTTTAAGATAATATAAGCATCCAGGGGAATCAAACCCTCTGAAATTTTTTGAATTTCAGTGTATTTAAAGGGATCCAAAATCAGGAAGGACTGCATTGGTGTGTCTCACAGCTATGGCTCATATAACATGCTACCCGTATAACATGGTTAATTTGCTCTCAGGTGTGACTTTATAAAACAGGATAATTTGGTTTAGCATGTTGTGTGAACCTGGCCTATTATGAATCATTTAACAAATCATAGTTAAGTAAACTATGCCCTAATGTGATGTGTGAGCCGATATTTATTACAAACACAGAACAACTTAGATCAGTGGTGAGTTGCTACCGGTTCGCCCTGGATCGGGCGAACTAGTAGCAGTGGTGGCGGGAGGCTCCGCCCACCCTCCCAGATGCTTCTGCGCATGTGCAGAAGTGTTGTGCGCACAAGCGTGCACACGCCCATGAGCAAACCGGTAGCGACGGGTTTTGAAATCCACCCCTGCTGCAGATATGTTGGGACTGTAATTACCAGGATTCCCAACCAGGTTAGAAATTCTGGTGGTCACAGTAGCTTGAAATTCTGTGCCAGGCAGCTTCAAAACATTTGGGGAAGTACTAAACTAGAAAAAAATTTGACAAGTGAAATAAAATCAAAATTAATTAACATTTTTCTCATTCTACCATTTAATTTTCAAGGGTTTCTTGCTCTCTTTTCTGCTTCTACAGAGTTTAGAAGCTCCTTTACATATCTCAAACAGTTATAAAACATTTTGTTTTGCTTTTTTGTTGGGGGGAAAAAGAGACACAGTCAAAATGTAAGCCAAACATTTGTGCTGCTAACCTTTGTTAGAGATTCATGTTATCCTTTCCCTGACATTATGAATCAGTAGCTCAATCAGGTTACAAGCTGTGTGACAGCCTTTGGATCCCGGCCAATCTGAATTAATTTTCCACTTCACTTTCATTAAGTGCCAATGCCACTCAAATCCTCCAGCAGATTTTTAAGTCTGAGTCAGTTTCCCCTTAATTTCATTTGGTAAATAAAATATTTCTATGCTGGCAGGTAATCAGGATAAGAGACCTTGAATAAGGAGCTGCCCACTTACTATGATTGTCACAGAACCATTGCTGCCTAACCTATTGCATCAAAAGGAAAGCAATTATGGGAGAGGTATTCAAATATTAGCCTGTATTCCCACAAAACATATGAGCAGGTAGCAGATTTACATAAGTCAACCATAGAGCCAACTACTAATGCACCTACTTTCCATACCTCCTGTCAGCCCATCCACAGAGTCAACAAACGTGAAAGATACTGATCTGTGGATGTGGGCTTGAGAGCCTCACCTGACTCTGTATGCATACAAATAAAAATCAGACTGTAACTAACAGTGTCCATTATGGCAGGTAGTGTTCGAGTCTGACAATTCTGGTCATAGGTCGTGACCAGAGGTGGGTTCTACATTTTTTTTACTACCAGTTCTATGGGCGTGGCTTATTTGTGGGTGTGGCTTGATGGTTATGTGACAATTCTTTAGGATTTGGCAGAGGTACTGGTCTACCAGGCTTTTAACTGTTTGCAGAGCTGTACCAGTCTACCCATTTATTTTTGCAGGCACCGGTCTACTCATGTATTTTTGCATGTCCTGGTCTACCCATTTATTTGTGCAGGCACCGGTCTACTCATTTGTTTTTGGAGGCACCAGTCTACCACCAAACTGCCTTTTACCACTGATCAGCTGTGGGGCGGCCCTTTGAAGCCCCGCAGCAAGAGTTTAAACAGTTTTTCCTTATAGCCCATCAGCTGGGACTCAGGAAGCAGCAATAGATTGGGGGTGGGGCCAAATAAAAGGTAAGACTAACGCGGGGGGTGGGGGGGCTGGGGGGGCAGAACCGGTTTGGTGCTATCATATCGTCACCGCTACCGGTTCGGCAGAACCGGGCCGAACTGGGAGGAACCCACCACTGGTCATGACAATCATAAAATGTCATCATGTGATTGACATGATTTCATGACTTTTTGCAGCAGTCATTAAGTAAATATGGTTGTCGTAAAGCAAGTGTCACAGTTGTTAAACTAATGTGGAAATCATTATATAACACCATTGTTTATTATGGGCTGATTTTTGCCAGAAAGAAATACAGGTAGTCCTCGACTTACGACCAGAATAGAGCCCCAAATTTCTGTTGTTAAGAGAGACATTTGTTAAGTGAATTTTGCCCCATTTTACGACCTTCCCTGCCACAGTTGTTAAGTGAATCACTGCAGTTGTTATGTTAGTAACCTGGTTGTTAAGTGAATCTGGTTTCCCCATTGACTCTGCTTGTCAGAAAGTTGCAAAAGTTGATCACATGACCTTGGGAGAGAGCAATGGTCATAAATATGAAACAATTGCCAAGCATCTGAATTTTGATCACATGATTATGGGGAAGCTGCAAAGTTTATAACTGTGAAAAATGGTCATAAGTCACTTTTTCCAGTGCCGTTGTAACTTTGAATGGTCACTAAATGAACTGTTGTAAGTCAAGGACTACCTGTACTGGTTTCCGATAAAACCATCGTAAATTGTGGTCACATGAAAGCAGGGCAATGCAAATAGCTTTAAATGTGGCCAGTTATTGAGCACCCAAAATGTGATCATGTGACTGTAGGGGAGGCAGCATTGGAGCTTTGCAACTGGGTCATAAGTCCCTTTTGAATGTGATTGTAACTTTGATCAATCACTTAGCAACCAGTCATAACTTGAGGAATACCTATAATCAGGTCTCTACAGCAGGTGGCCAATGCCAAGTCCTACTTTGTGCCCCAGGAGTGAATGAAGTGGGTTGGCCTGCTGAGAGAGAGAAAGGCAAGAGGAGGAGACCCAGCAACCTGGTACAAGTTCTGTCCTCAACCATCATCCACATCTCAAAGGGCCAAGACACATGCCTCTCTTGGTCTCCTTCTTCCTTCACCCATCCTGTGTTCCCAGATAACCACTTTTGCATCTGAGTCTTCTTCAAGAGCAGCCTTCTTCAAGAGCAGCAGCAGCTGGTAAATGGCTGTAGTGTGAAAATAATGAGAAGGAAGGGAGGGAGGGAGGGCGGGAGGGAGGGAGGGAAGGAGAGAGGAAAGAAAGAAAGGAAGGAAGGAAGGAAGGAAGGAAGGAAGGAAGGGAGAGAGAGAAAGAAAGAAAGAAAGAAAGAAAGAAAGAAAGAAAGAAAGAAAGAAAGAAAGGAAGGAAGGAAGGAAGAAAGAAAGGAAGAAAGAAAGAAAGAAAGAAAAAGAAAGATTTTGTTTCTTTTATATGTGATGTTTAAAACAGCCATAGGCTTTCACGAATTATTTTGCTATCGCATGTTAAGGTTGTTTACACGGTTTTATTATTTTATTGTATGCAAGTCAATTTTTAATTCTACACTCAACTCGGAGATGCCGTGCATAGCAGTTGGTAATTTTTAAATAATTTTTTTAAAAAAACTTTTTGATAGCCTATCCTTTCTACCCATGTGTAGTCACTAGCAATTGAAGCAGCCTAAAAATCCAATAAATAAGCAGGCAAGCAAGCAAACATTGAAAGATGTTTAATGCAGCCCTTCCTGTTACTCATTTCAAGTGTTTGGAGACAGATGGCACGATTTACAAAGAACTTGCCCTATGTGTTAAATGGGGGGTTAGAGTGAGGAGGCAGGACGCGGCATGGTGCAGTAAAATAGTTTATTCCTTAGTTTTAAAGAGCACAGCAGACATGCCAGCAGCTCCTTTTAAACCTCCAGAGCTGTCCAGCACTTCAGCCACTCACATCAGCCCACTCTCCCATCTTGGAGCCTGGGCCAATGAGGGGGAAGTCGTACGTCACGACTTCTGCCTCATTAATATTCAACACCCCTCCCCTCCTGGTAAAATCAACCAATCTGACGTTACGTAATCGCTTAAGTAGGCAAACTTCCAATGGGCGTGACTGGACCTGCGCAGTTCCTTAGAATTGGCTTTGGTAACCTGCACCGTCGGGCTTGCGTCCACTCGGGATTGTGCCCCTGGGAGTGCCTCGCTGGATTTCCAAGGTGTGGCTGGTTCTGCAGGCCCGGGCTCTTCAGAAGAACTCCGCTGGGTCTCCCTACCTCCTAGGCTGTTGTTGTTTTGTCTCGCCCCCCCTCCCCCCATTGTTTTGTCTCGCCCCCCCCTCCCCCCATAAAGGTAGACTAGTGGAGTTCCTATTGGGTTACAATTGTCGGGTTCTGTGAGTACCGGTTGCCAGTTGTTGAAGTGTTTCCGGCTCCGGAGTTGGTCAATATGTCTATTCCAGATCTTACCATCAATTAATTCTACCCTGTAAGATCTTGGCCCGATAACTTGAGTTATTTTTGCTGGCACCCACTTTGGGTCGCCCATGTAATTGTGGGCGTATACTTAATTTCCCACTTCAAACAACCGGTATTTACTGGTTGAATCTACGGGTACCTCTGCACTATAATTAGGGTGCAGCCTGTCCAATTGAGATCTTATCTTCCGGCCCATTAGCAATTCAGCTGGGCCTTTGTGTGTGGTTGCGCTAGACATAATGTGTTGGACTAAGAATAGCTTATCTATCTTTTCCTGCCAGTTCCCTGGGCCCATTCAGGCCAGTGTTTCTTTTGTTGACCAGACCATCCTTTCAGCCAATCCATTAGCAGCCGGATGCGCTGGTGCTGCCAGGGCATGTCTGATCCCTTGGCTGGCCAGGAACATTTCAAACTGGTTGGCTGTGAACTGGGGTGCCCACAAGGACTCTGTCCAGTAGCATTTGATCTGCCTTTTCAAATTTGCAACTGACTGCTATATCCCTCAACTTGGTAACGTATTCATTAATAGTCTCACCTGGTTGCTGCTCTCTACGGTAAAACTCGAGTCGGTGGGCGAATGGTGATGCCGTGGGGCATAATGTTCCTCCAGCATTTCTTGTAGTTCCTTCCATGCCATGGTTTCGATGTTCTTTGGGGCAGCTAGGGTTTGAGCCGTCTTGTACAGGCAGTTGCCACAATAGCCGAGGAACAGGGCTCTCTTCCTTTCGTCCCTAGTTCCTTGCAGACCATTAGCTTCCAGGAACATCCTGAATTGTCCAATATATGCAAGCCAGTCGTGTTGGTTCAGGTTGAAAGGTTTGGGGGGTGCGTAGGTAGTCATTCTGCCGGCCGGTGTTGGAAGAAAGGCAATCCTTTCTTCTGAGTGGCGCAGTGGTTAGAGTGCAATACTGCAGCTACTTCAGCTGACTGCTGAGTTCAGCAGATCAGCGGATCAAATTTCACCGGCTCAAGGTTGACTCAGCCTTCCGAGGTGGGTAAAATGAGGACCCAAGATTGTTGGGGGAAATATGCTATTTAGTATACTGTCTTTGGTGTAAGCCGCCCAGAGTCCTCAGAGAGTGAATGGCATAGAAATATGACTAATTTTTTTTAAAAAAATCCGGTTGGAGGGGGGAGGGGAAAATGGTCGTCTGTGCCACATGCTGATCGTCCTTTGTTCTCCTCTATAAAATCCCACCTCGTCACCAGTGTTAGATGGACGCGGCATGGTGTAGTAAAATAGTTTATTCCTTAGTTTTAAAGAGCACAGCAGATATGCTGGCAGCTCCTTTTAAACCCCCAGAGCTGTCCAGTGCTTCAGCCACTCATGTCGGCCCACTCTCCCACCTTGGAGCCTCATTAATATTCATTAATATTCAACACTGTGCATGCTTTCTCCCAAAATAAATATGCAGTGTTTAAGGCGGGATTTATGGTCTTACCACCAACTGCTATTGATTTCCATGGAAATGTGTGCCAACTGATTGTTATTAGTGGAGGATGCCACATCTCTAAGGCTCTTAATTTTATTAGGCTGACTGCATGACTATATAAATATGCACATGATCCAAGTCCCAATGCTCAAGTTCTTCTAGGGGTTTCCGCTTCCGGTTCTGCGGGCGACGGACTCTGATTGGGCTAGCTCTGGCTCCAGAGTCCGATCCCCCCCATCTGGAGGCCCTTTGGGCCAAACGCCCCATTATTGGGGCGTTTGCCGTTTGAGGGCAGCTCGCCAGGGGTCCCCTGCCTCACTTCCAGGGGCCGGGAGGCCGATGCTGGTGCGCCCGAGGCTCCAGAGGGGGTGGGAGGCGATCGGCAGCTTTTTTCGAGGCCGCAGAGGCGCCACAGCGCCTAAGGGGACCGGTGCTAGTTAAGAAGGCACAACGGACTGAACTGACCGACTGGAGAGTGGAGCAGGCATCCTGGAGGCGAGAGGGGGGGTTGGAGTTCCCCCCCCCCTGTAGCTGGAAAGGTGCCGTGGCAGAGAACTAGGGGGAAGGAGATGGAGTGAAACCCCTTACTTTGCTGACTTTTCCTTGGAGGATGGCTGTGGCAGAGTTTGTTGGAGAGGTCTGGTGGCCTCTCTTCCCGGTGAGCTATGGCGGTAGTCTGACTTCCTGCTTCTTTATTTACGATTGAAGACAACATTCTCCTCTGGCTTCCTGTTTGACCTACTCTATACTTCGGACTCGTTGCTCCTGTGAGCGCCCACTGGTGGATATTTGAAAAACTACTCTGACTGTCAATCCCTCTTTCTTCTCTGGAGGTTTGCCTTTTGATTTCTCATCTTCTATCGATGTAAGATGGCTAAGGGTTATAAATCAGCAGCAGCTGATATGGAAAAAATTTTGGAAAGACTGGCGAAATTGGATCAGAAGTTGGACAAGTTGGATGATGTGCAAAAAGGATTATCTGAAATTAAATCTGAAATGACACTTATGAAAAAAGATTTAAATGATGTTCAACAGCTGGCAGAGCAAAACAAGAAGAAGATGGGGGGTCTGGAGGGGGAGGTACGGGCACTCCAGAAGGTGGAGGATGGGAGAGGAAATGCAATGTTAACTTTACAATTGGATAAGATGTCTTATTTTCTCAGGTTCCAAAACGTGGAACAATTTGACCAGGAAAATTTGAGAGAAGTGATGGTTAAAATGTTGGGTGAATTTTTAGAAAGAGATTTGGAGTCTATTGGAAGGGATGTGGATTTGGTGTATAGAATAAACTCACAATTTGCAATTTTACATAATTTACCAAGAGAGGTTCATATTAAATTTGTGAGAAGGGAACTGAGAGATGAGATATTGAGAAAACAAAGACTGGGGGCGCTGGTGTACAGGGGCAAGGAGGTCACCATCCTGAAGCAGATTCCCAGACAGGTACGAGAATCAAGAAGAAAATATTATTTTTTATCAAATAAGCTGTACCTTAAGGGAGTAGGTTTTAGGTGGTTGATTCCGGAGGGCTTGATGATTTTCTGGGAGGACAGTAAGAAGAAAATTAATAATGTAACGGAAGCTAAGGCTTTTTTTGACCAACATAAATCCTTCCTAGGTGGAGAAGATACAGGAGCCGAAGAGGGTGAAGTATTAGATGATCAAGGAGCGGGGGCGGACGGAGCTGTGGCGGCCCGGGAGGAGGGGGGAGGCCAGACCATGGTTTTAAGAGCCAGAACTAGGAAATGAAGAAAGGAGGGGAATCTATTGTTTAATGTTTTTTTTAATTGACATTTTTCTTTTTCTCTCTTCTTTTATCGTATTTTGTATAATATTTTTTTTGTTTATATAATTTTTATATAACCTGGTTGTTTGTTTCGACTTAAGATAATAATGTCTGTTGTGTGAGAACTTAAAAAAGAAAATAATAATTGAAATATCTTTATATAAAGATATTGAAAATTCAACATATTGTAAACTATAATATTGTATATTTTTAACCAATAAAAACTTTTTTTAAAATAAAAAAAAAATAAAGTTCTTGATAACAAGTTGAACCCTAAATTAGATAATATAAAACTGAAGATTCTGCTTTAATGTTATTAGAAGATGGAGGATTACCAATGTGGAAATCACAGAGATTTGAAATTTTAAAGTAAGTCACTGATGAATATTGATTATAATGTGCCCTCTTGTCCTTTTAAAGCCTCTCAGAACCAAAATTATTTCTTCTGGATGATTCCTTTCTAGTTTTACTAAAGAAAATGAAACAGGCAGGATTTTCCTTTCAAAAACAGCATGCCAGATTATTAGAAATATTTTCCCTTGATTATAGTTTATGATCCTTGCAAATCTGTAAAGGTTGCAAAATGTGTGTGTGTGTGTGTGCATTAACAGAAGGATTGAATCAAGATCACTTGAAGTGTTAGTACCACTTTATAATGCCTTGGTAAATTGGCATTATAAATTGTAATATTCCACAATGGAATATTACATCACGTTTTGGTCGCCATTATATAAAAAAAATGTTGAGACCCTATAATAGCAATAGCAATAGCACTTAGACTTATATACTGCTTCATAGTGCTTTACAGCCCTCTCTAAGCGGTTTACAGAGTCAGCATATTGTCCCCAACAGTCTGGGTCCTCATTTTACCCACCTCAGAAGGATGGAAGGGTGAGATTCGATCTGCCAAACTGCTGGCAGCTGGTGATCAGCAGAAGTAGTCTGCAGTACTGCACTTTAACCACTGGGCCACCACGGCTCATAAAGAATACAGAGAAGAAAAACTAAGATGATTAGGGGACTGGAGGCTAAAGCTTATGAAGAAGTGTTGCAGGAATTGAGTATATCTAGTTTAATGAAAAAAAAGGACTAGAGGTAATATGATAGCAGTGTTCCAATATTTGAGGGGCTGCCACAAAGAATAGGGAGTCAGGCTATGCTCCAAAGCACCTGAAGGCAGGATAAGAAGCAATGGATGAAAACTAATCAAGGAGAGAACCAACCTAGAAATAAGGAGGAATTTCCTGACAGTTTGTTTCCTGACAGAATAATTAATTAATCAGTGGAACAACTTACCTCCAAAAGTTGTGGGTGCTCCAACATTGGAGGTTTTAAAGAATAGCTTGGATAACCATTTATCTGAAATTGTATAGGGTCTCCTGCCTGAGCAAGAGATTGGACTAAAAGATGTCCAAAGGTCCCTTCCAAATCTATTATTCTGTCAAAAGTTTGTCTGTATATCCTTTTTCTCTCAATTTTTCTTTCCCATACAATCTCAAACTGAGGACTTCCTCAGTTTATGAAGCCTAAAATCTGGGAAGTACAAAAAATATAGCACTAGTTAGAAGTAAAACGTTAAACATTTACTATCATTTTCTCTCTCTCTCTCTCACTATTCCCCCATTCACCCACCCAAAATCTCAGGCTGAGAACTTTTTTGACTATGATATTAATACCCTTTTAACTAGAAATTCCAATAGAAATTAAATATTTAACCCTCGCAACTTCAGTCTCAGTTCTACAGATTAATTTCTTCTAGCTGAAACGAAAACTGCAGGAGGAGAGGACTTATATTGGCTTTACAAATCAGTCAAAATTTTAAAGACTTTGCCTCGTTTCTGGATACAGTGTATGTTTCATAACTTACGGACTTTTGTTTAACAATCTTTGTTGAATAAGCCATAACTGATTGGGTTCCCACCTCAAGCTAAGACAAAATCAAATAAATCACATTATAGCTTAGTGCAATAGCTGAATTCATTAAACCAATGCAGTTTGCATGTTTTCTACATTCATATTTTCTCTACTCAGTAAACTAATTTAACTCCTAGCATTTATGTCATGAATCCCTCCTAATATAAAGGAATTCAGTACATGTTTCCATTATTTTAGAGCAGCAAAATATTGTTCAGTTTGATTCAATATTAATCAATATTGAAAAAATATTAATACATTTTTCTTTATATTAGCATGTAAGGTTTGGTGTTAATGGACATGTGTTACGCGCTGTGAAATATAGTTGTAAAATAGTTTTCAGCATCAATTGGTCTCCTGCCACATGAAAAGCAAAACTGTCAGGAACAATCAATCAATCAACATGAGAGCCAGTTTAGTGCAGTTATTCAAGTGCTGGATCAGAATGGTGAGACCCATGTTTCTCACTTGGCCATTGAGTGTTTTGGGGATGGGTACTGTCTGTTTCTCAACCCAAAAAGGAATGAAATAAAGCAAGGTTCCTATCTATTCCACTGTGACTTTGGAAAGCAAAGATCAGAGGATCTCTAAATGGAGAATGATACCTTTAGGAGAAATTCCCTAGAATTTCACCTGAAGTTAGAAAAAAAAAAGAACTAACAAAAGACTTCATGAGAGCTACTGTGTCATGTAAGTATATATGCAAGAAGAAGAGAGGAAGCAAATCTACATGTAATCCATCTGGTTCTATAACAACTAATCAAGAGTAAAGACAAATGTTTAAAAATCTGCACACAGTATTTATATAAAGAATTTAACCTTCTATTCAGAAACTAAAGATAATGTATGGGAGAATTATATTGATTTATAATGCATTTGAGCATGGCTGGTTGGTGATGGCTGGAATCCAAACCTGTCCATTACAAATTTTGAAGAAAAGTTTAAATGTCAGGGGCATTGAAATAACCATTAGTCTTCTGCTGTACAACCCATTTGCATCAGAGGAGACAATCTATCCTGAGGTTGGCGTGATCGGCTGCAACTCTTGGGGTACCATTTCTACTTCCCAGTCTCTAAGAAACCATTTGAAGCTCACTTATACTTGTCATCACTTCTGCCAAACTCAAATTAAGGAATGAGATTCCAGCTGATCCCTAAGAGAATACAAAGCAAATCATTCGGTTATAGTGCTATAGGGAGCATTTTTTAAATATTTTCCATAGGTTTGTGCAGCTATAGGGATTCAAAGTAGCTCCAAATACTTAAGAGGCTATGGCAGTGATGGCTAACCTTTTTGTCGTCGCGTGCCAAAAGCGGGAGTCATGTGGGGGGTCACAGGTGCGTGTGCCCACATCCATAATTCAATGCACCCTGCCCTCCCGCGCATGCGCATGTGACCCCCCCACACTTCCCCCTGCTTTTGGCACGTGATGGCCTGGTGGGCCCAGTAGGCCCATTTCCCTCCCTCCCTAGGCTCCAAAGGCTTTCTAGGAGCCTGGGGAGGGCAAAAACAGTTTTCCCCATCCCTTCCGGAGGCTGGAAACAACCAGTTTCCCGACGTCCAGTGGGACCGGAAGGCCTGAAAATCAGTTGGCTGGTGCACCCATGCGCGCTGGAGCTGAGCTAGGGCAACACTCGTGTGCCCACCAATATGGCTCCGCGTGCCACCTGTGGCACCTGTGCCATAGGTTCGCCATCACGGGGCTATGGTATCGTGCTCTGGAAAGAGGTCCTAAAACAGCATCTAGTGTGACTAAAAAGCCAATTCAAGAGTGGCAATCCTTTCTATACTGAGGGCAGATACATTCTGTTCCCTGCCCAGCCACCAGATTTTGCTGGTTCCTGGACTGCCTCTTTGCCTCGGCCTGCTGAACAAGTGACTCTTCGAATTGGAGAAGGCCATGCTGTGCCTTTAGCCTCCAAGCTGAACAATTGGAGGTCAAGGTTTCCCAGTTGTTAATATCCATTCCCAGGGCCTTTAGGTCCCTCTTGCAGATATCCTTATATCACAGCTGTGTTCTCCCTCTGAGGCGCTTTCCCTGCACTAATTCTCCATACAGGAGATCTTTCGGAATCCGACCATCAGCTCCAAATAAACCAATGCAAATAACCAATATTTTACAATCAAAGAGATATGTAGCTGGTTCTGAGCTGGTGTAAAATCTTTATGGAGATTCTATAACTATAATATAATATATTCCAATTCCAATTTAGAGACTGCATTACAATTTACCATTGATCAAACAATCAACTGTAAGGTTTTATAAGCACAATTAACCCATGTAAAAAAAGAGCAGCCTAATCCAATTTAAGTCAATAATAATAAAATTGTGACCTAACAGAAAAATAGCTCTTTATATCCCTAAAATTAAATTCTCCTGATTTCAGTTTCAATTTTTTGTTTGCCACTGTTGAAATTCAGCTGAAGAAAACCAGCTGATGAAAACTTTGAAGAAAATTGGGAACAAATGTTTTTTTCCTTAATTCATTTACTGTGCATGATTTCCTGGGTTATGCAATTTTCTGATTTAAATTTGAAAATTATAATGGAAGCTGTGGGAGATTCTATTATTAGGAGATGGAGTTTAGAAACAGATAGACTGAAGGAAGAGGCAAATTAGTATACAGATCATTGAAATTTTATCACATGGCTTTCAAGGGCTACCATACTGAAGCTAAATATAACACATGTTTTTAAAAAGTTAAAAATGTACAGTTGATAATTTTTAGAAATATGAATATATGAGATATTATTTGATTCAGTAGGCATTAATGCAGTGGTGAAGATAAAGTAGATCTATTATAATGAATCTATTCTCTGAGTGGTTTGTAATCATTGGAATAGTGTTGGTTGTGGTTTCAATGATCAGGTGCTTTTTGATATAAACACTACATTTTTTATAACACAACTATTATACCACTACAACACAACCAAGATAAGCTATGAAAAGGATAATACTATCATACATCATCAACAATATCTCAGAAACAACCAACAGACTATTACAACCACATGACAACCCTGTAGCACACAAACCTACTGAAGACCTCCAAAACATCTTAAGTAAACTAAAAGACTCAGCAACCCAAGAAGGAAAAAAAGGAATTATTTACAACCTACAGTATAAGGACTGCAATAAGCACTATGTAGGACAGCCAGGCAGAAGACTGTCTGTAGACCGTGCTAACGTCCTAGCTGAACTTTGTGTACAATTTTTGAAATATGGTTTTGAACTAGTTCTCTGCCTGATCTATGGTCATCAGCTATAGTTATACCAATCTTTTAAAAGGGTGAGCCTAGTTCAGTTGAAAATTATAGACCAATCTCTATTCAGATAGAAATACCAATAGCACTTAAACTTATATATCGCTTTACAGTGTTTTACAGCCCTCTCTAAGTGGTTTACAGAGTCAGCATAGTGCCCCCAACAGTTTTACCCACCTCGGAAGGATGGAAGGCTGAGTCAACCTTGAGCCTGGTGAAATTTGAACTGTCAAATTGCAGGCAGCTGGCAGGCAGCTGAAGTAGCCTGCAGTACTGCACTCTAACCACTGCACCACTGTGGCGCATAACAATACAATAATAAGCAAACAAAAACCCCAGTCAAGGAACTACCAAGGAGAAAACATCCCCACCAAAACTAGCAGGGCAAGCTACTGTATATAAACCTAGAGTAAACCCACATACACCAGCACTGAACATTTATCCAGTTAGGTAATGAAGCACCTGCAAGCAAAAACCAAGCTCAGGGAGCACCAAGAACTCCACAGTTCAGCTACTGTACATGTATTCTTTTCTATTGCCTTGATATCATTTCATACTCATGTCATTGGCCTATCATGAGGCACTCATCATTTTGATGTCGTTGTTAGAAATGCTGTTGAATTCAGTGGGCTACCAATATTCTCTTCTATAGGAATAAAAAGCATTGCTGGAGCAGTGCATGTTTTAAACAGCTGGGGTGCTAGGAGGGTGAGAAGCAAACATTAATCATATGTTTGTTCGTGCCAATAACCTGTTATGTAGCTATTTACATAAAAGGATATTACTATAGATGTGGAAAGACTCTAAAGAGGGCAAAGTGAGTTGCTTGGAGTTAGTAACTCTGGCATCAGTCTGCTGGTGTTTGGCCAGAAGTCTATATTACTTTTATTGGAAAATGATGTATGTCTCCAATCCTGTCATTAGGATCAATGGGAATTTGGGTATCGGCTTCCAGGGGATTTGAATTGTTCCTCATGATGCATTAACTTGGAACACATTTATAAATTAAAAATAGCAGGGACGGAAACAAAATGGCAACAGCCAAGTACAAACGATTAGGTCAGCAGAATGCTTTATTCAGAGTAAGTGATTTTTGGCAAAAACACATGCTGGGGAAGTGCAAAACCTCATTCACTTCATATGCAATAAAACCTCCTGGCAAGTCACAGCCTCATCTTCTGAAGACATGAAATAGTGAGATAATAAAATTGAGTCGGTTTATTCAGAGCAACCAAAAGCGGAATTGTTAACCCTTTTGAGTTAACTCTCCCAATATGATGCTATTCAGAAGTGTGGGGATTTACAGTATCTGATCATAATAGCTAGGAATTCTGGGTGTTCTCACACATTGAAGACTAGGGGGAACAGCAAAGTGATTGGTATTAAATTTTAGATATAATCACATTTTATGAAATTTTAGATACAGCCTCACTTATAACCTGCCCATAGATTGCTTCTTTTGGACTTTAGGTCCAAGTCAGATTGTTTTATGGATGTAACAGAATAGCAGAATAACAAGAGATGGAAGGGATCTTGGAGGTCTTCTAGTCCAACTCCCTGCTCAGGCAGGAAGGGCCCCCCCCCAATATCTTTGTATTTTAATGTTGTCTCATATTTTATTTATTAATTTATTCGATAGATTTGTAAGTGCTTCAGGTCATTCATGGACACATTTCTTGTATTGATCTAAGGCTGTAATAAACTGCCTTACTGGCTATTCATATTTATTGCACGCACTCAATTGTTCTATATATTAACATGGCATTTCACTCTTCGCAGAACAGGAGGCAGCCAAAATGCCCATGTAAATATGAAACAGTTTTCTTCCCAGGATTATATGAACATGTATATATACTTTATATCCTGTATACATTATAAAGTAGGTTTATTTTCATGTTCTTTTAGAATGATGTATCTTGAGAGAGAGGGGGGGCAAAACATAAATGTATTTATAAATGCAGTCAAGAAGATCAGAAACCTTTTCTTTTTCATCTTTCTTCCCTTTTCTATTTCTTTTGCGTTTTTCACTATTCATTACTTTTCTTTATTATTGTTGCTTTCCTTTATGGTTTTACTTTATTAAAAATTTCTTCAATAAAAACAATTTTAAAAAGAAAAAAAATCTGTATGCACATACATAATCCAAAACTGGTTTCCACGTTTATTTTTTCTACTCTTACAGAGAACATTGCTTCATGAAATGAAATTCTTTTACTATGGAATAAGAAGGGATACTGGCATAATAATGTGAAATGAGAACCAATAGTGATTCCCATGTGTACCCAATAAATGAATAGCTAGGTCTTCTTTAAATCTAGAAAGCATAGAGAATCAAAGATATCAAGTTAAACCCACCTTAATGTGCTCACTAACAGTGGCATTAAAATATACACATTTATAATTTCCAAGTTACATAGTTAATAGCTATCCCATTGAAGATATTCCACAGAGAATGTAAGAGAAAACCATGGATATCATCTTGTCAGACCAAAATCCTCTAATTTCCTTGATGTATCTAAACAAACACCCAATGTAATGGCACCAACTTCATAGTCAAAACTGAAAGAAAATAAGTTCTCCATATTATTATTATTATTTTACCTTAGTGAAACTAACTATTATTTTTAGTGAAACTAACTATTATTTTTTTACCTTAGGAGTCCTGGTGGCGCAGTGAACTAATTCACTGTTATTAAGATCAGCTGCTTGCCATTACTGCAAGTTCAAATCCCACCAGGCTCAAGGTTGAGTCAGCCTTCCATCCTTTCTAAGGTAGGTAAAATGAGGACCCGGATCGTGGGGGCAATAAGCTGACTTTGTATAAATATATACAGAAGTATGAAGGCTATTGCTTAACGCACTGTAAGCTGCCCTGAGTCTCCGGAGAAGGGCGGCATATAAATCAAATTTAAAAAAAAACCAACAGCCTAAATATTAGAAGTATTGTGTCATGGACTTACGTTTATTATTTGCTATTTAATTAAATTGATTAATAAATACACAATATTTATTAATAGTCTGGTGGCTCAGCAGACTAAAAAGCATTGTGATTAACACCAGCTGTCTGCAATTACTGTAAGTTCAAATCTCACCAGGCTCAAGGTTGACTCAGCCTTCCATCCTTTCTAAGATAGGTAAAATGAGGACCCAGATTGTGGGGGCAATAAGCTGACTTTGTATAAATACAAAAGTATGAAGGCTATTGCTTAACGCATTGTAAGCCACCCTGAGTCTCCGGAGAAGGGCGGCATATAAATCAAATAAAAAACAAAAACAAAAACAGAATAACAGAGTTGAAAGGGACCTTCTAGTCCAATTCCCTATTCAAGCAAGAAACTCTATACCATTTCAGACAAATAGTTGTTCAATCTCTTCTTAAAGCCTCCAGTGATGGAGTACCCACAACCTCTGAAGGCAAGCTGTTCCACTGGTTAATTGCTTTTACTGCTGGGAAATTTCTCCTTAATTCTAGATTGGTTCTCTCCTTGCTTAGTTTCCATTCATTGCTTGTTGTTCTGCCCTCAGGTGCTTTGGACAACAGGTTGACTCCTTCTTCTCTGTGGCAGCCCCTTAGATATTGGAACACTATCATATCACCCAAATCCTTCTTTTCATTAAACTAAACATACCCAATTCCTGCAACTGTTCTTCATATGTTTTAGCCTTCTATCTCTAATCATCTTCATTGCTGTTCTCTGCACTCCTTCTCAACATCTTTTTTATATCGTGTAGACCAAAACTGGATGCAATATATTAAATACCGGTCCTGACAGACATGACTGAGGCGACCTTGAAAGGTAACGGCAACTTTATTGGACCAAATACTGACAGGCAATGCAAGCAACAACTCCCGCGCTGACAGCTCCTTTTATACCCCGAGCTGTCAGCGTCATAACCAATAAGAATCAACGTAGCAACAGGCCCAGCCACTAGGGGCCGCCGTCAATGTAACCCAGTATGTAATACTCCTTCCTACACAGTTCGCGCATGCGCCCATCAGGCGCATGCATACTCGCTTAAATACACTGGTCTCCATCGGACCTGCCCTGATCGCCTGGGCTCCACCCTTCCAGCTTGGTCTGGCGGCAGATTCGAATCATCCGCCGCGATCGGTGCGTCTGCCTGGTATCCCGGATTCCTGGCCTCGGCTGCCTCCTGCTGCTCAACAGACACTGGTACGAACTCTGGGGTTGTGTCGGATGGGTTAGGGGTGGTGGTCGGGTTGCATGGTTGTGCGCTCTGGCTCTCCCTACTGCCCTGGCCTGGTTCAAATGCCCTCCTGGACCTCAATTGGTCCTTATGGTGCTTCCAAATCCGCCCCAGGTCTACCTCAACTTGGTAAGAATATGGGTCTACTATTCCTACGACCTTGCCAGCTAGCCACAATGGTTGCCCCCCGTAGTTCCTGGCATATACCTGGTCGCCCACTTGGAATGGTCGGTACCTACTGTGCGAATCCAATGGTTTGCTCGGGACGTAGGAGGGGTGTAACCGGTCTAATGATGTGTGGAGTTTGCGGCCCATCAAGAGCTCGGCAGGGCTTTTGTTGGTTAGCTGGCAGGGCGTCATATGTTGGGCCATCAAGTACTCCTCCACCCGATCCTGCCAATTTCCCTGGCCCATCTTTTTAAGGGCATCTTTTGCAGACCTAACGGCGTGTTCAGCAAAACCATTGCTGGCCGGGTGGAATGGAGATATAAGACAGTGCCGTATCCCCTGGTGCACTAGAAACCTCTCGAATTCGGTGGAAGTAAATTGGGCCCTGTTGTCGGACACAATGCTATCCAGCAACCCATGAGTCATAAACAGCTTTCATAACGCCCTAATGACTGCATCGGAAGTGGTTGAACGCATGTGTACCACCTCTACCCATTTTGAGAATGCGTCAGTCACCACCAAGAATGACTGTCCCTATATCCATAGATCCATATGTAACCAAGATCAGGGGCCCCCAGGATCCTCCCACTCCCAAGGCAGGACCTTGGCCGGCATTGCCATGTTTCCCTGACACTGTGAACACGTAGATACCCAGTCAGTAATGTCCTGGTTGAGATGTGGCCACCACATGTAACAACGGCCCCGGGCCTTCATGTGCACCACCCCCGGGTGTCCCCGATGCAATTGTTGTAACAAGGGGTGTCTCAGAGGGGGAGATATCACGACCCAGTGGCCCCACAACAGGCACTCGGCCTGGGTGGACAGTTCGAGCCATCTCGTAGCGTAGGGTTGAAACTCCAGTGCGAACGGTCCCGGCGGCCATCTCCTGGCCCTCCAGTCGAGCACTTGAGACAGAACTCTGTCCTTTGTGGAGACGCAGCTGACGTCCAGCACGGTGACTGGTAGAGGCGAATCTTCGATCAGGAGGACAGCAGATACGGGAACCGGGTCCGCGAGAAGGTCAGGGACGGGGCAGCAGCTCAATGCATCGGCATGTGTGATGTCCCGGCCGGGGTGGTGCACCAGGGTCTATGAGTAGGCAGTCAAGAACACCGAGTAGTGCATCATGCGGGGTGACAAAATCTGTGGAGCTTGTCAGTCACCCACCAGAATACCCAATAATGGCTTATGATCGGTATATAACTCAAACGGTCGGCCATACAAATAATGGTGGAACCATTTGACCCCAGCCACGAGAGCAAGGGCCTCCTTATCCAGCTGTGAGTAATTCCGCTCAGCTGGGGCCAAGGTTCTCGAAAAATAGGCTATAGGTAGCTCACGACCGGACAGAAATTTATGGCTTAATACGGGGACGCATCACAGGCCAGTGTCAGAGGAAGATGGGCTGAGAACTGCGTGAGGACAGCATTGGAGGCAAGAAGACATTTCACAGCCCGAAATGCAGCAGCCTCCTTAGCACCCCACTGCCAACCCACCTTTCGGTCCAAGAGGCAGTGTAGGGGCTCTGCGATCGAGGCTTTATGCGGAATGAAAACCGCACAGAAATTAAGTAGACCAAGGAAGGATTGTAGGTCGGCCTTACAGCGCGGGGCAGGTGCCTCCATAATAGCAGCTGTCTTCGCAGCAGTCGGATGTATGCCAGATCCATCGACTAAAAACCCCAGGAACTCTACCTGGCGTACCGCCACTTTACATTTAAGTTTGTTGACCTTGAGGCCGGCGGCATTAAACCTCTGGAGGACCTGCCGCAATCTACCCATTAGCGCAGACATGCTGGTAGCCGCGACAAAAACATCATCAATATATGGTATGACCCCGGGGATTCCCTGCAACATCTGCTCCATCATGCTCTGGAAAATCCCTGGGGCGACACTCACACTGAACTGCAGGCAGCGACACCGGAATGCCCCCCTATGGGTCACAATTGTCTGTGCTTCCGCTGTTTGATCATCCACTCTTAATTGCTGGTATGCCTAGGCCAGGTCCAGCTTGGCAAAACTGACCCCTGGCCCAGGGAGTGCAGCAGATGCTGCACAATGGGAACAGGATAAGTGTGACTCAGAAGAGCCTTATTCAAGGTTGCCCAGTAGTCTGCGCAGATGCGGATCAAACCATCTGTTTTAAACGGTTACAATCGGTGTCTCCCACCGGGCATATTCCACAGGCTCCAAGACCCCCTGCACTATCAATTTATCTAACTCTGCATCCACCCTTGCCTGTAATGCGAAAGGCACCCGGCGGGTTTTCAACCGACGAGGGGAAACTTGTGGATCCAGGCTGAACGATACCAGGGTGCTCTTATAACATCCTAGCTTGCCATCGAAAACTGCTGGAAATTCCTGGATAAGCATGTCCAATTCAGACGGTCACACCACATTAACTCCTTGAATAGTGAGCCCCAAAGCCTGGAACCAATTAAGTCCCAACAAGCTTGGCAATGGGGCTTCCACCACCACTAATGGCAGGCGGCTGCAAAATTCCTTGAATTGAACCCAGAACTATCCCCTACCCACAATGGCAATGGGGTTTCCCTGATAGTCCCACAATTGTAGGCGGCAAGGTTGGAGGCAGCATTTAGCAATACGGGGCACCAGCCTCTTGACCGTGCTCCAGAACATGATGGAATTAGCTGATCCTGTGTCCACTTCCATGAGGCATGGGCAGCCCTCAATGGTGACGGACAGGTTAATCTTCGGCCGCGCTGTGACATCTGAACCCGGTACACCCAGTTAACCCCCCCCCCCCAGGCTCGCGGCTCCAAACTGAGTGGCTGCTTTGCTTGCCCGCTCATCTGACTGGAACCCTTCTATCTCCTCTGTGGGGTGGTGGGGGTGGTGTCTCTGCCGGTTTCTGAGACCAGCATACACATGCAATGTGACCGCGGCGGCAGCAAATCGCTTCTGCGAATCGGCAAGTGGCTCTCGTGTGACTCCCTCTGCAACTCCAACAGTCCCCTTGTGCCTTCCCAGACTGTCTGCGTGTCTTTGATCCGGTCCACGTCACATTCCCCCGACACGTTGTCCTCATCGCTAATGTCTGCATCATTGTAGTGCATGGTTTCGCCCTTTGGTTTACTCAAACACTGTCCTCAGGGTAAATCCGCCAGAGATAGGGCAGCTAGTTCAGCAGCACACGCTTCGTCCAGGGCTTCCTGGAATGACAGCTCGGGCTTTGCGATCAGTCGCCTCTTAAGGTTCTCGTCCCTCATGCCACTGACCAGTCTATCTAGTAAGTAATCGTCTAAGTCCACGAATTGGCAATGCCTGGCCACCTTTCTTAGTGCTGCAATGTACTGACTAATGGACTCCCCCTCAGCTTGGTCCCGATGATAAAAATGCTGGCGGCGTGCAATTCAGGACGGCGCGGGTGCATAATGTTTCTTTAACTTTGCCATGAAATCCTCCCAGGTCCCAGCATGAATAGACAGAGGGGCCATAAGAGTCATAGCAGTCTCGAACATTTCGGGCCCACAGAAGCTTAAAAAATAGGCTTGTTTGCATTCGTTTGACAGTTCCCTATAGTCATTAGCGATTAGGAAGCACTCAAATCTGGCTACAAACGCCTCCCACGACTCCATCGCTGTATTGAATGGGGTGAAATTCTGAGTGGATGCCATTCTCCACCCTCATCCTCGAGTGTATGAGGTGATGAGCCGCCACTGACAAGTCGCTTCAACACCCCGGTAAGCTTTTCCTCTTTACTGATGATCGTCAGGAAATCCCACCTTCGTCGCCACTATTAAATACCAGTCCTGACAGACATGACTGAAGCGACCTTGAAAGGTAACAGCAACTTTATTGGACCAAATACTGACAGGCAACGCAAGCAACAACTCCCGCACTGACAGCTCCTTTTATACCCCGAGCTGTCAGCATCATAACCAATAAGAATCAATGTAGCAACAGGCCCAGCCACTAGTTGCATACTGGGTTATGCCGTCAACGTAACCCAGTATGCAACACAATGTTCCAAGTGTGGTCTTACCGAGGGATTATAAAGTGGTACTAATGCTTTGTGTAATCTTGATTCTCTCTCTGTTAATGCAGCCTAGGGCTGAATTGGCTTTTTTGGCAGCTGCAGCACACTGCCAATTCATATTTAAGTGATTGTCCACTAGGACTCCAAGATCCTGAATAGTTAACTACTATTCAGCCAGATACCACCTATTCTATACATGTGCAGTTGGTTTTTCTTGCCTAAATGTGGAACCTTACTTTTTTCACCATTGAAATTGATTTTGTTGGATAGGGCTGTATTCAAGTCTGTCAAGATCCTTGTTACAGTTAGTACTTTTGAGCCTATCTTCTGGAGTGTTGGCTATTCCTGCCAGCTTGGTGTCATCTGCAAATTTGATGAGTTTCCCATCTATCCCCTTGTCTAAATTGTTTATGAAGAAATTGAAGAGTACTGGGCCTAACATAAGAGTCTTGAGGTGCCCCACTGCATACTTCCCCCATGTAGATGCAGCTCCATTAAGGACTATGCGTTGAGTGCTGTTGATCAACCAGTTATGAATTCATCTGGTGGAGATGCTGCCTAACCACATATTCCTATCTTATCAAATAGTAGGTTGTGGTCTACTTTATCAAATATATTACTGAAGTCCAAGTAAATTATATCCACAGCATTTCCCTGGTCCACTAATCTCAACTTTTGATCTCAAGTGGCTGTATACAAGCTTTCCCTGTTTGCCAAATAATTGTATTTTGGATAATCTCACCATACTGTTTTCCACAAAACTACTCCTAGAATTCTGTCTAGTACCACACCTTGAACAATTATAGTTTCAAGAAGTGGGGGATGATATTCAGTTACACATTATTTCAAAGAGGTGATTGTATTTTCTTACATAAAGTCAAAACTAAACTGGAAAGATTTCAAAGATTTTCCACCAAAGTTGATGCAGAAAACGAAGAGGGAGGATCAACCATTTTACTAGTTAAAATGAGTCAAGCCTAGTACTAGTATTACAAAAGCTCTTTCACAAAGTATTCATAAATCACTGTAATAAGAAAAAGTCATAAACATGTTTTGAATATGTAAAGGGTGGATTATCTAAATCTGAATCACTGGCTGATAAGAGTAATGATGGAAACTTAAATTAGGATAGTATCTGAGCAATTAAGATACGCCATTAAAAAACAAAAGTGAGTGGCTCATTTTAATTCATTCAAGAATGAACAACTGCGACAGTAATATCAGAGAATGTGAGGTTTGAGGCTATGTTAATATTAAGATGACTGCATAGAAAGATTGTCTCATTGAGACAATCCCACTCTAGGTATTTACTCTAGGCATACTATTAAAGTAAAGGTCTGTTACTCATCTTCATCAGAATTAAATTTTCATTAATCCAAAAGGCAAACGCATTCCATCACACACTAAACAAAGGGCAGCATTTGTAACTGGATAGCATGTACTGAACCTTTCATTATTTACAGCCAAAATTACCCTTTTGATGGCTAGAATGAGAGATAAGTCAGTCTGTAAATTTTGCTTTCTCCTACATTGAGTTTAGATCAATCCTATTTTTTTTTAATTGGAATATTTTTGAAGAAATATGTGGCCTCAACATCAGGACATCTTTTTCTATGCTCACAAACTAAGTAGGTTGGGAACAGTTAGTACCTTGATGAGGGGCTGTCAAGAAATAGCCTATAGATCCATGATGGCGAACCTACGGCACACATGCCACAGGTGGCATGCGGAACCATATCAGTGGGCACACGAGCTCAGCTCTGGTGTGCATGCGCGTGCTGGCCAGCTGATTTTCAGCCCTTTTGGGCCCACCGGAAGTCAAGAAAAAGGCTGTTTCTGGCCTCTGGAAGGCCTCTGGAGGGGGTGGGGAAGGCCGTTTTCACCCTCCTCAGCCTCCTAGAAAGGTTCTGGAGCCTGGGAAGAGCAAAAAACAGGCCTACCTTGCCATCACATGCCAAAAGTGGGGAGAGCGTGGGGGGGTGTCGCACGTGCTTGCGTGGGGGGGCACATAGAATTGTGAGTGATCCCCCCCCCCCCCCCCCCCCCCCCCCCCCCCCCCCCCCACGCACGAGTGATCCCCCCACACTCCCCCCCTCCACTTTTGGCACACGATGGCAAAAAGGTTACCCATCACTGCTATAGATCGAACAGTTGAAAAACATCCCAGAAAAAGTGACAACCCACTTTCATACAATTGCCAAGAAAGTTGTATGGATGTATTCATATAGTCATCAAGAGTTGAGCCTTTTTTTGAGGGCGTCTTTAACCTTTTTCTTCTATGAGTCTTCAGAAGTTCTTTTATCGCTTAAACAAAGAGACTAAAGCACAGACGAATGCACGGTAGGCTACCATGCAGCTGTTAAAAGGTGAAGAACCTAAAAGAAACGTTGACATGGCAGCCCTATTTTAGTGCCAAAAAGATAGTTAAATAGGCAGATGTTCAAAACTTAGCTCTTTATGAACTAAATACTCAAAGCTCTCCTCCTAGGCAACTGAGTCTATTAGCTTTGCTTCTCTCCACATCCCAGATTTGAAATGCTTGTATTCTTTTGTGCTATTTATTACACACAAACACCTAGATTCTGGAGAACTTTTTAAAAAATACGTTCTTGTCTGCTCCTAGAACTTTGTTTATACAACACGAAAAACAGTTCAATGTCATATCCTTCCCTCCCATAATATGTGTTGGAATATTCAACCCATGGTGTGACACTGTATTAAGAGTTTCCCAAAGTTTACAATCTGAGCATTTAACATACAGTATCTTTTTTTAGCACATTGTACAACTTGATGTGATTGACACGATCAAAAGCCTTTCTGTAACCAACCAAGTTGCAAATCGCAACTTCTTTTTTATATTCTTTGTCATTCTCAATTATTCAGCATGCAACAGCAACAATGTCTCATATTCTTTAGGTTTTTTTTCTAAAGCCAACTTGAATATCTGGCATCTCTTTTTCAATGTTGGATGATCTTAAGCATCCTTTTATTAACATATGAAATTAAATTAAAATTCTACAGAGGAATTATTGAATCTGTCATCTGCACCTCTATAACTGTCTGGTTTGGTTCTGCAACCCAACAAGACATACACAGACTTCAGAGGATAATTAGAACTGCAGAAAAAACAATTACTACCAATCTGCCTTCCATTGAGGACCTGTATACTGCACGAGTCAAAAAGAGGCCTGTGAAAATATTTACAGACCCCTCACATCCTGGACATAAACTGTTTCAACTCCTACCCTCAAAACGACGCTATAGAGCACTGCACACCAGAACACAGACACAAGAACAGTTTTTTCCCGAATGCCATCACTCTGCTAAACAAATAATTCCCTCAACACTGTCAAACTAGTTACTAAGTCTGCATTACTATTAATCTTCTCATCGTTCCTATCACCCATCTCCTCCCACTTATGACTTTATGACTGTAACCTTGTTGCTGGTATCCTTACAATTTATATTGACTGTTTCCTAATATGATTTGATTGCTTATTTGTTCCCTATGACTATCATTAAGTGTTGTACCTTTATAATTCTTGATGATTGTATCCTTTCTTTTATGTATACCAAGAGCATATGCACCAGGACAAATTCCTTGTGTGTCCAATCACACTTGGCCAATAAAGAATTCTATTCTGTTCTGTTCTGTCCTGTCCTGTCCTGTCCTGTCCTGTCCTGTCCTGTCCTGTCCTGTCCTGTCCTGTCCTGTCCTGTCCTGTCCTATCCTATCCTATCCTATCCTATATAATGTACAATAGTTTGCACACTTTATTAAATCTCTTTTCTGGGGGGCTCTTGATTTGCTGGCATAGCTTGCTTAGAATCTTTATTAATTCTTCTTTGGTTGCTTGCCATATTTTAGTAGGTATTCCATCAGTTTCTGAAGCCTTCTGACGGTAATGGCTGGAGTGCTGATCTAATTATCTTTTAGGACTAGAGGTTCGTTTAAGTAGGAAACATCTTCTAAGGTATCTTGGATATTAATTACTGTATAGTGTTTAATGTTCCATCTAGATGCACCTTCCATCTACTTTAATTTGTTTTGAATTGGTTACTATCTATCCTTTAGCAAAGAAATCTGAGGTTGAGCTCTCTTCTGAGTTCAGAGAACTTTTGAAATACTTTGTCGATAGCTGTTTCCATCTTTGATGTCCTTACAGATGTTGTAATACTGATTCTTGTCTCTTCTAAAAGTTCTCTGAAACTCTTTGTTAAGTCCCTTTTTGAGACTTGACTTTCTTGACTGTAACTTCTCCTTTAGGCAATTTCCATAGTTTGTTCTGACATCCTATTTGCTTTCTTTTCTTTCTTCATTTTTGGGAATCTCTTTTCACATTCATCCTTACTGTTTTAAATTCATTCCATAATTCCTTTGAGGTTTAGGATTTCGAAGGAATTCCTGATGTTCTCCTTGAAAATGGTGGGTATATGTTCAAGATCATATAATAGAAACTGTCTTTCTTCTTCTTCTTTAGCTTAATTTGTAACTTGCATATGGGCAGCTCATTATCTTGTTCCAGAGTCAGCACCTGATTTGATGTATAATTGCGTTCCTCCATGCCCTTTTAGCTATAATGAAGTTAAGCTAATTTCTATACATTCCGTCTAGTGATATCCATTTAGAAAAAGATAAAGGTAAAGGTTCCCCTTGCACATATGTGCTAGTTGTCCCGACACTAGGCTCCATCATCTCCATTTCAAAGACAAAGAGCCAGCGCTGTCCAAAAATGTCTCCATGGTTATGCGGCCGGCATGACTAAATGCCAAAGGCTCACAGAACGCTGTTATCTTCCCACCAAAGGTGGTCCCTATTTTTCTACTTGCATTTTTTACGTGCTTTCAAACTGCTAGGTTGGCAGAAACTGGGACAAGTAATGGGAGCTCACCCCATTATGCGGCACTAGGGATTCGAACCACTGAACTGCCAACCTTTCAATCGACAAGCTCAGCATCTTAGCCACTGAGCCACCACGTCCCTTTATAGAGTCCATTATGTCCATTTATAGAGACATTATTATGGCAGTTTGAAGACAGTATTAATTACAAAGAACTCATTTGGAATGGCAGAAATTGATGATCTGCTTCATTTCAGTTTACTTAAACATATAATCCAACTACATTTTCCTCTTTCATGTTTCCAGCTTTGGCATTCCAGTTTCTAATCATAAGCAGCACATTTTGCTTGCGGGTTTTGTTGATTTCAACTTGAATTTGATCATAACTCATCAGCCTTCTCTTCTATGTTGATGGTTGGAACATAACTTTGAATGACTATCATATGAAAGAGTTCGTCAAATCTAGTTTATATTATTTGATCATCGATTCCATTGTAGCCAAGTATTGTTCCTGACTATAAAAGCAATAGTTCCTTTATTTTTTTCCATGTTCTGGGTAATAAAGTGTGATCTTCTCACTGAAAGTGTCTGTTCCCAGCCCATCTCAAATTGTTAATGGCTAAGATGTCAATTTCTGATCATTTAATTTCATTTTTCACTGTGTTCAACTTTTCTGTGTTCCAACTTCTTCTCTTCCATGTTTCTACTGCAATTCTATCTTTGCAGTTTTGGATTTTCTTTTCCTGTATGGCAAAGTCCTTAATCTAGCCATGTCATGGACACTATTAGTACTTCAAAAGATCCTCAGCTCTTCCTCATTAGCAGGCTGAGGGCCATTCACCTGAGAGCCCTATTATCTGGCACCATATCATCCATTGTTTTATATTTGCTATCCATATGGTTTTCTTATTTTAAAAAATTCAGGAATGGTTTACCATTGACTTCTGCAAAATATGAATTGATGCCCTTGCCACTGTCACTAAAGTGACCATCTGCATCCTTCAATTGCTAGGGCCCAATATGTGTCTGCTTACTTGGGTGACCCTGCTGGGAATATATTCTCTTGGCATACTTCATGAATGTTCTTCATTGATCCTTCTCAGTAACATCACCCCACTGATCAGATAGCACTGTGGGACTTGCAGGGGAAGGGGGGAGGCTCCGATTCTTGAACAAAAGACATTTCTGAGTCTTTGTTAGTAAGCAGAGGAAAATATGATTCACTGGACCTCTCTTCCTTGATTTCTCTCATCCAAATGTATTAAAGCAAATGTACTGGCTTATTATTCCCACAACTCCCATAGACTGCATGACTTGCACATTATTCATTACAGACTGCTCTTAATATGAGACTAAGAGACAATTATTTATGCTGTGCAGTTGAACCATGACAAGCAGGAGAGCAAGAGAACAGACAGAAATATTGTTACTCACCTGGGAGGGAGCTAATATACCCCAAACAAAAGCAATAACAGAAAAGAAGGGAAAGCTGAGCATGTGATGGGAGCCATACTGAATCAGGAGCAGGAAATTTAACAGAAGATAAAATGCAAGCTGAAATAACATATAAGTAGGTACTGCGAATTAAGGATGTGATTGTGATTGCTGCCTGGAGTTCAAAAGCAGATCCGCAGGGAGCCCATCGCCATGGCCTTTCAAAGGGATCTTCAGGGCAGAAGTATTTCTTAGAGCCTGCTTTGCTCCAGTCTCAACTTTACAATTAAAAAAAAGCTCTGAACTTCCGGTTAAGCTGCCGGCATCGCCAGACGCTTCTTTGCGAAGGGCCAGCCCCAGACTCCGTAGAATCGCAAGAACAGCGAAAATCGGCTGTTTTGCGGTTTGGAATCCTTCCCCCCAGGAAGAAGGGGGGAAGGAGAGCAGACGGGTGGGGTAGAGCTCCCTAAGAGCACCAGATTTTGCTAATAATCTGGTGCTCGAAGATGAGAGCTCCCCGTGAAGCCTGTCAAAGCTCCTGACCTGGGATGCCTCTGACGGGGAAGTTTTTCCCTGTCAGAACTAGATGCCGCGGCCACCCCATTAAACAACTTTAAACAAATACTTCTTGAACCAAGCTGGCGGAGCACAAGTTGCACGAAGGAAACAGCAAGTATTTTTTTCTTTTTTTTTTAACTCCAGGGATTTACTTTCTTTAAAAGATTTTTCCTAAGTGGAAAGTGAAAGCAAGATGGCGTTTGAGTTTCAATGGGGCGTGAAGAAGTGAAAGTTAAAAGCAATTATTGATAAGCCCGTTTGAAACGTAAAACTCCTTTTTGAAAAGTGGATGAAATAAGAAAGAATGTAATAATAATAACTCAAGCAGCAATACAAATTAAAAAGTCTTTTTTTTTCCTTTTTTCTTCTTGAAACTCTTTTTTTTTCTTTCTTCTTTTTTCCCCCCGTCCTTCTGGAAGGGAAGGAAGAAGGGGGGCAAGATGGCTGGTCTTTTTGAAAGTAAAGAAAGCAAAGGAGAGTTAATTAACCCTCAATGGTCTGACTTTGAGGAAGCTTTGAGCTCAATTACCTCTGCTTTATTGAAAAGAATTGATACTATATTTCAAGCTTCTCAAGCTGGAAACAATGAAATACATGGAAATACTGAGTTGCAATCTAGCAGTGGGGGATTGAATGAAGAGCTGGGAGAGGAAAAAAAACAACAACAGACCATAGCAGATCTTACAGAAGAGAGAAAGATGAAGGCTGAGCAGGATAAGGAGCAAGAAATTCTGGAAGTTGATGAAATTTTGGCTACACGAATTTTTTTTTATAAAATTCAATCTGTACTTAAAGAGCTGTTTCCAGAAGAAGCTACATTCCTGCAAAAATTTTATAATATCCAATCCCAAAAACCGCAAAATTTTACTGGAGTTAAAAAAGGCAGAGGGATCAAAGTTAAGAAGAAAGTTCGTAAAAAGGAAAAGAAGAAAGCCTGGAGAAATGGAAAATAACCCTGCTTGACGAGATGATGGTCCTTAAAAAGTATTGTTTAAATGTTTAAAGATTTTGAATTTTTGGGGGAAAAAAAAAGTAGACAGCAGTTTAATGCCAGTTAACCAAGTGATGAACGATGAGGAGGCAATCTATAGCTGTATTGGAATATTTTGAGAAGAATAAACAGATCACAGCAATGCTGTGTGCTGGGCTGTGAAATATGCCCTGACTTGAAGGATTTGGAATATTTTATTAAGGACTGTGATAAATCTGGATCTAACTGTAAACGTAGAAGTTTTATTGAATATACTAAACTGGAGTTTCCTGTTTGATGGTAATAAATATAAGGCAAAAGGACTATGGATCTAGAGCAATTGCAGCTGATCTGGTGGTTTCCCTAATACGTCTGATGAATCTACTAATCTAATTTTTGACTGGATTTGATGGATATTATCACAAATATAATTATAAAGTCACTCGGGGTTTTTTTTTAATAAAGAAGCAACTTTCTATTTAGGTGGGTAGACGTAAATGAAGATATTCTATATGCTGTTGGAAGATGTGAAGACAAGAAGATTAGCAACTGGTTTAATCTAGTATGAAGAATTTAAATGTTTGATATAGTTATTAAATGACGTTTTATCTGTATTGATAAATTAATAAGAGGTTTGATTGTTATATTCTTTTTTTGACTAAAAATTTATTATTATTATTTTTTTTATTAAGTGTTTTAACTATAACTGGACCTTGATGGTTTAAAAATGGAGGATGGAAGACTTTATATAGTATTTTATTTTAAATTTGGGGGGTTTTTTTGATTGAGGGTTTCTTTATTTTTCTTTGTTGTTGGGTTTTTTTTCTCTGTTTTAAATGAAAGAAGTTATAAAATATCTTGTTAGATCGTATAGACTTAATAATTTGCTAAGTATTAATTAGTTATATTGAGTAATGATAGGTTTGATTACGTAATACTTAATTAATTAACTGCTGTAACTATAAATGGAGATTAATTCTGTTGAATTAGATGGAATAAGAAGAAAGAAGACTTGCTTTCCTTTTATCTACTTGTTTAATGATTAGGATTATGATAAGTGTGAAATGGAGTTTAACTTAGAGAATTTGAGCTGTATTTTATCTTGTATTTGCTCTGGGAAGTCGGGGGGGGGTGGTTGGGGAGGGGGGAGAAAATGTATGTAAAATTTTTAAAACTTTTTCAATAAAAAAAAAACTCTGAGTTTGACAGGTATTTGATAGCAGTTTTCTTTCTTTAGCACCCACCTTATACCTGGTTTGATTATGGTCATCTGTAAGATACTTCATTGGTAGTGAAGTTACCTAGAGTCCGGACCTAGATATCATTGTCATCCGTTGGGAGAATTGTTCATGTTTCCCCATTTTGTGTCTTTTTTCCCTACTTCACAAATGATAATTTGCATTAATAAACTAATTATAATAATAAATGGCAGTGTGCAGCAGCTGTCGAAAAAAGCCAACACAGTTTTGGGTTGCATAAACAGAGGGATAGAATCAAGATCACGTGAAGTATTAATACCACTTTATAATGCCTTGGTAAGGCCACACTTGGAATACTGCATTCAGTTTTGATTGCCACGATGTAAAAAAGATGTTGAGACTCTAAAAAGAGTGCAGAGAAGAGCAACAAAGATGATTAGGGGACTGGAGGCTAAAACATATGAAGAACAGTTGCAGGAACTGGGTATGTCTAGTTTAATAAACAGAGCCTGTAGTACAGTGGTTTAAAGCACCCTGTTATTAACATCTATTAACATCTGCTGCTTGCAATTACTGCAAGTTCGAATCCCACCAGGCTCAAGGTTGACTCAGCCTTCCATCCTTTCTAAGGTGGGTAAAATGAGGACCCAGATTGTGGGGGCAATAAGCTGACTTTGTATAAATATACAAAAGTATGAAGGCTATTGCTTAACGCACTGTAAGCCGCCCTGAGTCTCCGGAGAAGGGCGGCATATAAATCAAAATAATAATAATAATAATAATAAAAAAGGACTAGGGGAGACATGATAGCAGTGTTCCAATATCTCAGGGGCTGCCACAAGGAAGAGGGAGTCAAATTATTCTCCGAAGCACCCGAGGGTAGAACAAGAAGGTTTTGGTTACCACCTTTAGAACGCTCCATGGCTTAGGACCGGGGTATTTTCGAGACCGCCTTCTGCCACCAGTACCCTCTCACCGACCAGTACGCTCCCATAGAGAGGGGCTTCTCAGGGTGCCGTCGGTCAAACAGTGTCGACTGACGACCCCCAGGGGGAGAGCCTTCTCTGTGGGGGCACCCACCATGTGGAACAAGCTCCCCCCGGAGATACGGACAATCCCAGATCTCCGCGCTTTCTGCCGTGCCCTCAAGACGTTTCTATTCCAGCAGGCTGGCCTGGACTAACCTCTTCTAAAATTGCTCTTATATTCTTAAATCTTAATCTCATAAATTTAGAGTTTTAATTTTAGGTTTAAGACCAAATTATTTAATTGTATTTTAATCAATTCTTTAAAATATTTGTATTATATGTATTTTATCATTTGTCTGTACACCGCCCTGAGTCCCCCGGGAGTAGAGCGGTATATAAATATAATATAATATAATAATAATAATAAAAGAAGCAATAGGTGGAAACTAATCAAGGAGAGAAGCAACTTAAAACTAAGGAGAAATTTCCTGACAGTTAGAACAATTAATCAGTGGAACAACTTGCCTGCAGAAGTTGTGAATGCTCCAACACTAGAAATTTTTAAGATGATGTTGGATAACCATTTGTCTAAAGTGGTGTAGTGTTTCCTGCCTGGGCAGGGGGTTGGACTAGAAGACCTCCAAGGTACCTTCCAACTCTGTTATTCTATTCTATTCTAATACTGAAATACAAGTGTAGAAATAATTATTATTTTAATAGAAATATAGTCTATCATTTGTTTAGGTTCAGCTATTATCATTTTTTTTCACATTGAGCCCTGTAGCATATACTCTGCTTGCTTTCACAGCTGTTGAAATGCTATGCACAAATATGGAAAACAAATCTGGAAAGAAAATAAAGCATTTTTGCTATATGGGATATTGAGGCTGAAGCTCACCAGGCAGTTTTGGTAACAATTACTAAAAAACAACTAGGAGAGAAGTTTCAAAGACTTCAGACTTTTTGGGGAGGCAGCTATAATTTGAAATTAGAATAGTAGCCTGGTACCAATTTACCTTTATCTAAGTTGATGCTGAAGAACAACATATGGAATTTATCAATGAGATAAGTCACAATTGTCCAACTTTGAATGCAATATGGGAAAAATGTATTGTGGCAGCTGCCCAAAATGATGTTACTAAATGTTATGAAGGCCATCATTAATGTTTGACCAGGTCATCCTTTTCAAGCTGTAATATCAATTTTGCAGTGAGTTCACAGTAATAAACTGCCATTTGATAATTGTCTCTAAAACTTTTAATTGAGGGGTTTATAATGGGATATTGAAAAACACAATAGGAAGGTTTAGAAATTCTTATATTGATCAGGGTGAAAAATCTAGTATTAAGGTAGGAAGAAATATTAAGAGACCTTTTCCTCTAGGTGAAACAAATCTAGTATGTTTCACCTAGAGGGAAAGGTCTCTTAATATTTCTTTCTACCTTAACCCCATTCAATTCAGTGAGGAGAAAGCATGGCGAGAGGCTAATGCTACTGCTGTAACTGAAGAGGTTAACCTGGTTTCATGCATATCAAAAAGAATAAGTAAAGTGGCAGAGCACCTGCTTGATGTTGACAATAAAGTAGAATGTATATTTAAAAACAGAAAAGGGGACGAGAACAATGATGTCAGTTTTAAGACTTGTGTTAATTAAAGACAGCTAGTTGAGACTGGTGGCAAGTCTCAGCAGCTTGCTTGCTTTAAAAGCAGAAAACTAGAGAAGGAGCTCTATATCAAATGATGTATTTAAACAATTAAACAATATCGCTCCTTAACAAGGCAGCACAGGAAAATCCCTCAGGATATGCGGATTTCAAAATGTATTAACAATTTAAATTGCTTTTTAAAAAAAGCATAACAAGAGTATAAAAAGTAAAAAGTATCATCAACAGAAAATACAAAAGTTACACATTTCTTTCCTTTTACAGTTATGAAATATGTTGAACATAGCCAGCAAAAGTTATTTGAAAGAGGGGAAAAAAGCATTAGCTTCGGGGAATCACTCGTTTTATCAGTGATCCCAAATAAAATCTCACCAAAGAGAAAACAGGTAATGAATGTCTGAGGATAAAGCTGCTTCTCATATAAAACCTTAAATGCTTTATGAAAATAACATCAGGAAGATTGTCCAGCAAACTAACATTCCATTTATCAGCTGTGAAATTGTGCAATTGAACTATTCTGATCAGAAAAGAAAACTGACTAATTAGGTTACTTTAACAGCTATTGTGATAACAAACTTCAAAACAATGTACTGGCATAACTTATTCATATCACCTTACAATTGTTCGTATCACCCAATGAAAAGCATGTGCCAAATAAAAGACCATTTTGTCACTTAAATGAAGATTATTATTGACTTGATCTTTTTCAAAACAGAAATAATCATTGTGCTCTAAGAACTGGATTATTGTCTAACGATCAGATTCCAATACATAGAACAAAAGTTTGCCATGTTTTTTTTTTAAATGCTAACTTTATCAGAAGGGTGCAAATATCTTATTTTCCCATTCACAATATTCTGTGGTAGAAATTTTTACTGATATTTTATTGAACATCACCCCCTAGTGATATACAAAAAGAATACACAACAAAATATTTGATTAAAAATTCTTTCAGTGGCCAGTTGTTTAAATTATGATATTTGAATCTAGACCAGTTTCTTAAATCCTGTGGTGGGGAAGAGGTCCATTTTCCAAAATGTTTTGACAGTTGTGACTGTTGAAAGATTTACTTTTAACACTTGAGAGGCAATCTGATGGATCTTGCTAGCACTCAAAATAAGCATATTTTAGGTTTTTAAAAAAAGCAGAATAAAATCTTGTTTAAACACTCTTTTGTAAAATGTATTTAATTGTTTATTATAGTTTCTATGTATTTTTCTACAGTGTTTAGAAAACAGAACTATGGACAGCAGAACGTTTGTCCTCAAGACGTATTGTACACAAGCAACACTGTGAAAGATTGCATGTATGAAATGGCCAAGGTTCGTTACCATGGGCTCACATTAGGGTGAGCTTTTCCATAGACACACATTCTCCTCTGTGATCCTACCTGGATGGACAATGTGCCACACAGTGTTCATTCCAGAAAGAATTGCATCAAAACAACTTGCCTCTTTAAAGAGGTTGCACTCTTGGGATAATTATTTTTGGCTGTGAAAGGAAAAGCCTAAAGTCTTGTTCATCTCTTCAAAAGCATGCACAATATCTCCTCTCTGGTGCAAGTGGATAGCACTTTTATGTCGGCATATTTCATATGTAAATTTGGGTATCAATATAGTTGCCTCTGTATTGGTGCCTTGGTGGCGCAGCAGACTAAAGTGCTGCTAAAGTAGCACTTAGCTGCCAGCTGCCTGCAATTACTGTGAGTTCAAATCTCACCAGGCTCAAGGTTGACTCAGCCTTCCATCCTTCCGAGGTAGGTAAAATGAGGACTCGGATTGTGGGGACAATAAACTGACTTTGTATATATATATATATAAAAAAAGAACACCGCTTAGGAGGGGCCAAAAGCCTTACTAAACAGGTATATACAAAAATATGAAGGCTATTGCTTAACGCATTGTAAGCCGCCCTGAGTCTCTGGAGAAGGGCGGCATATAAATCGAACCAATAAATAAATAAATAAATACATTTTGTAAAACAATTTTGAGCAAACTCCAGGAGACAGTGGAGGACAGGGGGGCATGCTATGGTCCATGGGATTGGACACGACTTAGTGACTGAACAACAACATAAAACAACTAGTAAAAGACTTCAGCTCTATAGGAATGCATACATCCCTATATACAGTATATATATATGATGCTGTTTTTCTAACAAACCATACACTAGAAGTGTAATCAGATGGAGAGGTCACTCACACATTGTGTCTTTAATTTTAAACAAATAAAAAACAGGTTTATGAACCTGATTGCAGATATTACCCTACATAAAACTATCTTGCCCTTATCCGTATGGAATCTGCCTTCATTCAGCTCAATAATGCTTCACTCTTTGCAGCACGTTTCCAACCAACCAATCATTCTTTTTTTCTTTCTTGTATGGTCCATAGTTGCAGCTGCCAAAGCATCCTGTTCTGTGAAAGATAACTTTATTAAATATAATAAGGTTATAAAAATAGAGCAAAAGCAGCTAATGCAAAAAGACAGAAGCAAAGGAGGGGCAGGTGGCTTAGAGCAGAGATGAAAACTTCTAATGTGGTTTTCCTGAGAAGTCTTGCTCAGAAACAGCTGCAGAATCTGACAGTATCCTTCAGGGCAGTTTCAGAGAGCCAGTTTCCTGTTTCCCAGACATCTGTATCGCATCGTACCAATCAAATGCAAAACTACGCATTTAAACTATCATTTGACATCAAAATATCAGGCTTCCCCTGCCCACATGTTAAATTTGCACCATGTTTTTTTTAATCAAAGATCATTTATTGTTCATTTCAATATATACATTTTTACTCTCATTTTAATTTCTCCCCAAAGTAAAGCTACAACTACATGAAAAAACGAAACAGTCCAAATGGTTTATCACAACTGGGCCAGGCTAAGGGTAAGAGCTGATAATTTCCTCTTGTGCTCAGAAAGAGACCATGAACCCAACCCAACTTTCCAAAATCTCTGTCCACTGGCACTCACTTCCTCAGTTTAGTTAGTTAGAGCCCTCTTTATGTGCCTGAACATGAATTTCCCTTGCTGCATTCTTTCCTAGCTATTGCTTGCAGGTATTTCAGTCGAATGGCAGGAAGCTCTTCATAAAGGTCAAACCCCAGTGGATTCTCTTTATTTGCCTTCTTGTAATAGAGAAGATGTTTCTTTAATCCCTGAAAGAAATAATAGATAATTAAGGTTGTATGGCAAAGAGAAACTGCTTCCCCAGTAACATCTAAAATAACCTCAAAACTTCAATTGTTTTTATTTTATTTTATTTTTTTATTATTTTTATTTATATTTATATGCCGCCCTTCTCCAGAGACTCAGGGCGGCTTACAATGCATTAAGCAATAGCCTTCATACTTTTGTATATTTTATACAAAGTCAGCTTATTGCCCCCACAAACCGGGTCCTCATTTTACCCACCTTAGAAAGGATGGAAGGCTGAGTCGACCTTGAGCCTGGTGAGAATTGAACTCGCAGTAATTGCAGGCAGCTGGATGTTAAATGCTGCCTTAGTAGAGGCATTAGCCTCCTACGCCACTCAGGCTCCTTTAATTAGGAGAAAAGGTGAAATATGTAGGACGTGCTTCGTTGTTGTATCCAGTTCATACAATCCATACATTTGGCCATGGAAAAATCTGCTGCTTATGAGTTCTACATTACCAGCAATACTGAGCTGTGGATAATTTTGCTATAGCTACAACTATTGGTTCTCCATTAGACAATTGTACTAATATGGTACTATTGATGATTAAAAATGAATTAAGTTCTATGTATATTTTATATTAGTACTCGTTTTCTCCCATTGCAATTATTCGATTTATCCTTCCACTGAAGATATGGATCAATTGGGGGTTTGAGTAAACAAACAGTGACACATAAAAATAAACGGCTCTGTCCTTGGCTGTAAGAATGTTTAGGAGGGCTTCTCTCATTCTGTAGCCCCAGTTCCTCTAAGAGTATTTCCCAGATAAATTATTTAACAAGGCCCCCATCCCAATTTGTAGTTATACATCCCACAAAGATTTGTTTTGAAATTGGTAATCTGACGTAAGATTAATCTCATGCAAATAACTACCTCTTTTTTTAAGACCCAGGTCTTCTGTAACATGTTTCTTCGGGCAATGTCTATCTCCTGAAACAACATATAGAAGACATTAAATTTCAGATATTTTTGGTTTCTTTCTGAAGCAAAAGGACTCTTCATTGGTCTCAAAGAATTAAAACAGTTTGAAGAATTGACATTTCTAGATGCTGTGTACTAGCCCTTTTATTTTCCAAATGAAGAGATTAGAAGTATTAAAAAAGAAGCATATTGCTTCTGGGCTGTTCTTTCTAGATTAGTCTCTTAATATGTTGACTTTCTCTCAAGCATCCATAACAGTTGAGCCAACAGTCTACAATCACTAATCTATTCAGTCCATATGTACTTGATGTTACAAAGTCCAGACAATTTGTATTGTGGCATGGGAAAGAAAATCATAGAGGAAATTGGTATCTTCTGCAACCAAAAGTGAGAATGTTAGATGTTTCTAGCTTGCATGAGTATGTAAGTTTTTGTTATGCAATTAGGATGCTACCTGAGGATAATGGATCTTGTATTGTGGCTTGTATTACTGAACGGCACTAAGAAATAAAAAGGAAGAAAAAGCCATACAAAATTTTCTTGGTGGAAAGGTTCTCTTTATTATGATTAATTCCCTTCTTTCACTAAATTGTAGCATATTAATGAAAGCAAAATTCATTTATTGATTTATAGTTTGAACTGTAAATATCTTTGAAGATAAAAATTAGTCCAATTACAAATGGCAGAAGGAAAATCTAATCTGCACTTGTATAAAGAACTAGTTAATCTGGGCAGCAAATATTTATGGAACTGCTTCAACAGAAGACCCTACAATGACACCGCAAACTATTTGTTACATTTATAATCCAAATGGTAAATCCAAGTTGGAATACACCTATATGGAACACTCCAACTGCAAGTGTTCCTACACCATTGCTAAAACGAGCGTATGCAATTGGCTAATTAATCTGTTCTCAGCCAAGCTGTGAAAAGTTACCACATACCTGTGGGACGTTTTCCTGGGAGAAAATGAAAGTGTTGACATGAGCCACTGCAACCACATAAAGTACAGGACACCAGTGCTGTTGCAAGGTTCCTGTGACCAGGGCATGGAAGTATTGATTTAAGAGGTTGAGATTGTCTTCAGGAGGAGAAAGGTATCGCTCAAGGGGCAAAGGAAACTGCAAGGGAATCAAGAAAGCAGTATGTCTTTTTAAATACCAGTCTTATCCGAACACGTGTGCGCGCGCACACACACACAAATCTTAACTTAATCCATAGTAATTAGAGGAGCAGATAAGAATAACCCAGAACAGAAAATATCCAGTGGTACTTGAAAGACGGAACTGTCAATTCTGTTCTAGGTTAAAAATTAAGAATTGTGATTCCAATCCTTGTATGTTCCATGCTACACAATGGCGTAAAAAACAAATTGCATCGTTCTTGTTACTGTTCTGCCTATTCTTCCCTTTGCTGCTCTATTCTCTACATTAACAAACTGTTCTCTGTCTCAGAGCTGTTAGAGATTTATGAGAGATTTATTTCTAACTGACTGGGGGAGGAGTCCACAACCATTCCTCCTTGTATCGCCAAGCTTTCCAGTTTCCTGATAACCAGGCCAACCCTCAAATGATTTCAGTCAAAATGGAAAAGTTGCAGGAATAATTAGATTAGATACAAAGAGATCAGTCCAAATTACATTAAAGCCCGGAGTCAAATTTAGCAAATACATCAAGTTTAGAGCCTATACATATAGAGATTAATCATAATAGGGCATATAATAAAACAAACAACTGCTCCATTCATTTTTCTTTCTTTCTTCATATTCGATACAGAAACTGAGGACATTCTACAGGTAGTCCTTGACTTACAACAGTTCATTTAGTGACCGTTCGAAGTTACAGCAGCAATGAAAAAAAGTGACTTATGACCATTGTTCCCACTTATGACCATTGCAGCATCCCCATGGTCACGTGATTTATATTTGGACGTGTGACAACTGATTCATATTTATGACAATTGCAGTGTCTCGGGAGCACATGATCATTGATGCGAACTTCCAACAAGCAAAGTCAATGGGGAAACCAGATTCACCTAACAATCCTGTTACTAATTTAACAACTGCAGTGATTCACTTAACAAATGTGGCAAGAAAAGTTGTTAAATGGAGCCAAACTCACTTAACAAATTCCTTACTTATAGCAACATAAAATTCAATTGTGTTTATAAGTAGAGGACAACCTGTAATTGCTTAAGACTTAAACCAGACCAAACCAGACCTATAGTTGTAAAAATATTAAGCTCTTCCTAATTTTGCAAGCTGCTTCCATTTCACTGCATGTTCCCTTTCTCTCCATCAAACCCTTAACATTTTTAATTGGGGGAAGTGAATGCTCAAAGTGCCCCTGGAACATTAATTACTTTAAAATCTATTTGTTGCAAGATTATATTTCCTATGCCTGTACTTGGAGCACATACTGTACCTTCTTCATTTGCATTTTCTCCCTGCTATGAAATAAATCTCTATGAGGGCATCAAAGGACTTGGCATTCTGCACACAAATGGAATTGTCACCAAGACCTTAAATCTTTGGGTAGAATGTCCAAAGAAAATTCTTAATTCCCTTTAAGAAGTTCAAGTAAAAAATTTAGTTCTGAACAGCTGACTCAACTACAGGTAAGTCTTCAACTTACAACAGTTCATTTACTGACCATTCGAGGTTACAACAGCACTGAAAAAAGTGACTTACAACCATTTTTCATACTTATGACTATTGCAACACCCCCGTGGTCACCTGAATAAAATTCAGATGCTTGTCAACGGATTCGTATTTCTGACAGTTGTTGCAGTGTCCTGGGGATCACATGATCCCCTTTTGTGACTTCCTGACAAGCAAAGTCAATGGGGAAGCCAGATTCACCTAACAACTGTGTTACTCACTTAACAACTGCAGTGATTCGCTTAACAGCTATGGCAAAGCTGTTAAGTGGACAAAGCCCACTTAACAAATGCCTCACTTAGCAACATAGATTTTGGCCTCCATTGTGGTCGTAGGTTGAGGATTACCTGTACAGTGGCTGAGTGATCTGCTCTCCAGCATCCATTGTGAGACATACCTGTTGGAGTGGAACTCCCAGAGCTCTTAAGGTGTTTACATGCTCTCCAAAGACAGCCATCTTTAGCTGACTGCTGAAATGCCTCTGCAAAGGAAGAAGCACAAAGACTCCAAAGAGAGGATCTCCAAAGGAGACACTTTCGAACTGTTCCAGCAAGCTTATATAAAGGTCATGGAAAGAAGCTAAGCCAGGGAGAGGAGCATCCAAATCCAAGGACTCAAACCCTTTGGACTGGCAGTAAAGGGAGAGCAGAGCTGCTGTATAGCAATGCACGGGGCCTTCCAGAAATAAGTCACTGCCTGTGAGGAACACACACATAAGCCTCGCAAGCTTAGCTGCAATCGGGATACCCTGAAGGATTTGGGGCCTCCAGGTCTCCAATAGCAGGATCCACTGCAGATTCCGAGTCACGACATTCACAAGGTCCAGAGGAAGAGGGCTCTCTGTGGCCCACTGTGTTTCCGCCCCAGTCGCTTTGTTATAGAGGCTGATAAAAGGAAGGAATAGCCAATCCGAAGGCAGGATAGGTCCTTTGACCTCAGGAAGCAGCATGGATCGGACAAGATGTGTTCGGCCTTGGTAAACATTTCTAGAATGAACAAGAGCTGGTTCCAAGTAGGCGAAATGAACGAGAAAACAAGACTGTATCAGTGGAAGCTGTCGGTAAGCATCTTCCAGTAAAGCACCGTAACTAGGGAGTGAAGAAATGGGAGCTGTTAAGTTTAGCTGTAATGGCTTTGGCTTTGAATCCAAGTGCAGAAGATCTGAGAAGTCAGCAGCTTCTGGTCCTCCCACCTTGCCTTCACTGAAAAAAGACGGGGAGAGAACAGATGATAAATACAGAGGCTTTTTACTATATTCAAATATGCTCTATTTTAATCAACCGCACTATTACTGTATTTACAAACAAATGCCACTCTTCAGATAACATTGCTAATAAGGCAACTGCTTTTTTTCCCAAAAGTGGCTTAACAGATACTGTTAACATGCTATAAGAAGGAAGGAGGAATGTTTTTCCTCAGGATATTTTCCTGTGAAATATGGAGGATTAGCTAAAAACACAAAAACAAAAGCGGGCTGCTATAAATGCACATTGTGTTCGCCAAGAGCAAAGTACCCCAGCTTGGCATCACTACACACTTCTCTGAGAATACAGGAATGAAAACAGCAAAATGACAGGGAAAGAAACATCAAGGCCTGATGTGCTACTTACACATACAAAGGGAGGAAGCAGCAGAGTTAGAGAAGCTAGCTGTGTTTGTTTAATTTGGTAATATGGGGAAAAGACAGGAGGACAGGCAGTAAAGCAAAGGAATGGCGGGGTAGGGGGGCAGTAAGGTTAGAGAAGCACCAGGGATAAGAAAAACAGGTTAGGGGTAAGAGGAAAAACCGGCAGCAGCAACAGAAGTTGGATCCTGTTGAATATGGAGGTGGACCTTGTTATCCAGAGTTCTGCCATTTATGGATTCATTTGTCTGAATATACATAACTAAACTTGAAACCCATGGCAAGCAGTTCTGCGTATTGGCGGGTTTTGACGAGTTCCACCATTTTACACATGCCCAAACATAGAGAAGCTGGCGTGATATACTCTGCAGAGCTGGAGTCCTTTTACCTTATGTGCTCATTCTTTGAGTAAGACCATAGACAGGCGTTCTACCCCCACTTTGACAATTATCCAAGGTCTGTAAGGTTCTCGCCTTCTATGGACCTCCCGTTCCTGCACGCTACAGTATGTCCAGTGACAGAATGATAAAACGTTTATTGGGGAGTTCTGCTGAGGAAAGTGGCAAACGTACCAAAAAAAAGAGGCTGACCTTAAGCAAGAAGGTGAAACAGCTTATTGGTTTGCTCTATGCACACGGCATTTCTTTCATGGGGCTATTTATTATTTATTTATGAAATTTATATAGCCATCCATCTCACCAAAGGCAACACTGGACAGTACACACTGATAAATAAATCAGCCAATATGAAACAGATAAGGATATCAGTGAGTCACTGTTCATGTCATAAGGAAAAGCTAAGTATTTACTCAGTGTGGTCTCTGGCACATCTCAGAAACTCACATATGTGTGACCTGTATTGTTAATTGTGAGGATTTAGGTTAAGAATTGTGAAATAAATATGAGTAAACTTTTTATAAGATGGTAATAGGGGAGATAGGTGATTTAAGATTAAGTATTGTTAATAGTGAGGATTTAGGGTAAGAATTGTGAAATGTACTATGAGGTATTAATTGAATTAAGATTTAAGGGGGGTAAATAGAAGGGTAACTGTTTTGATTAAGGAAATTTGAGTAAATTTTTTTAAGATGGTATTAGTTGAGATAGGTGATTTAAGATTAAGGAATAAGAGTTATGGCAAAATAGAATATATAAAATCTTGTTAAAGATAATAAAAAAATTGTATAAATTGATGACCGGATCAGGGCTCTGTTCCAAAAAGATGTAATTTGTGTGTTGATTGTGCAAAAACTTTTTTGCACAAAAAAAAGAAAAGAAACTCAAGGTGGCATTTCATCCATGCAATCCTCACTTGGAATGGATGGGAAAGACATCACCTTATGGACAGAGGACCAAGCCCAGAACAACATGCCACTCAGCAGACCAGAAATCCATGAAAAAGCTTTGTGGCTATACAGAGAATTAGTAATGGAAAATGCTGAGTGATGTTTCCAGGCAAGGAAAGGCTGGCTTGAAAAATTCATTACACCCCCATAATGCAAACTGAAAAACCACGTAAGTGGATCACGATGTAATACAAAGATATCCAGTCCATAGAGTTCTACCGGCTGATTAATTATGTAAAATACAGGCCAGAACAAATCTTCAATGCAATGAGACCAGCCTGTTCTGGTAATAGATGCGCTTTTACTCTTTCATCAGCAAATCAAAAGAAGCATTCCAGGTTTCAAGAACTACATAATAATATCCAGACTGACAAAAGTTCAGGAGACTATTAGAGAAACAGTTGGGTGTAAGATTCTTTGTTAGCAGTGAAACAACTCATCTATAGAACAGGTATTAGAATGAATTTTTTTTTTAAAAAAAAGTCTTCATTCTAATGTATCTGGAGATATAATACCTATAAAGGAACAATTGCTCAATTGCTGGGTGGAAACCCATCCCATCTACTTCCATAAATCTTGCTACGGTAGTGAGTAGTACGGTAGTTTTGTTAGAATCACATTTGGTAAGAATTACTTTCAGTAGCACTGCTACTGAGGACCATGCGATCCAGTATATGCTTCTCAATTCAAGTGTCTTGAAAAGAATAAAAACCAAATTTGTGTATTCTACAGAATCAGAAGGCAAAAGATACATTCCAGGGGTGAAATGCTCCCAGTTCGGACCGGATTGCCTGATCTGGTAGTGATGGAGGTGGGTGGTTTGGAGAACTGGTAGCAAAAAACCCACCCCCCATTGCCCAGCTGAGCCGCGCAATCATCAGAGGCTTTTTTTATTATTTTTGAAAGCATTTTTTCTACAACTTCTCTGGCCGAAAAAATGCTTTTAAAAGTAAAAAAAAAAAAAGCCTCTGATGATTGCGCGGCTCGGTTGGGATCGTCAGAGGCTTTTCAAAGCATTTTTTCTACAACCTCTTCGGCCGAAGAGGTTATAGAAAAAAATGTTTTTAAAGGGAAAAAAAGCCTCTGCCGATCAGGCAAGTCAGCTGGGATCGTCAGAGGCTTTAAAAGCATTTTTTTTACAACCTCTTCAGCCGAAGAGGTTGTAGAAAAAATGGTTTTAAAAGTTAAATAAATAAATAAATAATGGCCACGCCCACTCAGTCATATTACATCCCCCCCCCCCCCCACCAAGCCACATGCACAGAACCAGTAGTAACGAATTTTACATTTCACCTACTGATACATTCTCTGACTACTATCAGCAATTATTTCCTGGATGAGATGCAGAAATATCATGCCTTCAAGATCCCTGGTCTTTATGTTGTGTTGAGATTCTCAATCATCCAGGTCATGGATATCCCAAAGGTGCTTTTTCCAAAAGACATTTTCTTGGGTTGTTGTTTTTTTAAAACGTTTCGCTTCTTATCCAAGAAGCTTCTTCAGTTCTGAGTATGTTTTCAAAGAAAAAACCCTGAGAAATTCCAGCTGTCTTTTGGAAAAAGCACCTTTGGGACCTGGCCTTTATTGTCCTCTGCTCCTTGTCAATACTCTTGGCCATCTTAGAGACCACTTTTTTGACACCCAACACCCCCTTCTTGATTTAACTAATGGACCGACATCTGGTAGCTACTTTCAATTCCTAATACAAGTATCATCAGGGCTACCAGGATGTTGATTGTCATGGAAAGCCATTCCTCTTTTTCAATTACCAATTGCCGGAGAAGCCACAGCATTGAAAACTGCACTGAAAACATTGATATCCCTTGCAGGGCTAGACACACTACACAAGGAATGACTCAAGGAAGTCAACTCTTCATTTGCTGCAAATGAATTATGGAACATTGTTCCATAACGAGGTGGCACAGTGGTTAGAGTGCAGTACTGCAGCTACTTCAGCTGACTGCTAGTTCAGCAGATCAGCGGATCAAATCTCACCGGCTCAAGGTTGACTCAGCCTTCCATCCTTCCAAGGTGGGTAAAATGAGGGCCCAGATTATTGGGGGCAATATGCTATTTAGTATACTGTCTTTGGTGTAAGCCGCCCAGAGTCCTCGGAGAGTGGGTGGCATAGAAATATGACTAATAAAAATAAATAAAAAATAAAAAACTTTGCACGTATATTAGTGAAGGCCTTGAAAATAGAGTTCTATAAAATGCAGGAGCTTCTCCAATTCTATCAGGAGGAGCTCACAGTTCTCCTCATCTAGACAGCTTCCGGGAGCAAAATATCAGAAAAAATATGTTTTATCAGTTCCCTATCCCAAAAATCTTCTCTCAGATCTCATGGGTGCAGAGTGGTTTGGGGGTCAACTGTTGGAACCTGACTCCCCCCGGATGTACTGCAGCATTGTTCAAGAGGCAGCTGGGAGCTGCTCTGCAACCCAGTAAGGATACTTTCAAGGCTCTGCAGAGCAAGGCAAAGCAAAGCATCACAGCCAGCTACTTTGGAAATGTAGCTACACCCACCACAGCTGAGTCACCGTCAGAAAGTGACACCTATACTTGGAGGAGGAGGAGGAGTGCATCACTGCTTCCCTATTTTGATTTTTGTCGCAGACCAGGGAATAAAAGAACTTCACATTTTTCTGGCTTGCTTGCTTTTGATTTTTCTATAGGCTTCTATAGGCTAGAGACTGTAGGAAATTATTCTTTCTACTTTGAATTAAAAGGGTTTTAAAAAAATGAAAGAGGAGATACAGCGGGCAACCAAGATACAGTAACAGTATGCATTATTCATTTTTCTTTTTATTTATATATTAGGTGATCCACCCACCACCACCCCGTTTTCTGGTGCTTCAGAAGCACTCCCTCTTCTCACTCCCCTAAAGGCTTTATATATTTTATCCGTAGTTGAACTCTGGACTGTAAACCCTGCAAGGTCCATGTGTGGATAGAAGCTTACTGTCAATAAGGTAAGAAAGGCAGAAAAAGGAGAAGTGCATGAAGAACGCAAATGTGCCTATGTTTTAACTGCTCATGCAGGCACTCCATTATTTAGGTCAGAGCATCTTAAAACAATGCACAGACTGTGTGGAAGAGAGAGGCAGAAGAACTAAACGGAATGTCAGCAAAGATATAAAGAACACCATATAATTTGAAGGCATGTCCAATTTATTTTTACCACCTTCCATAACACACCTACTTCCTCTGAACATGCACCTCCCATTTAAAGTACCACAATGTGCAGCCACTGCAAGATCAATGCAAATTATATAATCTCAATACACACTAACGGTTGTTAAGCCTGAAAAGAATAGAGGCAAATCTGAGAAGATTGAAGCAATTAGACCAGTAAGTTCTATGGACGAAATTAAAATTCAGAAATCATCCAGTGGCCCCTCAAAATAGTTTTACCTTCAAAACAAAGAAAGGCTATATACAGAATCACTGAATATTAATTGGAAGAGATGACCAAATGTGTTATTCAAAAAAGGAAATCTTGTCCAAAATATATTATAGTATCAACTACAGCAGAGTTGTAGTTATCAGAGAAAATTATCAGAGACGGGTAATGACATCACAACTGCAGGTACCAGATGCAATAAGGACAGACAGGCAACCAGAGAGACAGACAGATCTACCAGCACACAGATACAATAATGAGCAAGCCCTTTAAGGGATATTTGAAATTTCAATATTCAAGGGGGCGGGGGGGTGGGGGAGCTGCATTTAAAATCCATAGATGGACCTGAAGATTATTTGTTAAAGTCTGAAAAGGTGAGAAAAATGAAGATAATAAGGAAAGAACACAGCAGTGAGAACAAAGTGTATAGCCTTTTTTCTGTACAGTTTTGTAGAAAGTACATCTTACAATCAAGCTTGTCTTTCTTTAATAAACCTAATACAATTTGGCAAAGCCAATTTATTTGTAGAACCTCTTGTATACTAGTTGCTTCAAATTTTAGGCTTCATTATTAGCATTTTAAAAGGTGTTATTAGTACTTTTAATATGGAAGTCTGGGCCTCTTTTTTTAACTTTAAGAAAGCGTATTTTCTTAGCCAAGACCATTTCTTTGATACGTAATAACTTGCTTTTTCAGCATCTCTCTACACAATAGAGAGCACATTCTGAAAGTCCTTGGACACGTTTGCAACTTGCAAGAAAGATACAGTCCTAGTTGGGAAAGGGTAATGTAATCCACAAATTTACTACTTCTTGAATGTTATTTAGAATCAATGTTTGCTATTTTTCAAGACTCACATGTAATCAAAGTATTTTATTGTTTGATCATTTGCTTACTATGTCACATGTAATGAATATATGTATCATTTGTTTCTGTACCCTATAAAATCTCCCCCCCACCCCCCAATAAATGCTTTTTGCTTTCCCTGAATTACTGGTGATTCGTATTTTCAGGAGGCAAAGAAACCCCTTTGCAAAGGTAAAAGGTGTTTTCTTTTCCAAATTCAGGGAATAGGTTTTTAGCACCATACACATTTGGGGTGCCTAAGTTTTGAGGCAACACATCCACCTTCCATAAACATGGATGTCCAATTTAAAGCATCATAGCCTAAATCACTGAGAAATCAATCTTCTATCAATTTGCCTAATATTTTTAAAATCCATCCCATCTTCAGGAAATGAATCATAAAGTGAGAACTTTCCAGTAGAGATTTGTGACGGGCAATTATTCCACCCTGCTTGATTCAAATATGGATCACCAGTGACAAGGACTATTCAAAAAAAATGCAAAAATGGTTTCCTAAAGAATGAAATGTAAAGTAATGGGTTTTTTGGCTGGTTTTGGGGCTGTTTTCAGGCCCTTTTTCAGGCCAAAAAAGGCCCAGAAACAGCCTGAAAACGGCCTAAAATGCCCCAAAAAACAGCCTGAATACGGCCTGAAAACGTCTCAAAAAACAGCTCAGAAAACGGCCACAAAACAGCCTGGTTTTTGGCCATTTTCCAGCACTCCAGACCAGCAATTTTGCCAATTCATTTTTAAAATACTAAGACTTTAGAGAGAAAATGTACTTTTAAATGTATCATAATCCGTAAAAAATGAATGTAGTTGAACAACCGTTGTGGTACAGTGGTTAGAATGCAGTATTGCAGACTAACTGTGCCCACTGCCAGGGGTTTGATCCTGACCAACTCAAGGTTGACTCAGCCTTCCATCTTTCCGACGTCAGTAAAATGAGGACCAAGATTGTTGGGGGCAATATCTGAAATTTGTAAACTTCTCAGAGAGTGCAGTAAAGAACTATGAAGAGGTATATAAGTCTAAGTGCTATTGCTACATAATCTTACATATATGCATACACATACATATATAAGCCTAAGAGGAGGTGAGGAAAAGAATAAAACTTACGGAATCAGTTGTGGATTAAAAGCAAAGCCCCTGAGTAGCTCATGAGCCAGGTACTCACTACCTGGCAACAAGCGACTTAACAACACCATGGCAACAGAGTGATGGAGTGAAGCATGTTGGTTGCAATCTGGACAAGCATCTGCCTGCATAGGAAGCAAAACAACAACAACAAAGGTGAAAGTGTTGTTATCACGGACACAGAAGGAAATATGATAGCATGAGACATAGTCCCAATAATGGCTTGTTTTTATTTGCCGCAAATAAATCACGTTGTTGAAAGAAAGATAACCCTTCCCTAGTTCATGTCCAAGCCCAAAAAGAAGATGCTATATGACATTTGTGGAGAAACAAGTATTTCTTTATTAAAAGCGTGCAAACACAGCAAATAAACAGGATTTGGCAGTGGCCATATGAGACACTGCCAAATATCCTCTTTGTATTTCAATTTGTATCTCTTTAGCATGCACATAATGACTAAGCATGTACTTAATTTAAGAATACCTTTGTCTTCTTTCTAGTGGACTATTTGCTTCTTTGTCTTATATCTGCTCTAGACTTTTCCAGCCTCCTTCAAATGGTGCTTGTACTCCTTTTGTTCTAAAATGGCGTTACTTTTGCTAAATGCTCTAACAATCTGTTTGCTTCTAATACTTCTACATTGTCCTCAAATCAACCCAATGTAGTATAACTTTGTCTTTAACTTGGCAAGGAATAAAAGAAAAACAGAGACTTGGATTTGTCAGACTTCCAGATTTGTCAGCCATTAGCGTATAGCTCACCCACACTTTTTCATCCTACAGTACAGTTATTGAATTCACTGCACCAGGCTCCCAAACTTTTTGAAATGGAATGCATTTCAAAGGAAGAAAAAAAAACCCTAAATGCTTCCAGAATCACAAAGATTAAGAGGGTTCCATGCCGTGTTCATTTCTCACAATTCAGAATGGAAGAACATAAAATTTCATATCTTCTTTATTTCTATTTCTTTAAAAAAAAAAAGGAAAAGGAAAAGAAGCGGGCAAGAGGCTGGAAAATGAAATGATCCAGCCAGCTCCAAAAGTCACATTCAAGCCATCTTGCCCCACCCCATCCGACCCCCTACATTCTTCTATCTTCTCCTCTGCATGTCTATAATTAACAGTTAAAAATAATGTAACAGAGGAAGTAGTGCCTGGCCAATATAATTTTAATGAGCATATTATTTAATCCAGTATAGAAAATACCCAAGGAAAAACATTTGATCATATATAGACCAGTGTAAGAAAAAGGAATCTAGGAAAAATTGATGAGGAAATTTGGCCAGTCAGTTTACATTCCTTATCCTAATTCTGACCCTGGTATCTGGTGACACCATAAACAGTGGAATTAAAAAGTTAGAAAGTACTATAAAATGTATGGTACTTTGTGAGTGCTGGAATTCATACATTCTTTGGTTAAGTCTTAAGACAAATCTAAAACTGAGATGCGATAGCACACATATACGTGTGAGCTGCATTCACTACCAGCTCCTATAAGGTACCGCCCATTTTTCTTAAAGTGCCTTTTTAATACAACATTCACAGCAAGCTGAACTGACCCTGAGTAACGATAGGGTGAAGAGCCACACGGGAACCCGTGGCCCAAGATACTGTATTATTTATATTCACTGACCCAGTCTCAAAGATAATATGGATAGCATACTGATCTAGTAGGAAGTGATCGATAAGAAAGTCACCCAGAAGGGTTTATCAAGGTGACTTTCTTATTGATATACATTGTGGTGCTGTTTCTCTTCAATGCACCTCAGCAGGCAGCTAAAACTTTGCTAGGAGCTCTGCATCCACTGTAGCTCAGTATTTCTTAGCCTTGGCATCTTTAAGATGTATGGATTTCAAGTGGCTGGGGAATTCTGGGAGTTGAAGTCCACACATCTGAACATGGCTAAAGTTGAGAAACACTGCTCTACTTGTTTGAATGCTTAATAAATGTATGTTGTATATTAAAAGTGATTTGGTTGATTTAAGTGGTTCAGGTTTTTGGCCACAACAGATAGAAAAGCTGTAATGAAGACACTAAATAGACATCTCAGATATGTATGTATGACTACCGTATTTTTCAGAGTATAAGATGTACCGGAGTATAAGACGCATCTACCTTTTTTGGTGAGGAAAAGAAGAAAAAGAAATTTCCTTCTGCCTCTGAGCAATTTTGCCTTGTTACAGCAAACAGCCTGCTTTACTTTCATTTTCATTTTCAGCATAGCTTGATTAGCACAAGGGGGAAAAAAATATGCTCCAGCAATTTACCTCTTTGCAGCAAGCAGCAGAGCCCTGCGCAAAACAGCTGAGAGCAAATCAGCTGAGAGTCAGGAGCCAATCCAATCAACTTGTGCTAATTAGGCTGTGCTGAAGCTGAAAGGAGCTGTTTTTTCTTGCTGTTTGCTTGCAAGGAGGTAACTGCTGCGAGGCAGAGGCCAAAGGGTGGGTGGGGCTACATTTGGTGTATAAGACGCACCTAAATTTTCACCCCCTTTTAGGGGGTGAAAAATACAGTATATCTATAAATCTATAAATCCAAAAAATACAGTATATCTATAAATCTATCCCACACATACATGCATCAAAAAAAACCCCTCAGATATTCAGCATTATTTACTATGATTTCAGGACAAAACAATATAATTTCATGTTATCTGGTTACATTTGATCAAACATGAGACACTTGATTAGAAAGATATAAAAAGATAATATATAAATTGTTCTATTCTCTTTGGCTCAAGTAGAGCCAAAGCAATTTACTTTACAAGACCTATCAGCAAAATGTATTCATGATTTTACTGTATGGATTCTAAACAACATTTACAATCTTTTAATTCTATTTTTGCTTTAAGGTTTTAAGGGGGGGAAAAACCTTTTGCCTTAAAGGATGATTTATAGATAAATTCATCTAAGACTTTAAGGAAACAGAAGTTCCAGAGAAGCTTGAGTGTGTACTCAAAAGCTTGTCTAGAAACTGGTAAACTAATGGTTTAAGTAAAACACACAAATTTTTAAATACATAGCAAATGGTCACAAGCAATCCAGAATAATAGCTGATGCAAAGAACTTACCATTTTCTGAGCAAGTGAAAGTACAACATATTGTAAAAGGTATTCATGATGCAACAACCAAGCGGAGGAAGGAGTTAAAGAAAGAGGAACAATTGTACAACACTGAAGCAGGTAGTCCTTCAGACTCTTCATCTCTAAAATAGAAACATACTGGACAAAACAACAAAGAGATGCATTTAAGGTGATTATCAAATACCTGAACTAGAGACACTAAATTTCTTGAGTTAGTCGCTTCTGCCATACAGAAATGGCATTGGTACATCCACCAGCCCAGGTAATACAGAGCAATTTCTCTTAATTTGGGACCATTTATAATTACTTTCTAGAAACAAATTGTGTATTTTGTATATTTTCTCCTTACATACATTTAATATCAAAACGTTGATTTGGTTCTTGGCTTGCCTTACTAAAATTTAACTCAAGATACCTGAGCCCAAACAATCAATTATTGAAATATTTCCTTTTAATACACCAGTACATTGGGGACATCAATGTTTATTTTGAGTTTATGAATATTGACTCTTCGAAAAACCTAAGTCCACTCAATGTAACTGCGGGAAAAAGCTTAACTAAATTCGTAACCCTTGAATATAGAATGTAAATGTTGAACCTCAGCCATTGCTCTTTAGTGTGAACCCAAGAGGAAAATAGGAAAGTGTGTGTGTGTGTATGCGTGCACGTGTGTGTGTGTATACCTGACAAATGCTAATGTCTTGGGGGTTTTTTGAGTTGAAGAAGACAAAGACAATTCCCTTAGCTTTAATGGCAGTGAATGACATGAATGACATGAACTAAGGTGAAGACTGACAACTGGGTAGTACAGCATTATTATCCTTAAATCAGAGACCATACATATACATGCATACATACATACATACATACATGCATACATACATACATAGTGTGTGTGTGCGCGCACACACAGTGTGTATGTATATACACATACATACATACACATGCTCATGCATCATTAAAAGTGATCCCAAAACATCAGTACTTACTTGGTTAACCAGGCCTTTATGTACGTGGAGGATACTGTTCACAAGGACGAGGAAAGCAGTAAGAAAGGGAAACGGTGATTTAGAGCCTGCTAAACTCACTGAAGTCTTATTTCTACTGTAGTTCAGAGAAACAATGCTGGGAACAGATTCTGGCCCTGAGGAACAGGATAGTGGGTTGCATAAAGTAGAGCATGGTCTACATAGGAAAAAAAAAGAGAAGAAATGTGAATTATAGTGTACCTTAATGAGTAGACAACCTAGTGCTATCTAGATTTTTTGGAGTACAATTCTCCAGTCAACATGGTTCACAGTTAGGAATGACAGAACAGAGAAACTCATCTGGGCAGTACCAATTTATCTAGTCTATCCTACAAATTGGTTCTACTGAGGAAAAAACGCCACCCTGCTTTTTTTTATAAAAAAAAAATCTATGTAATCAGCAAAATTCTCCATCCTTTTGCTTTTCAAATACATAGAACTTCTCTATTATAAAATCTTGTTTGGAACTAAAATTAATACTCAAGAGGGTACACATTAGTTAAACCTTCAATAAACCACCCTCAATGAAACAACATATAGTTGTACATAAAGGTAGGAATGAGTGTAAATTTAAGCTGCAACTCAATAGGATTTGCATTCAAGCAAACACACAAAGGGATGTGGAGTTTTATCCTAATCCCATACGTTTTTTTCTGAAGTCACAGCACACTGTAATGTCTATAATGATCCAATATTTCAGACACGCTGGCCTATGACAGCAATTTATCCAAGAAGAGCTCACCTGAGCATTTCCCAAAGGGTCTGCATGGCTGGCTGGCTGAGGAGAGGCAACAGCACTCTGATTGTCAGGTGCTCCACTTCTTCTATGCAATCAACCGGGTTTACTACTGGCTATAGAGATAATGGGAAGAAAGAAATCATTATGATTTTCTCCGCATGAATAATGTTTCCAAACACATTTGTGACTGGATGTTTTAAGAGGAGGGCAGGCTTCACTTAAATGCCCACTGAGCTACAGGTTGACTAATTACACAGAAAGGTACTAATTGAAAACATGAAAGCCAATGAAACCTGTTCTAAAGTTACTCTAAATCAGTCTTCAACTGATGATGGGTGTATTGGGAGTACAACTTTCTGAATTTCCAACCAGCAAAGGAACTTGCAAGCTAGATCACAAGCTCCTGAGAAAAGATAGATAGGGCTTTCCTGAGAGATCTGCAGAAGAGGGAAATTTGGGGGGGGGGGGTGTCATTTGACACCGAAGGGCCAGATTAGTTCTAATTTCAGATATAAATTCCTGCACTGAGCTTGGACTAAAAGATACTTTCACCCTGAGCTTTAAATGGGCAAAGGTACCGTTTCGTGTCTAATCTAGTTTTTCAGGCAACTTTCAGATCTCTATTCAGAGGTGTCTGCACTTTGGGAGTTCTCCAAAAATCACAGCCTCTGCTTGAGCTTTTACAGAGTAATATCTGGTACACTTATAGCATTATTTGGGGTTTAGGAAGCTCCATGTGTGATCAGTCGTGCCCTACTCATATCCTGACTAAATTACTGTATCTAACCAGTACTCAATATACTCTACATGGGTATGTCCTTGAAGAACATCTGGAAGCTAGAGAATGAGGCACTGGAGGCAATGACAGATAGACCCCAATATATTTGGATGACCCCTTTGCTTTGGGAGCTCTACTGATTGCCATTGGTTGTCACCTTTGAAGCCTGCATGGCTCTGTCTGGTTATTTGAGAGAGACTGCTTCTTCTGGCATTCATCTACCTGTCTAACCAGATCTCATAGAGTTAACTATTCCCATGCTCCACCCCTGCAAGACTGAAAGGACCTTAGAAGCACAAGAGGAGGGATTTTCTAATATACAGCTGAGGTCTGCAGCATGCATGCCTGGCATATAGATTTGGGGGGTGGGGGGGTTCGTTCATTCATTTGGTGGTGGGAAGGGGTTAAATCGATTATTGTTAGTTGCTTAGAGTGGGCATAGAGTGAGCAGCATAAAAGCATAACTAAGAAAGAAAATAAATAGCGAAGCAGTTCTATCTACTTGTTGCTATTTCTTTGATATTTTAGTCAGACTGATGCACCTCCTTCCTCCAGATGGAAGGAGAATCATGGAACAAAAGAAATCCCAAAGACAACTGCAGACACAGAACTTCATTCCCTAAACTCTTACCTGTTGACTACAGTGTCTGTAATACATCCCCATATAAATGACATAGGCTGTAGTAAGAGATTGCAATGCTTGCCATCTCTCCATGTGGTTTATTTCTTTAAGGCAATTCTTCATGTTGGTTTCAATGACAGGCCTGAAACCTGCCACCTGACTCCAGGTGATGGGTGGGGGTGGAATTTGATCACCCTCTTCTGGGCTACTCCTGTAACATTACACAAACATGAAATAAAGACAATAATATGGGAACTGCTAATGCTCATTACTTACTTACTTACTTACTTACTTACTTAACTGTTAATGCTCATTACTCTCCTCCAATACGACCAGAGAAAAGTACCTAGCAAGAGTATGAAGTTATTTAAGTTGCTGGCCATTTTTACCATGGAAAAGGCTTGGAAGACTATTTTTTGAAAAGTTTTTCTTTGAAGACGTTTTGCTTCTCATCCAAGAAGTTTCTCTGGGATGGTGGGGAATGGAAGGATTTATACTCCTTGCAGTCAGCTGGTCATTTGCATTCTTTTAGCGAGTCACTAAGATCACCTTGAGGTTTATCTGTGTCCTCAGGCTTATCTGTGTGGTGCAAATGGGTGTGGAGCCTTCTTGGAACTGTTGAAAGGACTGTGTTGTGGACTGGAGATAGATGATGTCGTATCCCTCCCCCTCTGTTGAGAGAGGGCTGCTCAATTTTTCCACCACTCAAGTGACCCTGATGACACAGATAAACCTCCAGGTGGCCTCAATGACTCTCTAAAAGAATGCAAATGACCAGCTGACTGCAAGGAAAATAAATCCTTCCATTCCCCAAGTCAGAGCTGAAGAAGCTTTTTGGATAAGAAGACAAACGTCTTCAAAGAAAAACCAGAAAGTCCAGTTGCCTCTTGAAAAAGCACCTTCAGGACAACCATGACCTGGATGACTGAGAACCTCCATAGATATTTCTTGAAAGTTGATATATAACAAAGCTTAATTAAATTTTATTTCAAGATTAATTAAATTAAATTTAATTCCATTAATTTAATTAACAGGATGAAACAACAATTTGGTGTTTTAATCAATACTGTTAACTAAATCAATTTCTTACCCCAAGCTTATGGAAGAATAAATGGAAAGAACATGAATTCAAAATATCCAATTTTGCACAAAAATAGAAAATTATTTCTTGAGATTCCTGAATCCCCAATATGGGCCCTGTAATGCCAACAAGCTTGCGGGCACTTCACATTGTTTGCATTCACTTTCCTGATAAGCAGCCAAGAGTGGTATTATCTAGATTTTCAGAGATAATAGTTTCCATAGCAAAAGAGAGGCTGGAACTGTGGCCTGTCAGTATCAGATGCTACGTGAGCACTACAGAAGGAATTTTAAGAACCATCAGAGACACCTCTGTGAAGCAGGAACTGGAATAGCAGCAATGGCTAGTCCCTAAAATAGACAAAAATGGGCTGTTGAATATGCTGTTAAGTTAAATATGAGCTGGCAGGCCACAAATTCTACTGTGGGAAATTGGGAGGGTGGATTACATAGAGGGAAGAAGATATGTAGTCAAAATAAAAATATTTATAGAAAGTCAAGGCAAAATGCCCTGCAGCTGTGTTGAGAAGAATGAGGAGATATCTTGTGTTCCGGATGGTACCTGATTGGATGTGTGGTGGACACATGGGAGAGGAACAAGGTCTTGAATTTTCTTTTGGGTGTGGAAAACCCAGAAGCTCTCAGATTCGGGTTTTCCCAGATGTGCCAATATGACATCTCTAATAAAAGTTAGCTTTGAGGAACTTCAAGCCTAGGAGTTTGATTTCGTTGGGGGTGTTACTTGGAACCCTGATACTTTTCCTGTTTTCATAAACTTCACGGTGTTAATATCATTTATTTTATCTATTTTTAAATTTTCTGTAACATCCAATCTCTCCTACAAGGTGATTCTGGCTGGCATATAAATTCAATAAATAAATAAAATCTTCAGGTTTTCTTGAAGAAATAAAAGTGCATCTAAGTACATACAGGCAGTCCCCTAGTGACCACAATTGCTACCAGAAAATTGGGCATTAAGCGAAACCATGACTGTGCTTATGATTTTACTTCAGTTTTCCTTTCCTTTACAGACCAGTAATAAATGCCTGGATTGGTTGTGAAGTTACTTTTTCATCCCCACCATAACTGTAAATGGTCACTAAAGAGGACTACCTGTAATCTTGTCACGAATGATCTTTGGAAGAGCTGTATTATTTAAAAATTAATTTATTCACTAATTTTTGACTCAGCATTATAAAACTTAGTGTAAATTTAAACTATTTTTTTCTTTTCTACTTTTTCTACAGTATTGTTTAGCTTTTTGCTGATAGCTTTTTAAAAAACTAATTTAAAGTAAACTTAGTAAATCCTGTACTCAACTGCTATTACTTTCAAGATTAAAACAAATATAATTACACCAGTGGTGGGATTCAAGTAATTTAACAACCGGTTCTCTGCCCTAATGATTTCTTCCAACAACCAGTTTGCCAAACTGCTCAGAAAGTTAACAACCGGTTCTCCCAAAGTGGTGCGAACTGGCTGAATCCCACCACTGAATTACACTATAATGCAACTTAAATATCCATCAACCGATAAACATCTGTGATGTCTATGGAGATTCTCAGTCATCCAGGTCATGGCTGTCCCAAAGGTGCTTTTTCAAGAGGCAACTGGACTTTTTCTTTGAAGACATTTCTCTTCTCATCCAAGAAGCTTCTCTTCTTCAGATCTTCAGCTCTGAAGAAGCTTCTTGGATGAGAAGCAAAATGTCTTCCAAAAAACCCCCCAGAAAGTCCAGTTGCCTCTTGAAAAAGCATCTTTGGGGCAAGCATCAGTGGGGCTTTTACTGAAATTAGGCAAGTTGTTCAGGGTTCATGGAATAAAGATCATAAAAAATAGAACAGAATAAAATAAAAAACGGGAAAGGTGAAAGGCCACAGGAATAATCCTCTTGATCTGTATGAACCAATTATGGTATATCAACGGGCTCTCAGAAATGATTCACAAATCAGCAGCTGCTTTCATATATCACTCTATTTGTGTGGTTTGGATTAGTGTAATCTGTGAAAGGAGCCACTGTAGTTGTAAACAAGGATTTCCAACTTCAAATACTGAGTACAGCCATAACTGCCATGATTAAACCAATAAGACTTAACATAGAAATGAAGGCTTTTCCTGTTTCAACCCATGCAGTCAGCAGCCGGTTGTTCATATAGAATAAATCATCAGATGTCATAATGAAGTTACAAGTTAACTTAGGAACATATTCATTCTGCAATAGCATTTTTTCCTGTTGCCGGACACATCAATCAATAACCTCTAGCAAATGATGGAAACTAGTGTTCTTGCACTATTCTTGCAAGATTTTATCTTACAATGTTATCTGAATCCCTTGGCAATCCATTTTTATTTATCGTATTTTAAAACAACCCCACGCTTGCACGAGCCATGTTGTTTCAATAGATCCTTCAGTAAGCTGGATATTTATAACTTCCTGTACAATTATGCTTTCTTTCATTAGATGGTCTAATTGCTGTTCAGTCAGCTGGGTATTTACTCTCTCTCAGCTGATTAGCTTTTCAATCAAATTCACTGTCAACCTCAATTTCTACAGCAATCATAAACATTGACATTTAATGGCCTCAGTAATGAAACCCCAGAGGAAAACTTATTATCAATTCAATAAGATTAATATTTACTTGCACTCACCCTAAAGGGAAGTGAAGAAATTAACAGAAAGGAAAATGTACAAAATAAAAGAGCAAGGGCAAAAAATATATATGGCAGCTACAGTAATAGGAATCCTATCTAAAGGGCAATTATGCAACTGAATTGATAAACTGAGTTTTTTAAAGAAGTAGTTTTGCACGATATCAACCAAAATGATTTAATTTTATCTTTATTCCAATGAAGAAAATCACTACCTCCAGTAAACAGATCAAAAAGATTCAGAGCAGGAAGGATAAAGAAGAATGTACAGCAAAATTAAGATTTACATACGGCATGTAACAAAAATTGAAACTCTGACAAGGAAAACAATGGTATTTTGAATTCTTAAAAGCAGTACTATCAAGTTGATACTCAGAAAGCTTTTCAAAACTAAGGAAGAATAAAAGCACATACAGTAAATTGCATTCTCTTTCTTGTTCAGATACCTCTCAGCAAGATTTGATCTGCTCAATTATTTTCATTGTAGTTTGCCAAATAAACATTACAAGTTAAGACTTCCAAAAATGAGGCGATCCATTTCCAAATGTTTACTGAACTACCACACACAGTTTGACAAGCACTACATGCTGGGGAAACTCCTCCAAATTCCCTTCATCTCTTCCCAATCCCACCTGCTTCTGAGTTTTTTATTGTTCAGTTGTTCATTCTTGGAAAGTTAGACCACATGGAATCAGTTTGACCAAAAATATTTATGTTCTTACAGCATCTAATTTTAGTGGAAGGGAAGCAGTGGAAAGAAGTAACTTTAATGGAAGAAGAACAAGAGATTTGAAAGAATGCTGTGAAATCACATAGTGATTTCTCTCCCCTCCTCAGTCAATTTAAAGCAGATTCAAATCTGGTCAACAATCCAAGTGCCATTAGAAACGATACATTTACCATCTTAAATCCCATGAGGAAAAAACAGACTTCTCCCACTTTTTTCTTTGTTTCTTAGAAATAATTTGATCTGCCCAATTCTTTGTTTGATGTTTATTTGATCTATTTTCCCTCACTTTTCTCTTTCTCTTTTTCCAAGTCAAACTTGATTCCTGATGACTACATGGACAAATCCAAGCAATTTTCTAGGCAACATGGAAATTTATGGAGATTCTCAATCATTCAGGTCATGGTTGTCCCAAAATTGCTTTGTCAAAAGGCAAATGGACTTTGTTTTTCCTTGAAGATGTTTCGTGTCTTATCCAAGAAGTGAACAAGAACTGAAGAAGCTTCTTGGATGAGAACTGAAACATCTTCAAGTAAAAACAAAGAAAATCCAGTTGCCTTTTGACAAAGCAAAAGGGACATGGAAATGTGACTTTCCACTGATTTCTTGCTAGGACTGAGACAGAGTAAATGTCCATTAATTTCTGTACTCTAAATCAGATTTCCTTATTCCCTGTATTCCTAGTACAGCACCCTAACTGCTAAATCAAACTGGATTTCATTTATTATTACCAGTATATTTAATATTATTACTATTGCTGTTGTTACTATGGTTTCAAAATAGGGTGGATCTGATTTAAATCAAGTCAATTTAAATAATTGCTTGATTAAAAAGGCTTGATTTAAATCAACTCGATTTAAATAGTAATTTTTAAAGAGCAACTGTCCTCTCTGTCCCGCAACCGCTCCTCCTCTGACCCGCTGTGGACTCACCAACAGTCCCATTCACTTTAATGGGATGTCTGGTGATGTGGCAGTGACACAGCAAGGTGACGGACATGGCAGGCAGCAGGTGAGTGGATACCCGCTAATAGGCGCTGCCATGATGGATCTGAAATGACAGGTGCTCTTTAAATGTAAGGACTCATTCTTGCTGGTAGCTTGAATCTTTAATATTATTATTTGCAAACAAAATGAAGGTTACCTATTTAGCTTGCAGAGTTTGGATTCATTGAATGAGTTAACCAAAAATGTAAATATTGCAGAATATACAGCCTCATGCTACATAACTAAGCTCCATTTCATGCTGAATAAACTAAATTATTAATGTATCTTAAATAGAAAACTATCTTTAAATAAATTTTTACTCCATAAGCATTTTATTAAAATAAATTTGATAAAAATAAAAAAACCAATTTGAATCAAAACAAATCTGATTTTTTTTTATTTAAAAAAAATCATCAATTTTTATCCTCCCTGTTTTAAAATATAATACAAGCCATTTTTTCAATGCAAACCCACTATAAGAATATTTTGCTTCTGGATATTCAGAGAAATGCTGCAGGAGATTCTTTGTTGGGGGGGGTGGGGAGGAGACAAACCACTAGCAGGACAAAATGACTATACCTGCTAAGCTGGGCTTGCAATTCCGTTCGGCAACTAGCTGTCTGAGTCACTTGCGTAAGCAAAGTGACAACAGCTGCAGCTCGCTGGATAGAAAGCTCAATCAAGGTGTTATCTTCTTGGAAACTGCTGGTCAGTTGGGATAAGGATGAAACTATCCTCATTAACACAGGATAAAGATCTCTGTAAATTGCAATAAAATGAGATGTCACAAAATCGTGCTGGTGTAATTATTTTTTAAAAAAAAAAACCTCAAGTCAAAATCCAGTTACAAGACATTTATAGCAATGTGCAAAATATTTTGAATTCAAAATTCCATTTTGAGTTCAAAACAGATGTTCTGTGCTCTGGTTTCTCTTCAGATCATATAAAGCAGCTGTTCCAGTAGTGGCCTAATATTGTTCTATAAGTATTCTGAAATGAAAGGATTCCTATTTTGAGATTGAACGGAAGTTATTTTGGCTTTGAGACACTTCCAGAATGGTCAGAAAACTTCCAAAAGAAGAGGAAAAGGAAATATTAATATTTTAAGAAATCAACTAGGATTCCAAACAAGTGCATCATTCCTAGTTGGTTGCTATTTTAAACAAAATAATCACTTATTTGTAGTTCAGCTCTTTCCATATAGATCAATACTGTATTTTGTATCAGTTATGTCTTACTCCATCTTATCTTTTACCCACTTGGTTGGAAATCACCCTGAGAAAACAGGAGACACTTCCCTCCTAATAAATAAGTTCCAGTTCCCAAAGTTCAAATATAGATCTTGCTACAACCATCCTAATAAGTAGCACTGATACATAAAGCACCTCAAGGAAAGAATATAATTGACAAGGAAACTTCTCTGTAATTTAATGAACAATCCCTCTCCTGCCAGTGAACTGACTTCTGTTGTGCTTATTCTGTTTTATTCAACCAAGTTATTCCAATTTATTCAGCCTTCGTTTAGAAGAATATACAGATAAACCATATTTGGTAAATTAAATGCCACCGAGTTATGGTTTTTCTGTATGATATTTAATAATTTAATTTCTAGAAGAGAAACTTGCATTTTTGAACTCAATTACAGCAGCAGTTTATCCAAGCTATTTCATCATCTGTCTGCTAAGGCCAATTTGGTGGCGCAGCGGACTAAAGCAGTGTTATTAACATTCAGCTGCCTGCAATTACTGCAAGTTCTAATCTCACCAGGCTCAAGGTTGACTCAGCCTTCCATCCTTTCTAAGGTAGGTAAAATGAGGACCCAGATTGTGGGGGCAATAAGCTGACTTTGTATAAATATACAAAAGTATGAAGGCTATTGCTTAACGCATTGTAAGCCGCCTTGAGTCTCTGGAGAAGGGCGGCATATAAATCAATTCTTTTAAAAAAATTCCATCTACTGTAGCATATAAGTGAGAAAAGGAATAGTAAATGAACCAAGGAGTATACTGTAGCATCTAGGAAAGGCAAAGAAAACTTCCAAATAACTCAGAAGCTTTGATACTCTTTGGAAGTGAAAGGAAATGAAATTTGAAGTGCAAACACCCAGTCAAAGCCATACCGATAGAGATCACATGCTTGACCATAACCAGTGCCCACAGCCCACAAACGGAATGCTTCTGTGCTTATATTTATGGCTTCCTCTATCCTTAGAGAAAGGTCTTTGGGATCTTCAGCTATAAACCGGCTCAGCCGACTCTTCATCTCAAATTTGTTTAGCTGTAAACAACAACCAAATGCAAGTAAGATTCAGGACTTATAACGGGGTACAGAGAGAAGAGAATGTATACTGATATCGAGCAGAATATAATAATTCTGGTATCCCATTTAAAGGATTTAAAGGGAATCAGATAAATTCATGGAAGTTGGATCTGTGAATCACTATCAGACATGGCAACTTAGATGGAACCATACAAACTGAAATAAAATGCTCCTGAATATTAATAACTGGTGGATAAGCCAAAGAAAAGGATTATTGCCTTCCTGATATGCTTATTAGTTTTCTCCATGTGAATGGGGACCAGATGGATTTATGGTGTATACTAGGAGGCTTCCCCATGGGAATACATGCATTAAAAACTATTCTTCTTCTTTTATATATTAACCATTGTCCCTACTTGCTACAAGCCCCCTGTGCTAATGCCTTTCTCTCATGCTTCTCTCCCTTGAAGTCTGCAGCTGCTATATGTAGAGAATTTTGAAAATCATACATGTGGCAACTCGGGAGTAGGTCAGGAAAGCTTCGTGAGTTGACATGTCCTGACCTGCTCCTGAGTTGCCATAGGCAGGGGGATGGGGAATCGAGCCTCACAGCTGCATCGAGGAATTCGCACCTCAGTCAAAACAAAACACATCCTAGCCAGCAGAAGTCAAGGCCATCTCTATGGAGACCCACAGCAGCTGGAGGGAGGGAGTTCTATGACTGGCGAAATTGCTTTGTTGGGGTCAGAGGCAAGGCACAAATTGAGTGAAGCCAGAGCTGGCTTCACTTGGCCTGTACCGACATGGCGCTCCTAATAAACAACTGGATTTTTCTTGAAACTCTGCCTGAGGCTCCTGTTTTCATTAGGGCATCAGATGGGACCTTGAGAAGCATGATTTATTTCAAGTGTATCTGTTTCCTCTGTGCAAATTTGAATTCTACTATATGCATATAAAGAATGTCAATTAACTGGAAGAAATGGGGGAACTGCCCTCTACTTCAATCAAATTTGGTTAATTGCATATTTTATTACCTATACTTTTGGAATTTTTAATTAGCTAAGTAGTGGCTGAAAATAGTTCTTACCAGCCTGGCAGCTGTGTTTCGCCCTCCACAAGCCAAGACTCTAATGAGTTTCATGGCAGTGGGACACGGTACTCCATGTAAGCTTACGAGCAACTTCCCAGGTTTAGCTGGTCTTGGAGTCCATTGGGTGGGAAGAAACTCTCTGATAATAGTCTCAACAAGACGAGGGCAATCAAGGACCTGTAAACATGTATTTTAACAAGTCAGTGCTACAAAGCTAACTTGTAGTGATACAAGTACCTTGCAAAATGTTTAAAGAAAATTGGCAATGCCCGTTCTTTTTATGATTTCTCTAGAACAAAAGTGCAAGCAATGAAAAAATGTGTTGCTTCAAATTTTGGATCAAAGAGTGCAACTCAAAATATTCCATTTTAAGCCTCTAAATTGGCTGTGTTCTGGTGAGACAAAGCACTTTGTCTGGAATTATTCTGGCTAGACTGCAAAAAGTTTGGAAAAGTAATCCAGCATGAATCACAAGCCAGCATGAAACAATTCAATCGCTGTTCTCAGAATGGTAGAAATTCTCTAAACAACTCTGATTGACATGGGTTGAGATTGATTTGACCTCAGACAAAAACCCTTGGAATGTGGATGTTTGTTTTAAGGTCAGAACACTTGGAATGGCAATTTCAAACTCAAAAAGTGTCAAACTTGGACTATCTGGCACAGCCTTGATCTCTTATGTTACATGCTCTTTTTTAAGGAAGGACATTTACAAGACTTACCTGGACACAAGCCTCAGTGGAATGTCTTGCTATGCGAATGAGGATATCTAGAATCTCCAAAACTACTAATGGCACAGGCCGCATTACTTCCAGGATGTATCTCAAGCGATGAAGTATCTTGGTCTTCAGAAGTCCCTAAGGTACAAACCATGCAATTTATAATACAACAATGCTAATACTAATAATTAAATACACAAACCGGATTTTTTTCATAATTAAATGCTTCAGGGGTTACTAGCTATCCCTTATAGAAAGTTAGATTGCTGGGGTGACACCAAAATATAATTTTATTATATTTTATCTATATCTTAAATTATTGTATTCTATTCCAATTTCATTTTAGATTGTATTTTATTCCAATTTCATATTAAATCATATTTTACTCCAATTTCATTTTAAATCGTATTTTATCCAATTCCATTTTAAATTGCTTTTATCAAATTTTAGTAATAATTTGTTTCTGGAGCTTTGCACTTTGATATGGCCCAAGGGCTAATCAATTAAAAAAAAGAAGTTATTGCTATTTTATAATTGGAATTTCAACAACTTGCTCACGAAGAGAAAAACATTTTCTTCAAAGAGAGAAAGAGATAGTAGGAGAATTCAAACTGTCTGGAATTTAAACTTGATGACTTCTTTGTATGAAACAACCGTATTACGTTACAGAAATTGCTTTTATATTCACATTTCAGTTGGTACAATCCCCTCATCTGAATGTAAGTCCTTGAAAGATACCAAGTAAGAGAGATAACCACTCGGATATAACTGCAACAGAGTTGCGCTAAAAATTATCTGATATTCTCCAGAAGTGTGTCATATGAGGAATAACATCTCTAATTTTCATGACAAAAAATAATATCTCCAAATTGCCACTGTTCGAATTAATGAAATAAAGAAGTCAGAAAGTTTACAGATCTAGTACTTAGTTATGCTAGCCTCTCTGAGCCTAAATCTACATTAACTACACGGATCTTCTTGTGCAAATGAACCCTGATCAAAAGCTCTTCAAAGCAACTGGCTTTTTATACCGATATAATCAATTTAGTTTTTGGAAGGTTAAGAAAAATCAGTGATACATCTAATGCAAAGTTTGGTTTGACTGAAGAAATGTTCAGAATGCCATCGATCAATTTTTTAGTCAGTTCGAATAACATAACAATGGAGGAAGGGAGTTATTTAGGTACGACTTTGGATGTTTACCTTCACAACATCATATCGTGCCACTTCTGCATCTGGCTTGTTTTCATCCTTTGATTTTTTCCCTGGTATTTTTTGGTTTGGGGTTAGCTCAACACCTTCTTCTTCCTCTTCAAGTTCTCCTTCCTCACTGTTTGGGATTAAAGGGTACACAGTCATGCCCTGGTACCATGCAAAAGCCTTGTCAAGGTATTCCTGGAAGGGAACAAACATCAAAAAGCTCTCAGCGGAGAGAAAACATGGATTTATAGCTAAACCAACTGAGATCCAGAACTCATGGAAGAGGACCAGATTCAATTCCTAGCATCTCCCATTTGGGAAGGGGTTGGGGAAGTAGTATTGTAAAACATCTTGTTCAAGGCTGCTACTTTTAAGTAAGTAAAATGATCATATTTTCATAATGTTCATTGCAAGTCCCTTTTCTTTAAGGTCTAAAGGTTTGCCCCCCAGACAATTAAAAAAATGAAGGTGTTTGATGCAATACAGATTCCTAGGAGAAGAAAGGATGGAAAAGCATTGGGGGAGGGGGGGTCAATTTTATTTTGCCCTAACATGCACCCTCTCCCCAATACCATCATTCATTCCAGAAGATTCTTCCAAGTCTAGACTTGATTTGGTAGGAAGGAGAGTATGGCACAGAGCTCGACTAAATTTTGGTGGAACAAACTTAATCCCATTAGCAGTGTCTGATCATATACCTTTGGTCTAGGCACCTTAAAAAACTCCATGGAACTACATAGGTTCTTCAGGAAAAGTTGGCAGCTAGCCTTTTACACAGTCATCAGTTTCCCATTAAAATAATTTAGAAGTCCTGATTCAACCACTGAAAAGGAGAGCTAAATTCTGGATATTTTTGAACATTTGGATTTAAAAAAACATATGAAATGTTATTAAGCTTTCTTTTTAACCTAACTCTGTATATACTCTCTGAGGTACACAGCTCAGAAAGTAGTAAGAAACATGAAAATCAAATTTATTGTTTTTATTTTGCATCTGTTTAATTAAAAAAAGCACAATTACCCTCTAGTCATATTAATGCTCATTTTCCAAAGGTCACTTTAAAGGAATGTAAAATAAAGACCACTCCTCTGGCATTTTGCTTATAATAATTCTTTTAAAATGGCTACCATATTGTCTGGAAATAAACCACAGGTGCTGTCTAGCCGATCTGATTCATTCAAAAAAACCTAGAAAATATAAGTATTTATTTTATTTTTTATTACACCGGTTTCTACACTATTCTCCCATCACAAGACTCCAAGTAGCTTACATTCCTAATACTTGATTTGAAACACAATAGTTAAAAAGACAGTTCAACAAGCAATAGGAAATACCTACAATATAACCACTTCTACATCATCTATTTATTCAATATTTTTCCAAATAGGACAGTTTTCATAATACAGGAACTAACAGACCCTCAAAAAACAGTTAATGAAGCCTATTGTGTGTTTCTGTATTATAAAACGAGGGCCCAGATTGTTGGGGGCAATATGCTGATTATTTGTAAACCGCTCATATAGGAGTCCTATATGTAAAGCACTATGGAGTGGTATATAAGTCTAAGTACTATTGTTATTGCTATTTCCAAAAGAAATCATTCAGGACAATCTCTGAACAATACTTAATGTTTGCAAGATGTCTAAATGGGACTGCAGTGGCTCAGGTGAGCAAGCATTAATACAAAGTCAGTCACAAAAGCTCAAAACATCACTTTGATACCAGACATCGATAGAATGAGGGAAGAAAACATCCATCTCAAGTGAAGGAATTTAGCCATTCCTTTCTTTTTAGTGAGCAATGAAGCCTTTTAAATAGATTCAAGTATTCTGCAGATACAAACCTCATCATCCAGAGAGACAAGCAGTGCATGGAGAGCATGGACAGTGGCTGCCATGACATTATCCACTGGATCATCCAAGGAGAAACGGAGCAAAAATAGGAAACCAGCATCCAGCAGCACCTGCAGGACACTTCCTTTCAGAGAGGAGGCAAACCCTCCTGCCTTGGCCTGAAACACACATCGCAAGCAAACCACCATTAGCATGATTGATGACATTAGTCCATATCAGCTGGGCCCCAACAAAATTGCCTAGGACAGCAGAAAAGCTGCTACTGTGCTGCTCTTTCTAGTGTCGTGGGACAATTTGGGAAAGACTTCCAGCAAATGGAAGATCACTGGCAACAGAAGTAGTTATAGCTTGGGCTTATTGTGTATATTCTTGATGCTCTAAAACAGGTGAAAAAGGCTAGTCTTTAGCAGGTCCTCACCTGCTCACTCAGGGGCCTGAGTGGCGCAGTAGACTAAGGCACAGATTAACATTCAGCTGCTTGCAATTACTGCAAGTTCAAATCCCACCAGGCTCAAGGTTGACTCAGCCTTCCATCCTTTCTAAGGTAGGTGAAATGAGGACCCAGATTGTGGGGGCAATAAACTGACTTTGTATAAATATACAAAAGTATGAAGGCTATTGCTTAATGCATTGTAAGCCGCCCTAAGTCTCCGGAGAAGGGCGGCATATAAATCAATTTTTTTTAAAAAAAGGTCCTGCTTCATACCATAGCACAGAAGAACAAGCTCCAAAAGGACAATGAAATTTGGAGGAGTTACTGGCTACAATTTTATCTTTGTGTTTTGGTATTTATGCATACTATATTTCTAAATGAATTTTTAATGATTCACCTATTGGACAGGAGACCTAAATCAATGTTCTCAACAAAATGGAAAAGAGATTCCCAAGGCAAATTACAGGCTATATATCAAAGCAAACGGCAATGGTAATTACCAATGGGAAAGTTATTTGTGTCGAGTCAGGAAATATTGCACTGCTACATGTTGATACTATTCAAATTATGAGCAAGTCACAATGGTTCAGATCTGGCATTGGCACTAAATTATTCTTTTTGGCAAATTCTTAAAGGAGCTGCATTTTTAGGCATGAGTGACTCCCCTGAATCCACCCTACCTTCTCCCACTTCGGATTCAAAAACTATATCTGTCCGTTAGATATAAAGATATTATACCATCAACTTTACCTACCGCAACACCTAATGAAAAGATCATGGAACTCTATAAAAGCACCACTGAGAAACCATCCGGACTGCATGCAAACTCTGAGCTTACCTTCTGGACAATGTGGCCCAGCACCTGTAAAGCCAGAGTCCTTTGCTGAGTGACTTGGCTACGAGATAAGTGGAAGAGCTCTTGCAGTGAATAGCCAGCCCTCTATGATCAAATAAACAAACAATGAAACAGTCAAAAGTACCATAATTAGAGAGTATAGTGTGCTATCAGCAGAAAGGAGCAGTAGTGGTAATATAATACCCTCTCAGATAATTTTTCATTTCTCTGAATAAAAATTGTATTGAGCAAAGAGTTAAAATAATCATCTTCTACCCATCTTCCACACCATTCATATCACAGTATGGCAGATGCAGATGATGTGCCTGATAAATTTGTCTAAAAGGGGACATTTACAACAAAGGCAACTGGAAAACAAGAGCTTCAGAGGAATGAAGCTCATAACATAAGTTACGCATAGCAAAACAGTCTGGAGAAATACAATCTGCCGCAAGGCTAGAATTTGAGAGTTCTTTATTTTATAGCCCTCTTTTAGGAGCTATAAAAGTCCCAAACACTGAGGCTTTTCATCGTGCTTGTTTTGTTTTTCTTTTTCTTTCTAAATTTTTTAAAGCAGATCTTTCAAGTTTATACTGTGGGCCCTCGTTAGTCCAGAATTAGGTAAAAAATGGCAGAATATTGTGACACAAACTGCGCAATAAGATTGTAGATATGCTTAAATCTGAAGTTGCTTTTCACCTACCTCTGCTTCTTCTCCATGGTGATGTAGGCCCAAATGTGTGGGAAACTCTTTATCTGGAGGAATAAGTTCTCCTTTCAGACTAAAGCGTGCTTGCATCCCCTATTGGAAGAAGAGACAAAAATATTATTTCTTATTAAGTTATTCAGATATCTAAAAACGTGGCAGAAAATCTAGAACAATTTAGAGCGCTGAAATCTATTTAAGCAAACCAAATTCTTTCCACTTTCATGTGTTCTGGAGAAAGATCATTTGAAATGCAAGAGAGAAGAAATTGCTTTTTTATTTTCCAACCTTTTTTATTTGGTTCTGCCTCAGCAGAGGAAGATCCTTTGTCCATTCCAGCTTCTCAAATTCTACACTGTCCATGTTGACCCATTCCTTCTGAGGCTTCACAGGAAGGCCATCATCTTTTTGGAAAGACAAAGGCAAGTGTTACTGTTCTCGGGCACAAAAACAAAAGCAGACATCACTGCCTTTGAACGGTCCTCAAAAATAATTTCGTGCTACAACAACGGGGTGAAAAACACCCAAATGACTCATCTTTCACCCATGAATATCACAGCTCCACTGACAACTTAATCTTCCATAACTTCTAGAGAAGAAAGGGGAAGAGGTTGTTAATGATAAAATGAAGCCAAGCTGATAATCACCTTGCGCACAGAATGAATAAAACTGTCAAATGTGCATATCAGCTATGACAATTAAACTCTCTCCTCATTCTACATTCCTACACCAACATAAGAAAGTTAGCTAACTAGATGTACTGCAGAGAATTAAGAAGGCATATAATTGGGGGGGAGAGTTATCCATCTAATGGTACACAAGAATCCTGCCCTAATATTTAAAACTTCTGAATCTCCCTGCTGTGTTTTCAAGTCAAAGGCCCTATAGCTACTGGTTTCCGAGATTTCTCTGTCATAAGAATCAGAGATTCTCACTCAACCAGCTTTAACCCTTACTTTTTGTAAGAACAGAAATCAAGAGCGGAAAATAAGGTTAATAACCAAAATTGCACTCTATACACATATTAGGGAAAAAAATTATATAAAAATGACAGTCTAGGTTGCAATAATATTTTTAAAAAAATCTTAGAGGAGCTTCTGAAACATTTAATTGAATGTTTCACTTGAAACATTCCTTTGAATTTTAGGCATTATAAAAAATAAAACAGAAAGAGCAAGGCATCTCAGGAACTAAATAGAACTCAATCAGAATAGCAAAATTCAAGGCTCCAAAGTAGTGAGCAAGTCTTGGAAAGGACTGGACATCAAGCTTTTCAAATATTTAGTTATTATAAGCTATACAATAACTAGAAACAATAAAGCAGCAATCCACTGAGAATTTGAGATAAATCCATAACATTACCTGTGGAATGTTGTCCAGAACACAAGTTCTCAAGTATTAATACTGAAAAAGCAGAATTTTAAAAAGCTAAAAAAGCAAAATAAACTTCCCTCCATCCCTAAAATCACTAACTTCATGTGCAGATTCTAAGTACCGTGATAAAGTCCCTGGAGATTCCATCTGCCTTGAATTCATTATGCAACTTTAAAGACACCCCCCCCCCTTTTACCTCAAATTCAATTTACCTTCTGCAATCTGAGGGACAATAATATTACAATTGTTACAATTGCCAGATAGGTGACTATATGCAGTATACCAAAATAATTAATTAGATAAACAAATACTATCTGATCTTAATACAGTCTTATCGCTAACATTTCTCTCCTCCTTTCATTTTACTTTCCAGAAAACTAGAAGGATCCCTTCTGAACATGCTTCCTATGCTCTCCCTTCTTCTATGGACTGAGATATCTTTTACATGCCAGTTGTCCCTCTACAGCTCTCCCTCCTGTCTCCCCATGTCATTCCCACATACTACCATTACACTGTGTTTGTGCTTCTACACTTTGGCCATTTTAAATTCTTTGCTGGCATGCATCTATGGATTGGGACTGTTTTTGTAGGGGGAAAAAAGCCAAATATCTAAAATGCTAACATACACACACACACACACATAAAATAAGAAAATTAAAACACTAATTCAGATAAAAAAATATTTCTGCAAATTTCAATTTAACTCACATTCAGTTCATTGCAAAATCTTATTTTTTAAATGCATCAAGATGGTGGGTGTGAAACAGGAAGAAGGAACAAATAAACAGAAACTTGTACTGTTCTGGTATTTGTAATTCGCTCTGTGTGTGTGTGTGTGTGTGTGTTTTCTTTCAATTAATCACTAAATGAGGAAAGCTAATTAATCTGAATCGGATTAGTAATATGTGCCTCAAACACAAACACTAAAACTTTGTCAATAGGAAAAAAAATACTGTTACTTATTCTACTGTTATCAGCAGACTATTTAATCCCTGATAAATCCTCCTACAGCAATGCAAGCTGGCAGCCCAGAAGCTGAATAGGCACAGGATCTTTTCAAGCTTCTATTTAGTTTTTCATACTGAGATGTAGTCAGCCTATGGTGCCCTTGCCTGCAGTTTGATCTACCTTACATGGAGTTTCATAGATATGGTCCACCCCACCCACTGAAGATCTGCCCTTCTACATTTAAGATTCATCAGCAAACACTGCCCATCCTGGTGCTACAAAGCACACCAGGTAATGCAGTTCAATATTCCTTAGAATCATTAAACAAGCATTGTATATACAAAATGTTAGTTTGGGACCACTTGAAGCATGAAACATCCTGTTTTGAGCACAAAGGGGATGCTTGGAGTAGTTCAAACCCAGAACCATTGTTTCAAGCTTGACATGTTTTCAAAATGGCTTGTTTTACATTTAAGACAACAAGGTCCCATTCAAAACAAAGAGTACCCTTTGACATTTTGCAAAGTTGCATGCTCCTACTCAAATTATTTTGTCCCACAGGCAGTTGAAAAGCCACGGTAATATGTTCTGAAGGAAGAGCAGGCTGCAAATATTATAATCAAATAAGTCTGTCATAATGGAGGCAAATGCCACCATTTATGGATTGGAGACATGTACAATATAAGTATTTTATCCAAGGCAATCGCTGAATTTCCACAACCTAAACAAACCATAAACATCTGCCCCAACCAAACAACAGTTTCAAAACCCTGGGATAAATCATCCCCTCTCTTTCCAAAGGCTATTCCCAAAAGCCTTGAACGCCTTATGGAAGTTGAGAATGGAAGAGGCTGTCCTAATATCCGAGTGGAGGTATTCAGATATTTAAAGAACAGTCCCTTGAATTGCAGCCAGAATCTAGCTGGCAGCCAATGAAGGTCCTATAGAAGAGAGAGCACATTGGCAAATGCAGATGATCCTGTAATACTCGGAGCATTGCTTCTTAGGTCAGCTGCAACATCATGGAAAGTGAGCCGCAATAGTCCAAACATAAGATGACAAGGGTATGACTGGTAGCCAGCCAAGCTTCCCATCTGAAAAATGGCATAGAAAGTCTGCACAGGCCCTCCTGCCCACAGCTTCCACCTGCTGTTCTCACAGGAGCCATGAGGCCATGAAAACATCCAGACAAGTACTGTTTGAATTTCTGGCATTGACTGACTTGCAGCTGAGGATCTAGTGAATTTTAAAATTGCATCATAGCAGTTCTGTTGAGGCATTACAAGTAATCAGGGTTTGCAGTGGTAGAAATTAATGTAACCCCGACTTATGCAATTCCCTATTACAGCACGATCCTGAGGAAAATATTACTATCTGCTTAAGGTTTTGTTTTTTTTTAATCTGAAGCTTAATACACTGCAGAAAACCTGAACTGTGATTAATCTTAGGCATGGTTTGGTGAAACCATGTTTATATTATATGGATTAAAGGTGGCTTGTTTATAATAAATAATTATTATGGTATGCTTGGGCAAAAATAAAAAATTTAATTTTATCTAATTAAAATTATTTTCAAGGAACTATGGAAGAAGAAATGCTTCCAATAGTGTATGTTAAGATTCAGGGGCCTCTACCCTTCTAGCCTTCTGGAAAGCTGTGAAGAACTGGTTTTGCTGTCCATGTATTGGGCAAGGAAGGGACTGACTCAGGGGGTTCAAAATATGAGTGGTCTGGCACGCACTGGGAAAGATATTTGTTTTTATATTGTTGTTTTTATTGGTGAGCCACTGTTCTGTCCCCCTTCCTCACACAGGCAAACGTAATACCAAGCACGCCTGCCAATATTTTATTAGGTAAACAGATTAGAATTCCTGGCAGACCAAGGTTTTGGCAGCAAACTGCCAAATGCCTGCCAAGACCGTTTTCACTCCCATAAAGCAGAAGAGGACTTATCTTCAGTCCATTCCAGGAGTAACAAATTATCCATGAGACAAGAGTTTAGTCAATGTTCAGTCCAAAATATATCCAAGCCGAATTTCAGAGATCACGATGTGACTTTCAGGGTTTAACTTTGTCCGTCACAAAGCCTGAAGAGCAATCCCACCCACTTTTATTCCTGGTGGGGCGTGGCTCCGTGACTCAGCTCAATCTCTGGCCCTCCCACGCCTCTTCCGTTGCTGCGCACGTTTCTCCCTCCGACGCTGCCTGGGATCAAGCCAGGATTCATCATCCTCGCTCCCTATCAATTGGTGCTCCGATATGCCTTCCTCCTGGCACATCCCAGGCTGTTCCTCCTGGCCTTCGGATGAAACCTGAGGCATTACCAGAAAGGAGGGTCCTGGAGAGGGAGGCCTTGTCAGTTCCTCCCCATCACCTTCTGAGTTCTCCTCCTCTGTTAGGACAGGCTTGGGAGTCGGGGTCACATAAGTCACCTACAATCACTGTGTGAGATAGGCGCCCATATAAGTTTGTTAAATAAATAAATAAATTTCAAAGTTCTATCTAACTTTGCATTTGTGTGAGTCATTAAATAAATAGCCAACATAAATATGTGATTCAGCAATAAGATCACTCTTCTTTGGCTTTTACTGTTGAAGATTCCAGGCAGAAGCATTTTTCATTACTTGCAAACTTTTCGTCTGCAAGAGATCAAAGATAGGACTTGGGTCCTTCAGCATGGAAAACTCATGCCCTATTACTGAAATTCAGACCTCTTAAGTGCTACAGTTTTGAGAGGCAATACTAGCCTGATGGAGATATAAACTGGCATGGCAAAAAGCATCATTAATAGCCTGATTCCACTTGAGAAAATGGATATAGGATCTTGAAAATAAACAGACAAATCCTTCCATCTTGTTAAAAATTAGTCTCTCAGTTTGAATTAATCTCTCCCTGTGGCAAAGGCAGCCTTCCTCTTTCTTTTTGGAGTTACACTACTATTAGTTTATTCATTGTGAATTTACTGCTTGGCATCAGGAGTGGTAGCTTTCCAGTGCTAAGTGCTAATGCAAAATTAATATTATTTCCCCTGCTGGGCACAATGTTCTATAAGCAAAACTTCAGGAAGCTTGAAAAGCTTCACTGACATTTTGAATTGCTCAGTTCTTTCCAAAGATATGCTTATTTCTCTGCAAAGAAATTGCCCTCTTGTGTCAAAGCACTTTGTGTTCCCTGAGAAGACCAATCTGTTTTTCCGGCCATTGCACTGCTTTTCTCTCATCAATTCTTTGTCCATAATTTTACAAATAGTTTGGCCTGAAGGCTAGTTTCCTCCCCCTGCAGAAAGAGCATCAACAGTTCTCTTAAAGTCAGCACCTTATTATTTAGCCTCAAAATGCTGAATATTAAACAGAAAGTGTGGAGGATGTATTGAAGAAACTACAAAGGAGATAAAAAGAAGGGGGAGAAGACAGGTTCTTTCGGAAGTACTAAATCGCTGTGCTCTCCCATTCTTGCCTCTTCCACATTAAAGCTGATCTCTCAACAAGAAAACAGCAAACGCAATACCTTATCTCACCCAACCACACCACTCCAATCCCAAAGTCTTATTAAGCAGGCTCCAAGTGGCTGCAGAGACTTAAAAAATGTAGCACAACAAGGATCAGGGAAGAGAAGGGAAGGCTGTAGGGAGCCAAGCAATAATGGAAAAAGAAGCAAAAACCCCAAAGGAAAAGTCAGCTAAAGCTTGAGAGTAGGCCTGAGTAACATATGGCTCCTTGAATTAACCGCACTTGATTCACAATATCAGAAAGTAAGAAAAACATAATGTTACTCGGAAGTGCTATTATAACCAGCGGGGCTTTTTTTGACTAGGTCATAATCTGTCTGCCAGTTTCAGGGGGAAACCAACAGGCATTATCAGGATGCAGTGCTGAAGAACCTGACATCCAGGCTATTTCCTAACCTCCAAAGCCTCTTTCTAGTGTTCATTTCCCTCCGCTAAGCTCCTCCTGATCTCTCTCTCTCCCTTTCCTCTCATCTCATCTTTGACATTTAAATGCAAGTTCCTGTCAGAAAAGGTCTGTCTTACTTCTTTTATGCTGTAAATCACCCGTCAGGGACCTAACAATAAATAAGCAGGGTATGACTTTCTCTAGAACAGGGGTGTCAAACTCGATTTCATAGAGGGCCACATCAGGTTCTGCTTGACCTCGAGAGATGGGCAGGGCCAGCTTGACGTCACTCGTGTCAAGGATGGCTTGTGATGGCCCGAGTACTCTGCCAGTGAAAACGGGCATGCGGCCTCCTGAGCTCCGTTTTTGCTGGCAGAGGGTTGCAGGAGGCCGTCCCAGCCAACAACGGAGATTGGGAGCCTGTTTTTGTTAGCAGAGGGACCGCGGACCGGTCCTTTGCTGTTTCCAGGGTAACCCCGCAGGCCAGATCTAAGCACCCCACGGGTCTTGAGTTTGACACCCCTGCTCTAAAAGGTAGTCATGTTGATTTGCAGCAAGCAAGCACTCACAGACCTTTTTCCACCACTCTTATTTTCAAGCAAAAGTCACACAGGGTGCTACTTCTAGACATCTTAATCAGATGGCTGTAAGTAACTCAGTTTAGATCCACCAGCAAACTTCCTACATATCAGAAACAAAAAATGACTTGAAGATATGAACAGAAGATGAAAAGTATTGATCAGAGTTTTGCAATTTTATCCACAACTTCAAAAAAAGAAAGCAATACAAAAATGAAGCTCACAGGTTCCTGTTTACAGATTTGATATTAATGAGCTGTGGTAACATCTCGACAAGCATCTGTCTTACAGTAATTTCCTTTATTTAATTTAGACGAAAGAGAAGCAAGGAGTCACTATAGCCTGCCAATCTGCAATTATCTCAAGAAGTGTGCCTTTAAGCTCAGTCAATTCTTGCCTAGAGCAATTTTATTTGTTCATCTATTGAAAAAAAATTATATGACTGCCCACACATAATTCTGGGCAGCTAACAACCAGTTTACTAAAAAAAATCAATATAACAAGCCCCAGAACCAAATCTAAAATAATCCAACACAAAAGAAAAGCAAGACACCATATTAATAAATTCAGAAAACAAACACATATATATAGGGCAGTGATGGCAAACCTTTTTCTCGTGGCGTGCCAGAAGTGTGTATGTGCGCGCGCAACAGCTCCCGTGCGTGCCAGCACCCATAATGCAATGCGAAACCCCCCCGCGTGCGCATGCGCACATGACCCCCCCC
>WNWU01000001.1:40921852-40935428 GCA_012654045.1 Ptyas mucosa | reverse complement strand
CCCCCATTGCGCATGCGCACCCTGCACATGCACTTCGCCCCCCCCCCGCCCCGTTTTGGGCCTGGAAAGTCATTTTTCTGAGGGTGGTCCGAGTCTTCCCTATCTCCCCGCCCAAGCAGACTTCTGGCATAGCCTCAGGAGGGAGGGAAGCCCCGTCCTGCTGCTCCTGCCGCCGCCACCCCCTTGCAAGAGCGGTTCTCGTGCTGCCGCTTCTCCGGCAGCACCAGGAGCAGCTGCCGGGGCAGAGAGGGCGGGGGCAGGCTGTGATGGCAGGCCGTTCTCGCCGGGTAACCAAAAGGCTGCTCCTGGAGCAGGCAGGAGAAGGAGAAGCCACCAGCGGAGAGGCAAGTTGCCCCAGGAGGACTGGAGGAGAGCGCAGCTCCTCACTCATGGAGATCCACTAGCGGGGAAATGGTCGCGGAAAGCGGCAAGAAATGCGCAAGCCAGGAAGCGGTCATGCTCCCTGGCAGGAGAGGGTTGCACATTCACTCCAGAAAAGGTTTGTGCAACCCTCTCCAGCCAGGGAGCATGACTGCTTCCCGGCCAGCGCACCTCTTACCGCGCCCACTTCCCCACCGGTAGACCTCCATGAGTGAGAAGCTGCGCTCTCCTCCGGTCCTCCTGAGGCGCCTCGCCTCCCCGCTGGCAGCTTCTCCTTCTCCTGGCTGCTCCAGGAGCAGCCTGAGACTCTGCTTTCCTTGGCAAAGCGCTTCATCATTGCAGCGCACGGGACACACATGGCACCAGAGGATCCGTGCAGCTATTATCCCACCCCGCCTCGGCCACGCTGCAAGGCTTGAACTCGAGGAGGAAGGGGGGGAGTCTAAATGACAGTTACCACGAGCAAGCCGCAACGCTATTATGCAGGGCTCCGAGTGGTTGGAGAAGCGGCAATATCAGCCAGGGCTGCGCTTTCAGCGGGCAAGCAATGCTGCCTCTGCCGTGAGGAACTTTGGAGAGAGAGGGCGGGGGCAGCTGTGGGAGCAGCCTGTCTCTTAGCTGGCAAGAATGGCCAGAGCCAGTCCCTCCCTCTCTCTCCAAAGTTCCTCGTGGCAGAGGCAGCTTTGCTTGCCTGTTGAAAGCGCAGGCCAGGCTGCTATTGTTGCCGCTTCTCCAACAACTCGGAGCCCTGCGTAATAGTGGTGTGGCTTGCTCGAGGTAGCTGCTGTTTGCACTCCCCTCCCTTCCTCCGTCTTCCTCCCCCCCTTTCCTCCATCTACTCCTCCTTGAATTGGAGCCTCGCAGCGTGACCCAAGCTGAAGTGGGGAGGGATAATAGCTGCACGGATCTCCTGATGCCGCCTGTGTCCCCTGCCCTGGAATAATGAAGTGCTTTGACAAGGAAAGCAGAGTCTCTCAGCCGGGCGGGAGGCGAGATCTGGCATCGCCTCCCCGCTGGCGGCTTCTCCATCTCCTGGCTGCTCCAGAGGCCTGAGGCTATGCCAGAAGTCTGCTCGGGCGGGGAGATAGGGAAGACCCAGACTGCCCATCCTTGCTACCACCGCCCCCTCGCCCTTGGCGGCAGCAGTTCTCGCACAGCCGCTTCCCTGGCAGTGGCAGGAGGAGTTGGCAGGGGAGAGGGGATGGCGGCAGGCTGCGGCAGCAGACAGTTCGAGCCAGCTAAGAGGCAATGTTCCTCCTCCTGCCAGCCTCGAGCTCAGCTCCGGGCAGCATCCAGTCAGCCATACCTGGCCTCCCCCTGCGGCAGCCCACGTGGATCTCAGGCAGTGGAAGTTCGGGGCCTTTCCTCATGGTGGCGGTGACGAGGCAGACAGGCAGCCGGGTGCACGGGAGCAACTGGCGGCAGCGCTCCTGGCTGGCAAAGGGCAGAATCCTGGGGCTGCATGCAAACAATGACGGCATGGCCGTGCGCATGCGCACTAAGACATTAAGGCCAGCTGAGTGTTGCACGCGCATGCGCACCAGTAACCAGCAGACTAGGTGGCTCATGCACCTGCGTGCCCTGGAAACCCGGAAGAAGAATGGGCGATGCCATGCATGCCGGGTGACATGGCTCTGCGTGCCACTTCCGGCACGCGTGCCATAGGTTCGCCATCACGGATATAGGGCTACCCTAACATCCTGGTGCTACTGCCTATAGAAAAAGCCAAGTCATAAAAGCAATCCAAAAAGCCAAAAGGATAAACTAAAGACAAAATTCTTAAATCCTACAAATCTCATCTATCTCTGCTAGAAGAGATAGTCCATCAAATAAATGGATCTTACTACCACGGTGTGCCCCGGGAACAAAAAGTAAACTTGGTCTTAAAGTCTTCATTAGAAGCTCTTCTGTAGACTCCCCTAACAAATGAGATAAGGCAATTAATTAATAAAAGAATACCTATCTCATTTTGATGCCAAATAAAAGCCTTTTTACCTCACTATGTGGAAGCACATGATTTTAATTTTTATTAGGAACTTCTGTATACCACACAGAGGATTTCCTCAATCAGCCACCTTAAAATATGTTAAATAAATGTCTTTGCAAGGCTTTATTTTAGACTCTCAGAATGAAGGAACCAGAATGAAATTGGAACAAAAAAAAGAGGCAAAAATCTCTTAAAAGTCTCCTAAATAGATATATGTTAATTGGAAGTGAGCAGATAATATTACTATTGGATGTAGGTAAAGTAGATAAGGATTAAATTGGTCTACATTCATTTTTCCCAAAGGACACATGACCTTTCAAGAAGGGAGTGTTCAAAGTTAGTCCAATAGTGTCTAATCTCCAATTGTCATGGCTTTTTTCTGTGATATGCCCTCCCAAAGAGGCTTTAATGTAGTCACGGAATGACACTTTCTCATTCCGTCAGGAATTTCCAGAATGGGCTTTGAAGGATTGGGAACTTGTAAGAAACAGTGTTGCTTTGCTCTGCTCCGTAGAACCACCGTGAAAGAAGATTTGATTCAAGATGATATCCTGTCTCAAAATGATTAGGTGTCTGCAGGGGTAAAATGCACTTACCTTCGCTACCGGATTGGAGATGTGAGTGTGCGCATGCGCAGAGGGTAAAATATGGGACGTGATGACATCCCGGCAGGTGGGCACAGCCTCCCACCACCGGCCCTACCAGTTCGCATGAGCCGGATAGATCCAGCAGGATTTCACTGCTGGGTGTCTGGTTACGAACAATGCTTCCACTTGAATCACTGCGGCAGAGCATTTCAGTTCAGACAGGCACTTCATTGATAATGCTAACAGAAGGGTCTTTTCTAAATATACTGAAACCCTTAAGCATCAAAATGAACTAAACCTTTGAAGTTTCACAGAGCCCTAGAAAATTCCCAATACATTCTCTCGGCGTGCAAACATCTTCCACTACATATTAGCAGCCAATAGGCACTAATCTGAATTTTACCAAAAGTTGAGTGGAAAAAGTTTGTCTCTACCCGAAGGAGCCCGAAAAGAAAAAGAGTTTTTCCCTCCCATCAAGACAATGTAAAATAGTGTCTTCTTGATTCTTTAGTAACTTTTGGTGCTCAACAAAAAAAATGCGATCGTTCTAGTTTGACTAAGACTGTGTGAAATGAACGTCATGCAAAAAAGAACAGGAATATGACATCTGAAAACCTGGCATCTTTGCTCAGAAAGGTAAGTTACTGCATTGATTCTGACAGCTATGCCTTCTGTTACCTGCAGCATCCATTCGTATAGGGGTTTCAGATCTTAGAAAGACCTCTGGTTCCTCTTCTGTGTTTGCTTTCTGTTGGAAAGTATCTGTCAGTGTTTCGGCTGCCTCAGGCTGGTATTCAGGCAACGTTTGGGGATCTGTAAGCCTAGTTGGCCTGTCTTCTTCACTTTTCCTTTCTTCTTCTTTCATTGTGCAAGTACCATAGCGTGACTTTAAGAAAACAAGTAAATTGGGATCTGACAAATGAAAACAGGACAAAATATACTTTGTTAATGGTCCCTTTTAATAAAATAATATTTCGCTTCTTTCAGTCAAATGACTAAATATCTGGAAAAGGCTTATTTATCTAGTCTTCAGGTAAGGGACGCTTTGGGAGTGCAAATTAAATGCACAAATCCCAATTTATGCCATGAAGCATTTTCTTATTCTGGGAGACCCAGGATCAATTTTCTGTTTCATGCCTCTGTTATGTGGACTGCTACATAAATTAAACATTCAAAGAGGAAGGCCTCAAATATGGGAACCAATATGTATCTTTGAATTGTAAACTAACAGAGCTTTGGTACTTTGGACTCTATTCTACTGTACTGGAAATTTCTCTTATTTGTATTTTTCGAATATTAAGGAACATGTCATGCCTTAACTATAGAAGAAAGATAAAGAAATCAAAATACGTAAATGAATAAAGCACATCGACTGATTTGCAGTTTGTCAAGGTATGTATTGAGCTAAGGTAAGTCAGCAAAAATAATTTACCTAACTGAGCCATCAGTCGCTTCTGCTCCTCCAAGATCTGTTCTTTGGACATCAATTGCAACCTTTCCAAATTTTCTTTGTGGATGTTCTGGGCTTCCTGCTCACCACTCAGACTTCCAAGACCTTCACCAGTGACCATGCGAGGCAACTGACTTTGTATGCTACCAACAGCTTCATCTAAAAAATCAAGGGCACTTAGGGTGTTACCTAAAATAGAGTACACTATTTGTCTCACTATCCTTCACAGTTATATTCTGCTGTTAAACTTTACTCCCCAAGAAGAATAAATACTGTAGGTGCTATAATGAATTAAGTACCCAATTATCATTTTTGCTTTATAATTTAAAGTTTATAATCTAGCTATATAGTTGAGTTTATTCCTGAAATCATAATACTGGGTCTTATATTAATTTTTGCTCCAAAAAAATGCATTAGAGCTTATTTTCAGGTGATGTCTTATTTTCAGGGAAATACGGTACTAAATGCATCCATCTGGCTGACAATCTTAACTTGAGCTTATTTTGGGGGTAGGGCTTATATTACGAGTACCCAGAAAAATCATGGGTCTTATTTTCGTGGAAACACAGTAGTTGGAAGAAGCAGCTTTCCCCCAAGAAAAACACATGTAGTATTAAATTTTGACTAGAGATAGTCCTCGCTTAACTTCTACTTGTTCAGCATTATTCAGTTATGAGAGTGCTTAATGAGAAGGACCTACAACTAGTCCTCATAGTTGTGGCTATCACAGCATCCTCCTGATTATACAATCGCAATTTGGGTTCTTGGAAACAGCTTGCAATTACGGTGTTGCAGAGTCCTACAATCACATGATCACCATTGGTGACCTTTACTGACAGCTTTCAACGAAGTCAATGGGGAAGCCAGTAGGGGGTTGCAAATGGTTTTTTTTCCCATTACATTTTATTTAAAAAATTGTTTAATATAAAATACAAATGAAAACAAAGACAATAAAAGATAAGGGGAAAAGGGAAGTGGAATAAAGTAAGGGAGGGGAAAAGAAACAAAAAGGCAGGACTTCCAAATTTTTTTGGTGCAGTAAATTACATAATAAGATTATAATCTCAATTTCTCACATATAAAGTTAGTACTAGCCATTCCTATAACAACCACCTATTTAATCATCAAAACCCAAGATCAAAGTTTCATTGTTATCTCTTTTTTTTCTATCACAATGCTTCTTCCCTGTAATAGCATCTCTAGGGAATTTTAGACTGACCCAACTTGGAATCCTTTAAATGATCCTTGATTTTTTTTTCTCTTCTCCAAGCTCTGGGATGGCTCAGAGTATATTTACTTGCTGTGTTCTGTCTCATTTACAATGCATCTTTGTTTCCTCTGTTATGTTTATTCCATTTTGCTTGGTTTTAGACCATTTCCCTAATTTTTAATTTCTACACAATAATATGTATAGATGTAAAATGATTATGAGTTGGGCAGCCTTCCAAATCTAAATTATAAAAATTGCAGGGTGGCAGAATGCAATCTCTTAGTGAGGAAGAAAGCCTGAAATTGTGTTGTGCTCAAGGAAACAATACATAGCTAAATTATTGTATCTAAATGCAACACAACACTTTACTCCTTTCTTGTACAGGTATACAATTTATATTTGGAGTTCGGATTATAATCTGAAATGGAATTGTATTAATTTATCAAAGGTTAAGTCTAAATTCCCTTTTCAGACAAAGGAAAAGGTTGGGAAATCTTGGGTGTCATAGCTAGGAGGGATTGTAGCAATCAGAACTAGATTAAAATAGGACAACTCTTTATGTGCCATGGCAGTGATCCCCAAAGCATGAGGAAATTCTCCTATAAAAAGAAAGGATATGCCACAATAATCTCAGCATGACAATCAGCAAAGGCTGCCCCACTTTCGGGAATGCAGGAAGTCATTTACAGCTATTTGGATTAATTTATAATCTTAAGGAGGTTTATACACTGAAATGAATCACACTGAGTCCAGTAAGTGTGCATAAAAGTATACCCACAGTGACAAAGAGATCTTGAAGGCAACCATCCACTTTTTAAGAGCTATTTGTTCTCACAGGTTCACCTCCATAAGCAGCTCTAAGGCTTTCCGAGCCCATCATAACATTCACCTGCATTTTCCTCATGGATCTGTACTTCCGAAGTATGTGAAGTGACCTGTCTTGAATTTGAGTGCTGAACAGCAATATGAGGTGTCCAATCTCCTTTAGAGGCCCTCTTGGCAGCAATTTTCTGAGCAAAGATACTTTTCTTTGCAGGTACTGATTTCACCTGCAGGAAGACAACACAGCAAATCAAAACTTCACCATTTTCCCATGTTTTTGTACTACAGTGGGCTACAGCTAATAAGTACAGAGATATGTATAGGTATAATGAATGTATAAGAAAGAGATGGCAACAAGACCACAGAAACCCCAAAACTAATATTAACGCTTAAGACACATATAGAAAATGTATATTCCAAGAGAAAATAGCCATGGAGTGTGGCATGACTAGGAGACAGAATAGACTAACTTGATGTAAAGCATTATTAGCTGGCTTTTCTTACAGATCCCACTTGTATGACCATATGCAACTCACTAAATTTCCTGCTACTTCATCCAGTCACATCAATATGTACTATCCATATTTGGTCTCTTCTTTAATGTATACTAAAATATGGTCTCCGCTCCATGGTGCAGACCTATGGATTTTTACTAGGGTTTAATCTGAGCTATGCTGTTTTAGTAGGGGTTTGCTCCCTAATAGGAATATATAGGAACTCTGCTTTCCTATATCTTTATTTATAAAGATGACTCCATAATTAGAAACATTTTCAATGAATTCTGCAGTAGCATCTTCTTCAGTAATCACCTCCTTTGTATCCAGAGGCTGGCATTTCAGTATCCCAAAGCACTCAAGTAAAGCTTAAATGGCTGCAATATAAGGGGGGTGAAATGCAATTCTTCATTGCTCTTTTCTACAGATAGAAACATTTATTTTGTAATCCATAGCTCAATGAAAGGAGATTGACCAATGTTCAGGAATCAAACCTTAGGCTAAAATCCAGAAAATTTTTTTCCATTCCAGTGCACACAAGAGTTCCTGCCCCATAAATCAACCTGACAGACTTGGCTCCCTCTTCCTATCATGCCCTCTAGCTGTTTAGGGTAATTCCTATAATGTCTTGCCTTTGATCATGCAAGCTTGGATTTGTGGGAGTTGCAGTTCTAGAAAGTCCCAGATTGCCTTTCTTATTCCTTATCTATCTCTCATTCTATCACCATACTTTCCTGTAGAAGGGACATACTTGAGAGACACCCTGAAGCAGATGGCGCTAGTTAGAAATGGACCAAATGGTTATGTCACTCTCAGTATTTATTTTTCCTGACACAGTAGCTCCTCCTTTCTACTTCCCCTCCTTAGCTGGTCCTTTCAATCAGCTCAGGTCCTCTGAATCAAGCCATCATCACAGCTTCCTTCAAAACTGAAGTAGTATTGCTGAAACTTTAGGTGCTCCGTGAAACGTTATCACAACAAAAAAAAAATAATAAATATCTATCTGCGGACAATATTTTTGAATCTCAGCACAAAACTCAGAATTAAAAAGTAAAGTTAAAATTAGTAGAACAAAAAAAAAGGAAAAACTAGTTGAATTAAGCAAATTGTTTAATACGATGCTGATTTTTCTTACCTCAGTTTTTATTTCAGATCGATGAAAAACTTTGGGAAACGGATCACCCGTGAACACTGGCATTGTCACCCTGGCATTGCTAGTATCGTGTTCCTGCCACAGATAAAGAGATGACACGTTTGAGTCTTACTTATCCATACTATGATGGTTAGTATGGCCTAGGACAGAGGTATCCAACCTTCGCAATTTTAAGACTTGTGGACTTTAACTCTCAGAATTCTGGAAGTTGAAGTCCGTAAGTCCTAAAATTGCCAAGTTTGGACAAAATTGCCTAGCAGAAAGAGTTGAGACTCAGATGCAGATGATACAAATGCAATTTTCTTCAGTGAGAATTTAATAGACCTGAAATAACTCTCATGGCCACTTACATTCTCACTTCCCCCTTGATTAGGAATGGTCTCCTTGTAAAATGGACGTTGTCTTACCTGAACGTCCTTTTTCGGGGCACTGCGGCTCCACTCCATCTGCGGGTTGATCCTCATCTCTGACAGCAACTGAGAGAACTTAAAATCGATTAGCTCCCCACTCCGTGCTCTAGCCACGCCTCCCTTTAATCCCCAGTCTTGAACGAAGAGTCAGCACCAAAGGAACAACAAACTTTATTCAACCAAAGAAACACCACAAACAACTATCAAAGGCAGGACGCCAATAGCCAAACAAACAGGGAGGGTATGGAGTGGAGCCGCAGTGCCCCGAAAAAGGACGTTCAGGTAAGACAACGTCCATTTTCCAGAGCACTGCGGCTCCACTCCATCTGTGGGACATACCCAAGCTCAAACCACAGGGCCGGGAGGCGGACTGCTCCCCCGTGAAGACCCCGCAACAACACTCTGCAAGACCCTCCTACCAAACGAAGCATCAGCCGAAGCGTAAGAGTCAATCCGATAGTGCCGTATAAACGGCGACAACGAGGTCCACGTGGCAGCCCGACAAATGTCCAGCACCGACGCCTGTGTCGACCAAGCCGCCGAAGTAGCTGCACTCCGCGTCGAATGAGGCAAAATCCGAGAAGGAGGAACTCTCGCCCGACTCTCGTAAGCGGACGCTATACACGCCTTAATCCACCGACCCACCGTGGCCGACGAAACCTTCTGACCCATGGAGGCCGGGTGAAACGACACAAGCAGGGCCTCCGACTTCCGAAAAGCAGCCGTCCGGCGAATATACCGACGCAAAGCCCTACGAACGTCCAGCGTATGCCACAGAATCTTGCGTTGATGCCGAGGAGAAGGACAAAAATCCGGCAAAACGATCTCCTGCGCCCGATGAAACCACGAGTTCACCTTGGGTGTAAAAGCCGGATCCAGCCGAAGCACAACAGTATTAGGACGAAAGATGCACAGGTCCTCTCTGACTGACAACGCGGCGAGCTCCGAAATCCTCCGCGCCGACGTGACCGCCAGGAGAAAGGCCACCTTAAAAGATAGGAACTTAAGTGAAACTGACCCCAACGGTTCAAAGGGGGCAACCGTAAGCGCCTCCAAAACTAACTGTAAATCCCAAGTGGGATACCGGTGGACCACCACCGGACGTAAATTCCGAGCGCCATGAAGAAACCCCCGGATCCAGGGGTGATGCGCCAACGACTGATAAGGAGGTGCAGAAATCACAGTCGACAGAGCTGCCACTTGACGACGCAGCGTAGCCGGGGCGAGACCCCGCTCGAAACCCGCCTGAAGGAACCCGAGCACATCCTGCACCGACGCCGACGTGGGATCCACGTGACTCCCAGCAGCCCAACGGCAAAACGCCCGCCAAGACGCATCGTAAATCCGCGTTGTGGAGGGTCGACGAGCCGCTTGGATAATGCCGATGACCGGATCCGGAAGCCTACCCTTCCTCAAGAGGAGCCGCTCAAATCCCAGACGGCCAACTGGAGCCACTGCGGCTCGGGGTGAGAGATGGCCCCTTGGTGCAGGACAATCTTGTGGGGAGGAATCACCCACGGCTCGGACACCGACAGCTCCACTAGGTCCGGAAACCAAGGTCGGCGAGGCCAGAAAGGGGCCACCAGCAACACCCTCGCCCGCTCCGCTATGATCTTCCGGACGACCTGCTGGATCAACGTGACCGGAGGGAAGGCATACAGCAGCTCCGCAGGCCAGCGGCAACGCAGAGCGTCCGTGTCTTCTGCCAATGGCGAGTGGTAACGGGAGATGAACCGAGGAAGCTGGGCGTTGGTATGAGTGGCAAATAGATCTACCACCGGTCTCCCGAAACGAAGGGCCAGTTCCTGAAACAGCCGAGGATGTAGTTGCCACTCTGCCGGGTCGATCACCTCCCTGCTTAGCCAATCCGCCTGGACGTTTGCTGCCCCGGAAATGTGGTCCGCCCGAATCGACAACAGGTTCCGCTCCGCCCAGCTGAACAGCCTCTCCGACTCGAACATCAGACTCCAGGACCGGGTACCGCCTTCCCGGTTCACGTGCGCCTTGGCCGACGTGTTGTCCGTGAGGACCAAAATGTGTCGCCCCCGAACCTCCGGTCTGAAGTGACAAAGGGCCAGCCTGATCGCCCGCAGCTCCAGAAGGTTGATGCTCAAGGTACTCTCGGCCGGGGTCCAAAGACCCTGTGCCACCTGATTGGACAAGTGGGCACCCCAGCCCTGAAGACTGGCATCTGTGGTCAAGACCACCCGGTCCAGGCCCAGAAAGTGACAACCTCTCCGAATGGCCCTCGATCTCCACCAACGCAGCGATAGACTGACCTGAGGGGGAACAGGAACCTTCCTCAACGAGCTGGCCCGCCCCGTCCGTTGAAACGGGAGGAGAAGCCACTGCAGCGGACGCGAATGCCGACGCGCCCAAGGGACGATCTGGTAACAGGAGACAAACTTCCCCAACAGCCTCGACAGGGTCAACAACGACACCGACCTCCGGGAGAGCACCTGGTCCAGCGACATCGAGATGTCCTTCACCCTGTCCGGAGACAAAAACACCTGCCCCCTCGCAGAGTCTATTATGGTGCCCAGATGCAGAATCGACGTGGACGGAACGAAATGACTCTTCTCCACGTTTATCGTGAACCCATGCGCCCGGAACGCTCGCAGGACCATGTCCATGTCCTGAACAGCCTTGACCGGAGACGACGACAGAACCAGCACATTGTCTAGGTAACACAGAGTCCGCACCGGAACCGAACTGAGCGAAGCCGACACCACCGCAACCAACTTGGTGAATGTCCGGGGAGCGGAGGAAAGTCCGAACGGCATTGCACAATATTGGTAATGCTTGCCCGCAAACTCGAAGCGCAGAAACCGCCGATGTGAAGGGTGGACGGGAACATGGAGATACGCCTCCCGAAGATCCACCGACTGAAGATAATCGTCCTGTCGCACCGAAGCAAGAATAGAACGCAGAGAGTGCATCTTGAAACGGCGATAACGCACCGCCAGGTTCAACTGTTTCAAGTTGAGGATTCCCCGGACTCCGCCGGAGCTCTTGGGAACTAAAAATAGAACTGAATAAAACCCGGTCCCCCACTGATCCCGAGGCACCGGTTCTATTGCCTCTATCTCCAACAGGTGAGAGATCTCCGCCAGCATCAACTTGCGACGTTCCCTCGTCAACGGAACGGGGCACCTGATGAAGCGCCCAGGAGGACGATCCACGAATTCGATCGACAACCCTTCCGTCACGGTGCGCCGCACCCACAGGTCCTGAGTCGACGACTCCCACTGATCGCGGAAGAACCGAAGACGACCGCCGACCGGACCCTCTGGCGGTGAGTCATTTGCCCCGACGGAAAGGTTTGGAGCCGGTTCCTCTGAACGGCCGAGTCGAGGAAGACTGTCTCCCACCTCTCTCACGGAAACCACGCCTCCCGGAAAAGCGGTCAGCCGGTTGGAACGACTGACGGTAACCGGGGGACCCGCCGGTCCCGGAATACTGACGAAAGGGCTGGCGAAAGGAATAGGGCGTAAAACGCCTATCCCGCTTGCGGGAGGACGACGGCATCACCTTCCGCTTATCCTTGTCCTCCACAAGGACCGGATCCAGAGCAGCCCCAAAAAGCGCCGGAGCCTTGTACGGAGCCGCTGCCAGCTTCCACTTTGTCTTAACATCCGCCTTCCAGGGCCTCAACCAAAACAAGCGGCGAGACGTCACTGAAGCCGCAAGCGCTCTGGAAGCAAATTTGACCGAACTCAGCGAAGCATCCGCCGAATACTCCGTGGCTGCGATAATTTTATTAACATCATGGTGTAGACGTCTCTCCTCCGGAGGAAGGCGTTCCTGCAGCTGTCTCAGCCATATAAGAGAGGCCCTGTTGAAAAAGGATGTCGCCGTAGCCGAGCGGACAGCCCAAGCCACCGCCTGATGCGCCTTACGGAAGGCCATCTCAGTGCGCCTCTCCTCCGACTTCAAGCCCTCCAGGGGATCTCCCGAGACCAACGACTGGGAAGTCAGCCCCGCCACTGGGGCATCCACCGTCGGCAACTCCAGCAAGGCGTCCAACTCGGGAGCTGAGCAAAACAACTTTTTGTCCAAATTCGTGGGCGCAGTCGAGGAGCCTGGTTGTCCCCACGGTGCCTGCAGAACGTCAGTAAACAGTTGAGGGCACGGCACAAACTCCTTCTCAGCCCTGGCCTGCTTGAACAAAGCATCATGAGGTCCAACCTCAGATTGTGACGGCGGAGGCTGAGCCCCAACCGAACCTAGGTTGGTAGTCAGGCGCGCCTTGTGCAGCAAAGATTTAAATAGGGAGGGACGGAACAGGCCCGTAAATGCAGGCGAATCCGGTAGCAGACCCTCGTCCTCCGAAAACTCATCCTCAGGATAATCCTCCTCAGGATCCGACTCCTCTGAGGATTCTGTCTCGGGTTGCACTGGCTCACGGGATCTGCGAACAACAGGAGCCACCGGAGCCGTCGTGGCAGGTCCCGGAACGGGAGCCTGAGCCGCTGATTGCGCGCTTGCAGCCATGATAGAAGCCAAGGCAGTAGACAGCACCGTCTGAAGGTCAAATTGTGGTCCCACTGCCGGCTGTGCCACTGCTCTCAGTCCCGCAGCTGTGGGTGTGAATGTAGCAGAAGGAGGTTGTCGACGCAGGGAATGGCTAGCGTCCAATCCCGCTCGGGAGACATCTGGTAGGGACCGAGAGATGCCCCTGGAAAGTAATAGAGGGGCAGACGGGACTGTCCCCGAAAGGACCAGTGCCGGGCCGGCATGCCCACCTGGAGAAGCACCCTCCCCTGGTGCAGCCTGCGTGGTCGAAGCCGATTTGGCCTTCTCCCACTGCTTTTCCAAAGCCTTGTGCCTCCGCAGTGCGTCCTTCTCCACTGAAGAAGACGCCTTAGAATGGTGGGATTTACGGCTCCTCTTGCCAGAATGTTTCTTGGCGAGTTTGGGGGGCCGCACTGGGCTGATCTCCCGTTCCAAATCCGAGGAACAAGATGAATCTGCCATTCTCACACAGTCCACAGTAGCGACACTTGTGTGGAAATTTTTTTAATTTATTAATATATGCAAATTTTATGCAAATTTATTAATATATGCAAATTTATTAATATA
>WNWU01000001.1:40911804-40921842 GCA_012654045.1 Ptyas mucosa | reverse complement strand
TTTATTAATATATGCAAATATATGCAAATTTATTAATATATGCAAATTTATTAATACATGCAAAATTATCAAATATGCAAATCAGCTATGCCTGCAGTCGGGTAACCAATGTACCCTGGCACAACCACACAAGAACCAGGTTGTAGAGGTTGGGGCCGTAAAGTCACACCCCCCCCCTCAATTGCAGCAAAAGCCTGAAATAGGCACTGCCCAGAAAAGACCCCAGGAAGTAGGGGAACAGTTTCACGCCCAAAGTCCCCAGCCGTTAAGCCCAGTCCACGGCACAGGGGAAAGGCTGGGGGGTGAGGTAGGGCAACGCGCGCCCCCACGCTAGATGGCAACTCCCCCCCCCTTTGAAGCCTGCAGCTGGGCACCAAGCTAGCACAAGGGAATAAAGGAGGAGGAAGGTAAATCCTCCCACTCCCTTTCCAGCCAGAAGAGGGCGCACAAAGCCAACCCTCCTGGTCACGCTGCCGCGGGGCTAACTGATCGAAATAAAAAAAGGGCGGGCGGCCACGTTCTAACAAGATGGCGCCCGCCGCTTACTGAGCCTCCCACGTGCAGCCGTTGCTATCAGGATGTGGGCCCAGCAGCCGCACAGAGCCACTCCCGAGCGGGCGGTTCTCCTCGCCTCCGCTCGCTTCGCAGTCCCAGCGCCTGAAATCAGCAGAAGGGGGGGGGGAACGGCGCTGCCCGCAGAGCCCTGCCGGGACAGTCGCCGCTGTAACCCCCTATCACCTGGGACTCGCCTCGGCTAAGTAGCCGCCCAGGGAAACGGCGCCGCCCGCAGAGCCCTGACGGGACGGCCGCCGTGCCTGCCTCCGCTCCCCTCGCAGATGCAACAAGCGAGGGAGCGATTGCAAAGGGAAGGTGGCAGCCGCCAACCTTCCCTGCGATATCAAGAAGCCGGATCCGCCCCAAAGGGTCGGAATCCGGCGGCTGGAGGCGCTAACCGCGCCGAGGCTCCGCGTGACCAGGCACCCAGGCACACCGCAGGCAGTACCAGCAGGCAGGCAAAAAAAGAAAAAGGAAAAATAACCACAAGGAAAAAAAGGCACAAAACAAAATTCAATGAAGCCCCAAGCTCCACTGAAAGAAAAAAATTCTACTCAACAGAAAATAAGAAAACCTAACGCCACCAATGATCTAGAGCACGGAGCAAAAATTTTTCCACCTCAGTCTGTCAGCAACTGAGAGAAAGACTGGGGATTAAAGGGAGGCGTGGCTAGAGCACGGAGTGGGGAGCTAATCGATTTTAAGTTCTCTCAGTTGCTGTCAGAGATGAGGATCAACCCGCAGATGGAGTGGAGCCGCAGTGCTCTGGAAAACTGGCAGCTATTCATAGCCATTAAGCAATGACTTATTGGCTATGCTTCAGGCAGAAAACATTACAGATTCACAAAGCAACTCCCATTGGTTGAACAAAACTATCCATTTATCTTCCCATGTTCATCTTACATCCATCAAGTCTGTTCTATCTAAGAACAACTTAGGAAAGGAGCACCTTAGTGGGAAAACATTTCTTTGTCATACAAAATATTCCAAAGTCAACATTATGCACCTCCATCTGAAGAAATCCTGGGCAGCAAAGGTAATACCAATCTCAGCTATAAAGCTTGGAATGACATTCCAGTAATATGTCACTGTAAATGCTAGCAAGAGACCAATCATATGGTTTAGTAGATTCTGTAGATCCAGTGGCCAGATCTTGAAAAAATTCTTACACCAACCTAGTTTATATTTACAAACTGAATTACAAATTAAACAAAAACGAGAAAGCATGATCGAATATGCACATCTTATAAACCTTACAAAATTGAGATGTTCAAGAGATGTCATGATTGCATTACTTTGATACGTATCATTTTACTTTACTTTTTTTTTTAGATCATACAGTTTGGTTTTAAACATGTCATCAGTCATGTTTATTTTTATAATGATTCCTACAAATATGACATACAATGATTTTGCTTAAGACTGCTGTGATATGTTGATCATTACAATCCAACTGCTTCCCTGGATCTTCATCAAAATGGACATGGGCACTTTTGAATCTGGATTTCTTTGGAGGAGCTGGTGTCAAAGGTGGAAGAAGATCTGGAAAATCTGAGAAACCAAAGAAATTTTTTTATTATTTATTTATTTATTTTATTAAATTTATATACCGCCCTTCTCCCCGAGGGGATTCAGGGCGGTGAACAGCCATAAATAAAAAACATATATACAAAATTTAAAAGCCAAATAAAACCGAATTAAACATTGGCCCCAATATTTAAAATCCCAAATTTACAATATTAAAACCCCAAATTAAAATATTACAATTTAAAATTTCTAAATTATTTTACAACAGAAGGGGAAAAGGGAAGAATTAGGCCAGGCCCGCCTGGTGGAACAGGAAAGTTTTTAACTCACGGCGGAAGGCACGAAGATCCGGGATCCTCCGTAACTCTGGGGGGAGCTCATTCCAGATAGTGGGTGCCCCCACAGAGAAGGCTCTCCCCCTGGGGGCCGCCAGCCGACATTGTTTGGCCGACGGCACCCGGAGGAGCCCCTCTCTATGGGAACGTACCGGTCGGTGGGAGGCTATTGGTGGTAGTAGGCGGTCCCGTAAGTACCCGGGTCCTAAGCCATGGAGCGCTTTAAAGGTGGTAACCAACACCTTGAAGCGCACCCGGAAGACCACCGGGAGCCAGTGCAGCTCGCGCAGGAGAGGAGTAACATGGGAGCGCCACGTCACTCCCATCACCACCCGCGCGGCCGCACTCTGCGCCAGTTGGAGCCTCCGGGTGCTCCTCAAGGGGAGCCCCATGTAGAGAGCATTACAATAGTCCAGGCGAGAGGTGACGAGGGCATGAGTGACCATGTGTAACGAGTCCCGATCCAGAAAGGGACGCAACTGGTGGATCAATAACGAATAGGTAGAAAATTAGTGATCTAATAGTTTACTTGTCCCAGCTTTTGCCAACCTAGCAGTTCGAAAGCAAGTAAAAAATGCAAGTAGAAAAATAGGGACCACTTTTGGTGGAAAGGTAACAGCGTTCCGTGCGTCTTTGGCATTTAGTCATGCCGGCCACATGACCACAGAGCCGTCTTCAGACAGCGCTGGCTCTTCAGCTTTGAAATGGAGATGAGCACCATCCCCTAGAATCAGGAACGACTAGCACATATGAGTGAGGGGAACTTTACCTTTACCTAATAGTTTCTTCTTCCAAGGCTCGCAACTTAGGTGTCCTCCTGGATTCACGGCTATCTTTAGAAGAGCACATGACAGCCTTTTATCAGGGGGGCCTTTTATCAGGTTCGCCTGATCTGCCAGTTGCATCCCTTTCTGGATCGGGACGCCTTGCACACAGTCACTCATGCCCTAGTCACCTCCCGTATGGACTACTGTAATGCTCTCTTCATGGGGCTCCCCTTGAAGAGCACCCGCAGGCTCCAGCTGGTCCAGAATGTAGCCGCGCGGGTGATTATGGGCGCAACTTTTTACGCCCACGTAACACCTCTCCTGCGCGAGCTGCACTGGCTCCCGGTGGTCTTCCGGGCGCGATTCAAGGTGTTAGTCATCCCTTTAAAGCACTCCATAGCTTAGGACCTGGGTACCTACGAGACCGTCTTTTGCCACCAATAGCCTCCCACCGACCAGTTCGTTCTCACAGGGAGGGACTACTCAGGGTACTGTCAGTCAAATTATGCCGACTGGCGACTCCCAGGGGGAGGGCCTTCTCTGTGAGGGCTCCAACCCTTTGGAATGAACTGCCCCCGGAGATATGGAATATCCCTGATCTCCGTGCTTTCCACCGTGCCCTCAAGACCCTGATGTTCCAACAGGTGGGGCTAAACATATGAACATGTGAATGATCTTTTAAAATGTACACTGCCTTGAGTCCTATGGGAGAAAGGCGGTATAGAAATATAATTAATAAATAAATAAATATAATTAATTAATAAATGAAAATTAAATCCTAAGTAACTGTGGTATTGATTAGAGAAATATAAAATTAAGAAACAAACATTTCGTACTAACCCAGCTTTTTATTACATGATTTGTTGAAGAAGCCATAGCCACTTAGTTTGTGATAATAACTAATCATATTTATCAAAACGTAATACCAAAGTTCACACATTGTACTGAGCAAAATCGTGTTGATCATATTGTGGCTCAGCACAATAAGTGAATGCAGCCAAAGTAATTTTTTATTCAGGGTTCTTAATTAACTGGCTGATGTAGGCTTCTCAGAAAGAAAGTTCAAATCAAAGCGAAACAAGTTGTATTAGAATGCACTTTGCAAAGATTTTAAGTGCATACAATTATATCAAAGGACAATCAAAATGATCAGAGGATTCAGAGATTTTCCTTAGGATGAAAGGTTAGAACATCTGGAACTTTTAAGTTTGAAAAAGAAAACAGGGAAGCAGGGACAGGGCTGGGAATATGAAATCATGCATGGGATAAAGAAAGAAAGTCTCAAAATGCTAAGATCACCCAATGAAAATCACAGAGATTTTTTTTTTTAAAAAGCATTTTAACACAATACATAATTAAAACATGGAATTAATTGTCCCAAGGTTTGTGGATGACAACTGAGTTAGCTTTAAAATGGGATTGATACATGCATGGAGGACATGTCAATCTAGGGCTACTGGTCTTGCAGGACACAGGTTTACTCTGCTTGGAGGTAACAAACTTCTGAATACCAATTTCAGGGAACAATATTTGCGGGATTCAAATCAGTATCGACTCCTGGCAACTTCCTAGACAAGTCCTGGCAGTTTTCTTGGCAAGATTTCAGAAGTGGTTTACCATTGCTTCCTTCTTCCTAGGGCTGAAAGACGGTGCCTGACCCAAGGACACCCAGCTGACTTTGTGCCTAAAATGGGATTAGAATTCCAAGTCTCTTGGTTTCTACCCTGATACCTTAACCACTACACCAAACTGACTCTGTGGTAAAGGGATAATACCCATCAATTTTTTCACCAGGGTTGAACAGCATGCCTCCAAAGTCACAGACAGAGGAACACCCTCATATCAGAGAGCAGTTTATGGCTATTATGTTTATTAGGCAGCTTCAAATGATATGTAGATAGATGACCTTTATTGTCATGTTTTACAATAGGCACACTGTGGGCACACTAGCACACATTAAAAATGAAATTGTTGCCTTCTCTCAAAAGTGTACACATACATAACACACATATACACATGCTATATCCATCCATCCATACATACATATCCATACATATAAACACACATATATATATTAATCACTGTCCATTGTGAGATACATAAGCAGTGTTGTAGACCACCAGTGGATAGTCTCAGCCTCTGCAACAAGTTGGCTGTGGAAGAAATCTCTCATCACCATGCACTGATTATTTACTTTCACAAGCAAACGGCATGAGCATCCCCCACAAATGATGCGTATGCTATCATCTGGATGTGATAACTAGAATACAAGGCTACCTACCTAAGGCATGGTAGACTAAAGAAGCAAACCCAATGAAAACAAAAATAGCAAGATGCTATATATAAAATTTGACTAGCAAACATCAATATAGACATATTAACAGGCCATTTCCACAAATTCGTCGAAGTCGCATGCATGAGACAAAGTGAGCCAATGCAAAAGCTAAGGATATCAGAGACGATTAGAAGCCAATTTACTATGCTAAGGTTAAACAAAATGTTGTGCCTATTATCATCAGCTAGAAACTGGGACAATGTAACTGAAGCCAATCTCTGACGATCTAATACAGGTAATCCTCTAGTTGCAACCACAATTGAGCCCAAAATTTCTGTTAAGTGAGACATTTGTTAAGTGAATTTTGCCCCATTTTTTCCCCTCAGTTGTTGAATGAATCACTGCAATTGATAAGTTAATAATCCAGTTGTTAAGTGAATCTGGCTTCCCCATTGACTTTGCTTAGCAAAAGGGGATCACATAGCCTTGGCAACAATCATAAATATGAACAAGTTGCCAAGCGTCTGAATATTGATCACATGATCATGGGGATGCTGGAAAGGTTGTAGCTGTGAAAAAACGGTCATAAGTCATTTTTTCAGTGCTGTTGTAGCTTTGAATGGTCACTAAACAAATTATTGTAAATTGAGGACTACCTGTACAGCGGTCCCCAATCTTTATGGCTTGGCAGCCGGGCAAGGGGGGAGAGACAAACTGGCCCACCACTCACACAAGTTGAGCTGCGTGTTTGTGTGTGCACCGGCCTGCCACGCATGCAAGTCAAACTGTGAGCATGCATGTGCCAACCAGCTGCTCTCGTGAGTTGGTTCAAAATGGGCCATGGCTTGGTAGTGGGCTGCAGCCTGGGGACCCCTGATCTAATATCCATCAATACTGACATGGATATCTGTACTTTGACAGTTATTTCATGTTATGAGCCACAGACTGGATGTCTAGGTAAAATAAAAGATTAATTTTGGATAAGGACTTAAAGAATACCATAAAGATGGCACAAGACTCCTGGAATATGCTGAAGCCAGGGGTGAAATGCTCCTGGTTCAGACTGGATCACCCGATCCGGTAGCGATGGTGGCGGGTGGTTTGGAGAACCGGTAGGAAAAATCCCTGCGCCCCCACAGATATTAAAATCTGTGCTGCAGCCCTCTTAGGAAGCAGAAAATCTAGCTAATACTTCATTGATAAACAAACCTTATGTGGGATCAGGCCATTGAGGCAAAAAGAAATGCCTACAAAATCTGGCTGACAACAAATGCAGATAATCACAAGCAATATCAGAAACTAACATTTGCTGCAAAGCAAAAATTGACTGCTGCAAATACCAAGATCTATACAACCAATTAGACAAATCTGATGGGACAAAAAAAGTCAACTACCTTGCTAAAACGTGCTTATGCTCCACCCAAAATTTAGGACAAGTCATCAATATCGAAGATAAGAACAGATGACTGCTAGAACCTACACTGTAAATGTAGGAACTATTTTGAGATAAGCTGCATTAAACAGTTCTCTCTTCCACTACTGGATAAACTGACCCCGTTTCTGGATTGCTACTTGCCATCAGTATTGAAGAAGTTTCAACTGCCATCTGCAAGAGGAGGCACAACAAAGAGACTAGCTTGGATAACATCCCAGCTGAAATCTGGAAGCTACTTGAAGCACAAAGAGCAGAATAATTTACAGCGCTCAACAAAATTTAGAAGAAAATCAATCTGGCAGAGCTATACAGAAATACAAATCACGAAAGACAAAGGCAATGTATAGCACTGCTCAAACTACAAGCCAACGTGGCTATTATACCTCACCCTGAATTTTTTTTTTGAATATATATTAGATGCACATTTCTGAGACATCCCAATTTTGTCAAACCTGTGTGGCTCTATGAAGAACTTTGGAAAAACTCACAAAATAAATGCTGCTGATCTACTGATGGAGCAATACAAGAAAACACACACATCTGGCATTCACAGGCCTAGAAAAAGCATTCGGCCAAATGCCATATGACTTCGTCTACCTATCATTTAGATTGTACAATGCATTCAAGACCTACATCTGTTGAACCACAATGTTACCAGATTAGTAAGTAATGCTGCCAGACATTTAAATGCTTTTATAATCTTCATAGATGTGTTCGAGGGATCTACCTTCTCATTACTGCTTTTCATTCTCTATATGACACTGTGACCAGACCTTACAACACTAATGGACTTATTATATATGTTGTCATGATTGCTAGCAAAATGTAAAGGAACCTGAGAAATTAATATAGGAATGAGATATGCATCAAAATGACTTTGGAATAAAGCTCAATATGAAGAATATCTAATATCCTAAATGCTGTTTCCAAACCAATGATACATTCAAGAAAGATAGCAACAAATTAAATAAAATAATCATTCAAATACCTGGGGTTATACATATTTCTAAGTGTAACAGGCTACTAAATGACAAATGTAAGTAAATACTGCCTGGATGAAGTGGCACAAAGTTACTGGTATTCTATGCAACAAGTAAATTTCTCTATATTGTTCCTGAAATCCAAATTCTATTAAATGGTCATCAGACTAGTAGCAATGTATGGAGTAGAACACTGGCCAGCATCAAACACACATAAACAGGATTTCCATGCTGTACAGATGAGAATGCTACAGTGGTTACTTCCATTGCAAGACTAAACCAAATGATAAATGAAGGTGTATTTCTTGCTGAGAAAATGCAAGAATCATATCTACAGTCGTGATGGCCAGGTACATAGCAGTAACAACACCATTGCAAGAACAGCTCTAGAATTACGTACATGTGTAAAGTCACCAACTAAAGGAATGACTCAAAAAACTCTGACTCAACCAACTAAAAGATTACATGTACCTTGTAAAGTTCAACTGTAAAAATGCTTATATAGGATGAAATGGCAAGCACAGATGAAATCAAACAGACTCTTCAACCAAGAAGACTAATGTGAAGCAGAAGAAAGAAGTCAGATGCTATAATATAATAGAGTTTGATGATTCTAGATTAGGGAAGGTTAGTTTACATTAAACTACATAAGGAATTTTATCATATCAAATGTAGATAGGACCATATCAGAATGCCATGAAAATATAACAATTCTAACAAACAAGATGACACGGTTTTGGCTACATCCATTTTTAACATTGTCAATAATCTGCATAAAAAAATTTGAAAGGAACATACCATCCAGCATCACCACATCCCTACTGAACTGCAATGGGCGTCTGTCATCACTGTCTCTGTCCACATCTCCTCTTCTTTTATCTGCTTTCTTTACTACTTTAACTGCTGGGGAAGATTTAGTCTCCAGGAACTGATTCTGGAATCTCAGCAGATCTTCTTCTGATTCTCCAGGCTTAGGCCTTGACAACATCCTATTTCTATGTTTTTGCTTCTGTTTAAAAAAAAATTATGGCATACCTAAGGCAAATAGAGAAAGAAAGAAAAATGAAAAATGTAGTTTTATTTAGGAAAACACCTTATGACTTATTATCTCAATTTTATATCACATCATTATTGCCATCCCCAGAATATCATTGTTAATATCCAATTTTAGGGGTGCTTAAAGACCATCAAAGATGAGGTGTTGATACAGCTATTTAGAATGAACGCATGAAAAAAAGTATTGCAGTAAGTACTTTCTGTAAGTTATAGTAACATCCTCTACCAAGGGATGTGGAAGGGAGTGAATGTTTTTTGTTATTTTGAATGGAACAAGTTTTTTGAAATTTTGCTATTTCGGGATGGAGCCAGAATTTCGACATATCTGCTTTCGATTTGACTATTCCACAAACTGCTGTCACAGAATGGGTTACTTTTTTTTCCCCCATATGCCTTTTCTCCAGTATTTATGTAGCTTTCAAACTCAGCGGAAGAAGCATTAATCACATTTCAACAGCCAGTCTACTTCAGAAAAAGTACAGCAGGGTATAAAGAGGCTTAAGTAATAAGCCTTCAAAAAACCATTACTGTGTATAGAAGAAACGTGATTGTTTATATTTCAGTACCAAATTAATTACATGAGTAAACTTAAGGGAGTCCAGTGGCTATTTCTGTACACTTGACAGATGTGTTTTAGTGGCTTGGAGCACAACAGAAAATAGACACCTGTTCTGCACAATGCCTCTCACTGCAACCAATTCTGTTGTCAGAATGAAAAAGCAAAACTCTACAAAAATATGCCTGGATCCTTTTTTTCATGAGCCTCCTTCTAAAAGAAAGGAACGGAATTCTGCTTCTGTTTCAAAAAAGAATCGATGGCATACCTAAGGCAAATAGTGAAAGAAAGAAAATGAAAAAATGTACTTTTATTTAGGAAAAATGCCTTACGCGTTATATTATCTCAATTCTATATCACATCATTATTGCCCTCCCCAGAATATAGCTGTAAATCATTTTCAGGAGTGCTAAAAGACCATCATAGATGAGGTGTTGATACAGCTGTTTAGAAAGAAAGCATGCAAAAAGCATTGCAGTAAGGACTTTCTGTAAGTTACAGTAGCATTCTCCACCAAGGCATGCGGGGAGGGAGGGAATGGAGCAAGTTTAT
>WNWU01000001.1:40859107-40908067 GCA_012654045.1 Ptyas mucosa | reverse complement strand
CTTCCTTCCTTCCTTCCTTTCTTTCTTTCTACCTACCTACCTACCTTCCTTCCTTGCTTCCTTCCTTCCTTATTTATTTATTTATTTATTTATTTATTTATTTATTTAGTCAACAAGTATAAGGAAACAGTATCAGTATAGATATAAACATGGACACATGAAAAATGGCACAAATAAATGGATATAAATAAGCAAAACATAGCCATAAATACATAAAGTGAGTACATATAAATGGGGACAGTAGGACAGGGACGGTAGGCATGCTGGTGCATTTATGCACGCCCCCTTAGAGACCTGTTAAGAAACGTGTAAGGTCCACGTTAGACAGTTTAAGGTAAAAGGTATGGGGGTTAGAGAAACTAACCGGATCAGGTAGAGTGTTCCAGACATTTACTACTCTATTGCTATAGTCGTATTTTCTACAATCAAGATTAGAGCAGAATACATTTAGTTTGTATCTATTGATAGCCCTTGTGTTATTGCAGTTAAAGTTAAAGTAGTCACTAACAGGTAGGACATTATGGTAGATAATCTTGTGTACTAAGCTTAGGTCGTAACATAGACGGTGTAGTTCAAGGTTATCCAGGCCTAAAATTTCAAGCCTAGTGGTATAAGGAATTTTATTGCGAGCAGAGGAGTTGAAGGAGGTATCTTGTAAAATACCTCTGGACCCTCTCCAATGTATTAATGTCCGAAATACAGTGCGGGTTCCAGGAAGGTGAGCAGTATTCAAGGATAGGTCTGGCAAAGGTTTTGTTATGCCCTAGTTAGAAGTCTAGAAGTTACCAGAGAGAAAACTTCGTAAAATAAGGTTGACAACTCTTAATGCCTTTTTAGCAATGTTGTTACAGTGAGCTCTGGGGCTTAGATCTTTTGAAATAAGTACTCCTAGGTCCTTGACAAAGTGTGGGTCATCTTTCAGATAGTTTCCGCCCAGTTTGTATTTGATGTTCTGATTTTTATTGCCAATGTGCAGGACTGAGCATTTGTTAGCAGAGATTTGGAGTTGCCAATTGTATGACTATTCAGTTACATAATCTAGGTCGTTTTGAAGGGTAGTAGAATTGTCTGTAGTGTTAAATAGTTTTACATCATCGGCAAAAAGGATGCAGCTGCTTGTAATATGATCACAAAGGTCGTTTATATAGAGCAGAAAGAGTGTTGGTCCTAGAACACTGCCTTGGGGAACACCACTGTTAACTGGCGCAGGGTTTGATATAGCGTTTCCAATTTTAACTACTTGTTGCCTGTTTGATAGGAATGTAGCTATCCACTTGTGCAAAGATCCAGAAATGCCATAAGAACTTAGTGTTAACAGAAGTTTGTCATGTACCACTGAATCAAAGGCTTTGCAGAAGTCTACATAGATTGCATCTATTGTTTTACCCTGGTCGAGTTGAGAGGTCCAAATGTTTTTGCAGCGTATGAGTTGCAGATTACATGACAATTTTTTTCCTGAAATTCTTCTGCCACCGATGGCAAGAAAAGGGAGAGAGAGAAAGAGAATAACCGGAACTTCTGCTGTCAGTTATCTGCTGTTGTTTCCTTGCATGAGGATAATTTGCTGGTTTCATAAATAACTGGACAGACAAAGCATGTAGGTGGCTTCCCAGATGGCAAGGTGGGAGGAAGCAGCTCTGACTCAGACATTGTCTGTAACGATGTGCCAGAGAGCTTTACAGATCTTACATTGCCAAACATGTTTCAGTGTAGCTCACCTGAAATCATAGTATTAACAGAGTGTTTTACTTCTTTTCGCCCAGCATAATGGAAGTGCTTTGGTAGGGGGACCCAGTCCTGGAAGGAGCTCCTTAGTAGCTGGTACAAAATAATTTTTTCTTCTTCTTCAAGTATTATGTTGCATATTGTTGTAGAGGTGGTTGAATATTGAAAAATATGCAGAAATTTCAGTACACAGCATTATGTGAGCAAGACATTTAGCCATGTATGACTTGCTGGGTAATAAGTGTTTTAATATTTTACTGGCACTTCTTTTCGATCCGACTCTCAATATGTCTGCTTGTCTATATAACTTTGGTGCTGCTTGAACACAGACCAACTCTGGGTGGCTCACAAATATAATAAGCAAAAATTTAAAAAAGGAAATGTGATATGTAAACAGAAAGGCAGATCCAGGTCATTAACATCAAAATATGCAAATAAATGACAAAAACATCTAACAACAGGTTCCATTCACCCTAACCCTTATATTCAAGTAATAAATAACATTTCGTTATTCAATGTCCAAGGACTATAAAGTGCTTTAAAACTAGTCCTTGTGCCTTGGTCTGAGTACTGTGACAATATACGGTAAATACAAATGTCTAGAACCTGTGTTTATTGATGGCTGGGTGATGGCTTAATACAGGGATAGTTGCTTGAAAGAGTAATGTAAAAACAACGTTTTCACTTATATTGCGTTTGAGAGCAGGAACTCATTTACTTCCTTAGGTAGGATACAATGAACACAGCAGAGGTGGGTTTCAGCAGGTTCTCACCAGCTCTGGAGAACCGGTAGTGGATTTTTTGAGTAGTTCGGAGAACCGGTAGTAAAAATTCTGACTGGCCCCGCCCACATCTATTCTCTGCCTCCCAAGTCCCAGCTGATTGGGAAGAAATGGGGATTTTGCAGTAACCTTTCCCTGGAGTAGGGTGGGAATGGAGATTTTACAATATCCTTCCCCTGCCATGCCCACCAAGCCACACCCACCAAACCATGCCACGCCCACCAAGCCACACCCACAGAACCGGTAGTAAAAAAAAATTAAACCCACCACTGGAACACAGGATTGACATATTTCTGAAAGCTTTGGCAACTATTAATAATTGTAAAGGATTTTTTTTTTACAGAAACACTGACTGCAGTCATTCAGAATTTCTGGTGTACAGTGGAAGTGTGGAAATGCTGAAAATGTTTTAAAAAGATGTAAATGGACTGAGGAAACCATAGAGTCCATTCAACTTACAGTTAATATCTTGGAAAACCCTAAAAAAGATTATCAAGCAGTGGTTTGCAAGCAATGAGAAAGGAACGATTATTAGAAGCCAATATTATTTGTAAAATACAGGTCATGCCAGATAAATCTTACTGCTTTTATTAGCAGCATGACTGGATTAGAGCAAAGAAATGTTATAGGTTTGGTATACTTAGACTTCAATAAGGCATTTTATAAAGTGGATCATATTCTCCTTGATAAAATGAAACAATGTGGGATGGATAGTCCCAGTACCATAGAGACTCATAATTGGTTGAAGAACTGTGCTCAATGCATGATCCTTAATGGACCTATGTCTACATGTTAGGAGGGATATTGCAGGGTACATCTAGATATTGTCTTGTGCCCAGTGCTCTCCAACAGTTTTTATAAATGACTTAGGGAGGGTATAAAAGGGATACTTAGAGCTGTGGTGGCGCAGTGGTTAGAATGCAGTATTGCAGGCTAATTCTGCTGCCTGCCAGCAATTTGATTCTCACCAGCTCAAGATTGTCTCAGCCTTCCATCCTTCAAAGGGCGGTAAAATGAGGACCCAGATTGTTGGGGGCAATATGCTGACTCTATAAACGGCTTAGAGAGGGCTGCAAAGCACTGTGAGGTAGTATATAAGTCTTAAGTGCTATTGCTACCTATCTAATCTGTAGCTGGCACAAGGAGGATTGCTAGCAAACTCAGAAGATAAGCTCAAGGTTCAAAAAAAAATATTGATAGGATTGAACATTGGGTTGTTGTATCCAACAAAATGCTGTTCAGTGGCAAGAAATATAAGGTTCTGCATTTGTATATAAAAGAAAAATCAGATGCACCAGTACAAAACAGGCATGACTTGGCTCAACAGCCACACTTGTGAGAGGGAAAGTAGATCACAGATTAAGCATGAGCTAGCAGCATCCTGCACTTGCCAAAAGAGCCAATTTTTTTGGGCTGTATTAATAGAGGCAAAGTACCCAGATCAAAAGAAGAGATAGTTCCATTTTCAGCTGCACTAATTAATATGTACCTGGTATACTGGGTCCAGTTTTAGTTGCCTCAATACAAGAAGGAGACTGATAAACTGGACAGAGTGCAGAGAGAATTAACAAAGATGACAAGGAGCTTGAAGGTTAAATCCTGTAAAAATGATTAAAGAAACTGCCTTTGTTAGTCTGAAGAAGAGAAGGCTAAGTGCTCCATCACTGGAAGTTTTTTCCTAACAAAGGTTGAATAGCTATTTGTCTGGGATGTTTTGAGGATTCCTGCCCTGAGCAAGGGTTCGGAACAAAAGACCACCAAGGTCCATTCCAATTTTATAACCCTTTTGTTTATTTGTTGCCTTTTTTGATGCTTTAAAATATGGAAGGACAATAACCCAAGCATCTTGTTTGTAAATGGGGTTGTACTCCATAGTAATTGTTTGGGAGTATAAAATTTGTCTCAGCCTCCTGTATTAAGTTTTAATGTGTGCTATGGAATATGCCTCAAGGTCTTTCTTCTATCTGAGCTCTAGATACTCTAAAAATGTTAGTAATGCAATGCCTCCTTCCTTCTGAGTGTAGATATTTACGGTTGTTTGGAAGCTGCACAACTCCATTTGCCATGGTTTCAATTATTGTACATTCTCATTAGTACTAATATTCTCATCCATATCGTTCATTTCTCTTGTCACATGAGTCAAGATCTTAGGCTTCTATTATGTTAATTTCCCCCCTTACAACTTGGTGTTACATCATTACTAAGAATATCATGCAATTATGCCACAGGGGCAGAAAATGAAAAAAAAAATTGAAAAAAATGTGGTGTACCTAAAAGCTGGAATTTCTCAGGAAAATGATGTTGATAATACCTACAGCCAGAGTTGCTCAACTTCAGAATTGAAAAATACAAGGCTAAATCTATTTACCCATGGAAAGGGCAGGAAAAAGAAGTACCAAAAGTAGGGATTGCAATTTAATGTTGACCAGAGCAATCAGCTGCTATAGTAGATTCATCTTAGCGCACAATACAGAGTTTGATCTAGCTGTGCTATATTATATTCTATGTTTGGAGTCATCAGCTGAATTGGAGCCTGCAAGGTTAGTCAAAATGTACCAAGTTGAGTGTTTGGAAATCTACTAAGGTTCTGCCACCCAGTCCGTCACTTTGGTTCCTTCCTTCACAGAGTGCCTTTCTCATCCTTGGCAGTTATCATCCTCCAGTTATGATTTGATAGCTTAGTAAAAGTGATTATTTAAAACAGGGCATTTTAGCACAGAAGCTGTCATGGCCCCGTCGGAGCATGAGTCCGCAGAGATCGAGCCGAAGCTGGGGCCGACAGAAGTCGAGGAGGCGGCCTCGTTGGCTCTGGAGGAACGCGGGGAGGAGCAGGACGAGGCAGCCCCAAGTCCCTCGGGTCTGGGACAGCTTGCCAGCAGGGAAGAACATTGGCAGGATGACTGAGAGAGGGGGAAAGAGACGGCAGGCAGTGGAGATGAGGAGCAACAGAGCTCAGGCAATGAGCAAGGACCGCCCCCTCCTGGTCCCCGAGCATGGAGAGTGGAGAGGAGGTGGCAGCAGCACAGGCCAACCTGATGCAGGCTCCCCACCCCTCCTCACAAGGCACACCTGGGGACTGAGACTTAAGGAGACATTGTAGGGAGGGGTGCTTGTCAGGAACAAGCACTGAATTTGTGGAGTTTTGTGTGCTGTTGCCGATATCAGGAGTTTGTTGGACTTCTTGCCTCCTTGCTGCCTTGTTCCTTTGCCTCGCTGGATTTCTTGCCTTGAAGCCATTGTGCTAACAGCATTTTGCTGAACTATTCGCAGCCAGAGGCTGCTGGAAGTGTGTGTCTAAGCGCTTTGATCTGGGACTTGCCATAAACATGGGAGTGTTTGGGGGAAAGTTGGAGCAATAAAGGGGAGTTCGAACTACAGTATCAGTTGGCTGTGTTGCCTCCGTGCCTTGCTCTGGGTCATCACAGAAGCTTCACACAAAGTCGCAAGTAAAAATCTAGCAGTAGTTCCCTTTTCATGCAAAGTGTTATGGTTTTCTCCTATACAGATAGTCCTCGACTTACAACAGTTCATTTAGTGACCGTTCAAAGTTACAACAGCACTGAAAAAAGTTACAACTGTTTTTCATACTTATGACCATTGCAGCATCCCCATAGTTATGTGACCAAAATTTAGACACTTGGCAACGGACTCCTATTTATGACAATTGCAGTGTCCTGGGGTCCTGTAATCCCCTTTTGTGACCTTCTGGCAAGCAAAGTCAATGGAGAAGCCAGATTCACTTAACAGCTGTGGCAAGAAAAGTCGTAAGATGGGACAAAATTCACTTAACAACTGTCTGGCTAAGCAACAAAAATGTTGGGCTCTATTGTGGTACTGTAAATCAAGAACTACCTGTATTGAGTTTCAGATGGGAAAATCCTTGATTAGAGTCTTCCATTCTCTGCCTGATAAAGTGACAGCACTTAGCTCTGGTAAAGGAAGAAACACAAAGATTTTGCTGAATTAGTTTTATTGCAATGCATTAAAAGAGTCTGGAAGCCACTGCAAAGGAATGTGATGAAAATTATTTATTGTTAATGTTGACAGATGGATAGTCGAGAGGCACATAGATGTATCTATCCAACATCCATAGTCAAAATAAAGATGGGCATATCCAATATGCACCCATTGATACGCTAAATTTGTCCTAATATCACAGGTTTAGGAGGGTTGGATTATCAGCTTCCAGATGCTCAGAACCATCTATTTGAGGGTGCAGACCATTTTCACCCTATGGTGCCATGATAAAGCACCTTTATGCACCTGTGAGTTGCTACAAAAGGGTGAGCAGTTTTCAACCTTTGGTGGTTTGCAACCAAGACAATGTGCTGAGAAGTTGCATGGAATTTAGAATGGAAAAGACCGCCGTTTGTAATATAGGTTGGAATGTATTTCTGGTAATTGAACTGCTTCTCAACGTAGTCATTGTCATTGTGGTCATGAAAAGATAGGCGTAGTTCAGGACTGAAAGAGATTTTTCAAATACATTGAATTCAATTGCTCAGAGAAGCTGTGCATTTGAACTAGGTCCTGGCAGCATGATATCACAAGTAAGTATTTGGAAGACTGCAGTCACTTTGAGTCATTGGCCTCAAAGGTACTCTTCAGAACTAACTTGGCAGGCTTCTTTTTATTGTTCAATAAGATGACGGTTCCCTCAAGGATCATTATACTCTCACTGTGATTTTTTTAAAAAAAACTTGTGAACTATTTTAGGAACAATGGAATAACCCAGCGGCGTTACACATGAATGCAGAAGCACTACTCAGAAAATGTGAAAGGAGCAACATGTCTTTGCAATGTATCCTGGTATTTATACATCCTGCTTTTTCTGCAGAGATCATGTATGATTTTGACATTGGGGGCTTTTCACACTGTGTCACTGCTATGGATGGCTGTCATTCCCTTTTTTCGCCCCCTTTCCTAGCAATTGTCGAACAGGTGTCGGTCTGCTTTATCAAATCAACTTAAATGTTGGTCTGTTGGCTGAATTGACCTGCTGGCTTGATGTTGTGGGATGAGAGAAAGTGACTGGGCCAAAGATATCCAGGCAGTTTTCATGCCTAAGGTAGGACTAAAATTCAAAGTTTTCTGGTTTCTAATCTGAACACTTAGACCAACTGGCTCTCTTTCCACTATACTCCTTGCATAAAATGCTCAGGGTTTTTTTAAAGATAAAAATATATATTTCCCTGCCTTTTTTCAGATGGAAGTTAGGAATAGTAACCTTTAGCATCATGCCTTTCTCTTTAGATGTTCCTTCTTGTGAAGCAATCGATATTGGTGTATTTTTTTCCTCAATGATAACATATCATTTTCCATCCCCCAAAACTCAATGATAACACAAACCTGTTTACAATGGCAAATAAAGTCATTTGTGGTCAGTTGAGTTGTTAGGAACTAGTTCATAATCATGCCTTTAAGAAAGTACAGGAATGTTGAAAAGCATTTGGGAATCTCTGCTCTCTATTAGCACCTCAAATCCTGAAGTACAGATAGTTCTTGACTTATAAGAATTCGTTCAGTGACTATTCAAAGTTAACAACTGTACTGAAAAAAGTAACTTATTACCATTTTCACACTTATGATCAGTGTAGCATCCCCATAGCCATGTGATCAATATTCAGATGCTTGGCAACTGGTTCATATTTATGACACTTGCAGGGTCCCAGGGTCTTATAATTCCCTTTTGCAACCTTCTGACAAGCAAAGTCAATGGGGAAGCCAGATTTACTTAACAACCATGTTACTAGTTTAACAACTGCAGTGATTCACTTAACAACTGTGGCAAGAAAGATCATAAAATGCGGCAAAATTCACTTAGCAACACTCTAACTTAGCAACAGAAATGTTGAACTCAGTTGTGGTCGTAAATCGAGGACTACCTGTATTCCTGAACATATCAGTAATTGATCAAACTTGCAATCTATCAGACTTCACAGCTTCATTTGGCTATAAATCATATCTCTTCATATACTTAAACTTGATGGAAGAATCTCAGGTACCTCTCAACTAGACTAGAATCCTGGAGAAGAATGAAGCCTTAAACACAACAGCTGACTCTGCACAGAAGTCAGACATATGTTGTATATCTATACTTCCAGTTTTAAATCTAGGGTGTTTTATCCCACCCTTCCATTTTAATGCATATTTAAGAATAGAATAGAATAGAATAGAATAGAATAGAATAGAATAGAATAGAATAGAATAGAATAGAATAGAATAGAATAGAATAGAATAGAATAGAATAACAGAGTTGGAAGGGATCTTGGAGGTCTTCTAGTCCAACCTCCTGCTTAGGCAGGAAACCCTACACCACTTCAGACAAATGGTTATTCAACATCTTAAAAACTTCCAGTGTTGGAGCATTCACAACCTCTGGAGGTAAGTTGTTCCACTGATTGTTCTAATTGTCAGGAAATTTCTTCTTAGTTCTAAGTTGCTTCTCTCCTTGATTAGTTTCCACCTGTTGCTTCTTGTCCTGCCCTCAGGTGCTTTGGAGAATAGCTTGACTCCTTCTTCTTTGTGGCAGCCCCTGAGATATTGGAACACTGCTATCATATCTCTCCTAGTCCTTCTTTTCACCAGACTAGACATACCCAGTAGTGGCCTTGGGCAGTTGAGATGGGTTTATGGCCCTTTCTAGCCTTCTCTAGCCCTCTCTAGCTTGGGAACTACTCATTTACACTTTGCCAACAGGCTTGAAGTAATCAATAAGCAAAATATGGACGTGGCTAGGTCACCAAGGAAAGGGAGGCATCACAAAGATGTTTTTCCCCTAGCTCCCATGCCTTTATCTTTCACTGCCACACTCTTTAGTTTTCAGCACACATTGACTCTTAATGTCTTGTCAGTTAATCAATAGAAGAGCTGACAGGCACCATTGTTGAGCTGGGCTTTGGGCATCCGTTGGTATATTTCTTCTTAGAAACTCAGCCGTAACATATCATTCCCCATTCTCCAAACACTCCATGAGAACACAAACCTGTTACAATGGAGATTGTTTTCCAGAAGTTTTATTTTCTCAGTGTTTTTGTGAACGGAAAATCTAACTTGAGAATAGCGTTTCTTCCTTAGCTCACTCATCACAAGACCACCAGCTATATATTCTTGTCTACTGAGAACACGGCATGCATTTCTTTAAGTGAGGCTTCTTCTATCTTAACATTCAGTTCCTTGTTTTTCAAAATAATTGAGTCAGATTTTATCTCTTGCTAGACTGTGTATCTCCCAAAGGGAAAAGATGGACTGAAACTTCTAGCCCCATTCCTGTAAGTTATTGAAGCCAGAAGTTGTTTTACATGAATTATTTTTTTAGTATCTGTAAATCAACAAAAGTAGTCTGAGTCTCACACACATACAGTACATGGGGGTTGGGAGGAGGATTGTGAAGCAAGGTAGCTCTGTGAAGACAGGTGATGGCAACAGAAACCATCAAATTGCTATCCCAAGACAGGGAAGTGAAGCTGGTTCTGTGCAGACCCAGGGGACTTCTGGGAGAGGAAATTTGGGAATTTTAGTAATTCATCCCATAGAGGTCAGCCTAGAGGTGGGCTTCCGATCCTTTAGCAAGAGGTTCGCTGCCCCGTTGCTGGATGGGGGTGGCCATGGTGACGATTTTTGCTATGGGGGCGATTTTTGCCCTTCCCAGGCTCCGGAGGCTTTCCTTGAGTCTCTGGGAGGGCGAATACAGCTTCCCCCGGGGTCCGGAGGCTCTCCAGAGGGAACATCCGGTAGGCCCGTTTTTTCCCCTCCCAGACCCTCCATGCAGCCCCTGCATTTACCTGAAATGATGAACGGGCCACGTGGAGAGTCCTTGGAGGGGCAGGGAGGGGTGGGAGGGTCCAGCCAGGGGTGGCATTTGGCAGTTTGCCGAACCCCAGTGATCCTTGGCTAGAGGGTCACCCGAACCCTGCTGAACCTCCAAGAGCCCACCCCTGGGTCTGCTCTATGGTGTCAGGAATGAGACAAATTAAACACTAAAGGACACCCAAAAGAGGGAAAATTTACTCTTTCACATTTATGAAAGAAAACTCCTATTATTGCCTATAATTCCTCTTTTCTCAGTACTTTGTATAAACCAGTGGCTTGCACAAACAAACATTATTGTTTAGCTTTTGGATTTGATGGAATTGTTAGCCTATTGTTAGATGGTGGAGTTATCTTTTATGTTCTTGAGATTTGGGAAGACATCTTTGGCTGTCCAACTAGTAAAAGAAATCTTGATGGGTAACATATCAGCATCATAAACTGTCACATTAGAGTCCAGGCACCCCATCCACCCACTTGAATTAAGACATTAGAAATCCAACACCAGTTAAAAATAATGGAGCTAAGGTTTGAACGGAAAGTTGGGGGGGGGGGAAACTGGAGAAAAAGAAACCATTTATAAATATGAAATTGGAGAAAGAAAAAACCTTTAAAAGGATTAAATTAGAGCTGGGGAAAGAAGGAGCGTGACTATCAAGTAGAAAAGGAGGGATTGAAAAATGGAATGTCTTCTATTGCATCCAGTCCAATGCTCCCAACAGTTTCTATAGAAAAGTGCACTTTTCCAGAATACAATGGCAGGGTCTTGACTATTTTGTGCAACATGGTTGTACTCTGTAGATGAATGGAAGTGATGGTAGCTACCACCTATACCCCAGAACAAGGTAAAGCATGATCTCACCTCTTTATCCCACCAAAAGATGCATTGCAGTTCCTGTACAACCACAGGGAGTATCTCCTCTGCATGTCACTTCACACATTGCTTAGAGAGAAGACTGCTCGGCAGATGGTCAGTTTCAGTTCTCCAGATGCAGAAGACCCAATAGTTGAACTATAATTGCTAGAACCTTATGTGTTCCCGACTATTTTGACCAAAAGAGAACTAGCTTGCTACTGCATAATTGATGTACATTGGTGAAACACGGAGTCAAAGTGTTTGTTTGCTTTAATCACAAGTTACTCTGAACTTGTGAGATGCCCAAATGTGGTGCTGGAGGAAGAAAAGAAAAAGCAACCAGCAGAAATCCCTGAATTGTGCAATTTGCCAGACCTATCCCATTTGTGTAATTTTCTCCACTGGGCATGTGTGTATGTGAGTGTGACTTGCTGAAGAGGAACAGCAGCAAAGCCAGGAGAAAATCACTTACCTTGCCTACAATTCAAAAGTGACTTAAAAGAGATGCAATAACTAATCATGGGGAATAACAAATGGGGATTACAAATGTTATACAAGCATTGTTTTGTACAGTCTTAAGGATGATCAGATAGCCCTTCAATAGTTGAGGAAAGACCCAAAGTTCTAACTTCCACGATGGCTGTGGATTTGAATTATTCTGCAATTTTCTGTTGATGCTTTTTCACCAAAGAATAAAATTTATATCTATAACCCAGGGGATAGTTCAAAAATTCCAACACAAGTACATATTTAACTGCAGGGAAGCAAATACCAAATCCAGTACTGTCAATAACAACCATGCTGTGCTATTTCTCTCCCATCTGCAAAAAATATATATTTGAACTGAGGATAAATTAATGTATAAAAATTGCTTTCATTAAACTATTTATCCAATTAGCTATCCTATGCCTTAATTTAGTAAAAACTCCTTACCGATAAGCTCTTATTAGTTTGACAATATTGAAGCATATTTTTTACAAACTAAATGTTACCACCAAAATTAATAGGTTCAGGGGTGAAAGCAAAGGAAATAAATTATTAAAGTATCCTAGTACTGTTTCCACAACTCTTGGGCACACTTTGTATGATTAGCCATGACTCCTATCATCTATTTAAAAACCTATGTGCTAATCAAGCTTCAAAAACTAACAAAAACGCTTAAGAAGGTTGAAGTAGTTCAAAGAAATGTTTCAAACTACTAACAACAATGCCAACAACATTTCATCCTCTGAGATGCAGCCCAATTTTGACTTGTTTCAAACTACTAACCCAATTTAATATGTCTATAAAATCCACTTCTATAAACAGTAATAGAAGCAAATGATTGAGATTCTATTTTTTAAATTTATTTTTATTGATTTTACAACAACACAACACAACACACAAAACACAAACACATGATATGTTTCTTTTTACATATCAGTTTCATTCCTCTTACTTTCTACTATATACATTCCCCATTTTTCCCATCCTTTATTATCATTACCTTTATCGTCCCTTTATTTTTAATTTTCTTCATTTACAATATTTTATTTATTTTATTTATTTTATTTTTATTTGATTTATATGCCGCCCTTCTCCGGAGACTCAGGGCGGCTTACAGTGCGTTAAGCAATAAGCAATAAGCAATTTTCTCCATTTGTCACCTTCTTCTCTCCATCGTTTATTCACATTTACTTTCCCTAATCTTAAGCCACTCATACCACTTAATCCATACTTGATAATATTCTATATCTTCCTTTTCTTTTATTTCTTTCGTTAATTTATCCATCTCCGCACAGTCCAGGATTTTCTTAATTATTTCTTTCTCTGTTGGGATCTTTTCACTTTTCCAGCACTGTGCGTAGACTATCCTTGCCGCTGTAATTATATGTAGAATCAAAATTTAATTTCTTTGCTTTAAGTTCTGTTCAATATCCCCAGTAAAAATGTTTCTGGTTTCCAATCCATTAATTGAGATTCTAAAAGAGGAAATAATTGGATTCCATAACAGCTAATATCTTTTCCCCTCTTTTCAAAAAAATCTGCCACACAGATAGATCACAAAACAAAGTGGAACCATTGTCAGGCCTCTAGGTTTTAGTGACTATGGGTTAGATTATTAATTGTTTTGAGCATATACATTTGAGACTATCCAGTATGAATTCTATGTACTGTAAGTCAGTACTTCAGACTGAGTAATAGGTGACTGAAGTATGGCCTGGTATTCACCTATTATAAAGATACAGATGGTCCTCAATTTACAACAGTTCATTTAATGACTGTTCGAAGTTACAACAATACTGAAAAACTGACTAATGACCATTGTTCACACATATGATCATTGCAGTATACCCATAGACACGTGAACAAAATTTAGACACTTGACAATTGCAGTGTCCCAAGATCATGTGATCCAGGGATGAAATGCTCCGGGTTCGGACCGGATCGCCCGATCCAGTAGCAATCGAGGCGGGTGATTCGGAGAACCAGTAGCAAAAATCCCTGCTCCGCCCCCATGCCCAGCTGAGCCGCACAATCATCAGAGGCTTTTTAAAAAAAAATTTAAAAGCATTTTTTCTATAACCTCTTTGGCCGAAAAAATGCTTTTAAAAGTAAAAAAAAAAGCCTCTGCCGATCAGGCAAGTCAGCTAGGATTGTCAGAGCCTTTTGAAAGCATTTTTTTACAACTTCTTCGCTGAAGAGGTTGTAGAAAAAATGGTTTTAAAAGTTAAAAAAAAAAGTTGGCCACGCCCACCCAGTCACATAACCCCACACACACCAAGCCACCAGTAACAAATTTTAGATTTTACCACTGATGTGATTCCCTTTTGCAACCTTCTGACAAGCAAAGTCAATGAGGAAGCCAGATTCACATAACAACCGTGTTACTGCAGTGATTCATTTAACAACTGCAGTGATTCATTTAACAACTGTGGCAAGAAAGCAAGTAATATGGGGCAAAAATTCATTTAACAATTGTCTTGCTTAGTAGCAGAAATTTTGGCCTCAGTTGTGGTTGCAAGTCAAAGACTACCTGTAATAAAAGTATGTTGCATTCATATTATTCTGCTTATAGTAAGCCCACCACTGCTCTCATTTCCCTAGTTTATTATTAATCTATATTCATTTACTTGTATAAAAATGAGAATTATATATTTCGGTTCCAAATCCATTTTCTTTGTGGTTTTCTTTATAAATTCTGAATATCTGAATCAGATATGTCCAGAATTTTTGTCAGTTCAGCTTTTCCATCAGGCAGACAGATAAATCTAGTATTTCATCTCTGCAAGATTTTTTTTTAAATATATGGAGTCATTTCAATTGATCTGAAAGAATCACTGTGTCAAATAATAGGCCAGGAAGTAGTGGCTAAAAATAATATTTGATTTGTAAATGGGCATTCTTTAGTAAATTTGCAACTCTCTCAACTTCTCTAATTGCCATTTTTGCGGTTGCCATGGTTTCCATCTTATAGGCAGGTTGTATCATGGGAGCTGTTGATGCCTAGCATCATGGCCTTGGTTACCTTGGTGATGTTTTTCTCTATTGTGGCTATGGCTAGTTGCCCAGTTTGCATTTTCCCAGCCAGTAATTTGCTTAATTACATTTAGAGAAGTTATGTGTTCATCACTGGATATAACTTGGAGAGCATAATCTCCCCCAAAATATATTTGTTTGTAAATGTTCATCTTCAGGAATTGATTCTTTCTATTGTTCCTCTCTCTTTTTTGAACATACGTAGATTCTAATGATCCAAAACTTTTTCAGTCAAAACTTCATCCATTTCGATTCCAAAGTATAGTTGTTTTCATAAGCTAGCCACATTTCTGTCACCTAGAAAAAATGATATGCAGAGCCATTCTCTACTGGGCATATAACTTGCCAAAGGAAATAATTTCTTAAAACTATCACTCTCTTCAACTGGCATTTCCCAAAGTACTAGAAGTTTGATTAGAAGACCTCCAAGGTCCCTTACAACACTGCTATTCTGTTATTGTGTTAAATTAGCCTTTTACTCTGCCACATCTGCCTGTCCTCATCCATGAACTGTAAAATGCATTGACTAAATTAAAAAAAAAAAATCCTAATCCTAAATTCTAAATTTACATCTAAATATTAAGAAATTATCTTCTAAAACCAACAAAGCCAAATCTGTAAATATAAGAGCCCTGGTGGCGCAGCAGACTAAAGCACTGTTATTAACATCAGCTGCTTGCAATTACTGCAAGTTCAAACCTCACCAGGCTCAAGGTTGACTCAGCCTTCCATCCTTTCTAAGGTAGGTAAAATGAGGACCTGGATTGTGGGGGCAATAAGCTGACTTTGTATAAATATACAAAAGTATGAAGGCTATTGCTTAACGCTTTGTAAGCCGCCCTGAGTCTCCAGAGAAGGGCGGCATATTAATCAATTAAAAAAAAAATTTAAAAAAAAGATCTTACAGAGAAAAGGGGAATATAAGGGGGGAAAGGGAAAGCAACAATCACACACAGGATTTTAAATAAAATCATTACAGTGTATCAGTATAGTTAAAGTGAAAACATTACCTCTTTCATAAGGTTTTGGATTTCAGCACATGTTTCTGCACTTAAGGCTGGCTCAGGAATTCTGGGAGTTGGTCCACAAGCCATAAAGGGGCCATAGTTCTACTCAGAAAATGTGCTACAGAGGGTCAAGAGCATGCAAATCAGGAATTGTGAGTAGGCTAACCTCATTTTAAGGACCCTTAATGGTATTAGGCAAAGTCTGGTTTTCACCAGTTCTGCGCATAAATGGGATTACATGGGAGGGTCTCTCTGGGGAAATAAAATAAGGATTTAATGGGATTCAGGGCTTTTGCCGTAAAGTCAATTTATCAGAAACTTTGTTTGCTTGTTTATGAGCTGTGTCCATTGCCTGGAGCATAACAGAATCATGGCAGTTTACAGAAGTTAGCCAAATAGCACTCTGTACATTACAAAAATCAATGTGATAACCAATGAAAATAGTAAAATCCAAAATTAAATCCCCAAATCTGGTAGCCAAAATTTGTTTCTTATGGTACTGCTTGTTGTAATTAATTTCCCAAAGCTTTGGAAAAACCAGAATTTCACCTGTTCCCACAAGGCCATGGGGGGGAAGGGGATTGTTGTTTGAGGGAAGTGTTGTTCCAGAGTGTGCTTCCCTGTCGTCGTCGTTGTCCCCCCCCCCCCGTGGTGAAATTCAAAATTTTTTACTACCGGTTCTGTGGGCGTGGCTTGGTGGGCGTGGTGTGGTGTGGTATGGCTTGGTGGGCATGGCAGGGGAAGGATACTGCAAAATCTCCATTCCCTCCCCACTCCTGGGGGAAGGATATTGCAAAATCACCATTCCCTCCCCACTCCTGGGGGAAGGATATTGCAAAATCTCCATTCCCGCCCCACTCTGGAGCCAGGCAGAGGTGGTATTTGCCGATTCTCTGAACTACACAAAATGTCCACTACGGATCTTCAGAACCTGCTGAATTTCACCCCTGCCTCCCCCATCTACATGTACAGCAAGAGTTCTACAGGTGTTTATTCAACACCCCCCCCCCCCAAACAGGTGTTCAGAAAGCAAAAGTCACTGGGTTACCAAGTCCAACGGGCACACACAAAGTCCAGGAAAGCAGTTCACAATTCAAATGGATCAGGATACAGGACACAAGCACACAAGACACGGAACTGGGCACGTTGGTCCAGCAACACTAATCTTCGGGGTGAGATTAAGTAGACAACGGGGTGCAGCTCTTCATGAGAGACAAGGTTGCCTCTTTATGAATAGTGTAGCTGACCGGCATTATGCCTGTCTCCTCTCTGCTCTACATGTTCTTGGTTCAGGAGGAGGTGTGAACTCCACCTCTTCCTCATTGCTAATGGGCGGCAGCTGCTCCCGGTCCTCTCCTGGAGCCTTCTGGCTAACTTGCTGCAGCTCACTGAGCCTCAGCCTGTTGCTCATCCGATCGACCCAACTGAGGCTCCCTCAGGCTAGTGCTCTCTGAGCTCCGATCATGACCAATACTGGGCGCCATGCTTTCCTCTGCAGACTTGAACTCACCGTCCTCCTCTGAACTCGCATCTGGAGAGAGGTCTGGAGGCAGATCCATGACACAGCAAATGCTTGCCACTGGGCCACTGCCACTGGAGTAAAGAGGATGTCTTGACAGAGAGAGAGAGGAGATCCATTAGCAAAGCACTGGGAGGTATACTGTTTAAGTCTATAAAAAAGGAAGAGGAATGTGACAATTTTATGTTTCAGACACCTTCCCAATTTACATGGTATAAAAGAGGGAAGAAGTAAAACAACCAGACTTGCAAGATTCTGTTGCTATAGCCAATCTTCATAACGGTAGCTTTAACCTTAATATGGAGTTGAATGCTTGGTCAGATCTTGGAGTTCAAATATAGTCTGGTTTTTCAAGTAGGGTGAATAGAACACGGGTGAAATGCTCCTGGTTTGGACCGGATTGCCCGATCCGGTGGCGATGGCGGCGGGTGGCTCGGAGAACTGGTAGCAAAAATCCCTCCCCTCCCCCCATGCCCTGCTCAGCCACGCAATCATCAGATTTTTTTTACTTTTAAAAGCATTTTTTCTACAACCTCTTCTGCCGAAGAAGTTGTAGAAAAAATGCTTTTAAAAGTTTTTTTAAAAAAAGTTGGCCACACCCACCCAGTCACATTACCCCCCACCAAGCCACGCCCACAAAACCTGTAGTAACAAATTTTACATTTCACCACTGGAATAGAAGCTGTTGAGGGGTCCTTGGTGCTCTCTGAATTTGCTTGTTTTCTTACAGACGTTTCATTACCCTAAACTAGGACTCGTTACTAGCACTGATGATGTTACTTAGTTAGGGTAATGAAATGTCTGCAAGAAAACAAGCAAGCTCAGAGAGCATCAAGGACCCCCCATTTCAATTCTGAGATTCAAATATTCTCCTTTATTAGAAGCTATTGAGAAATTGTATTTTTTAAGGCTTTAGGTAACAACCAGCATCTTGAATGACATTTGGCTACATATGGACAACTAGTGCAACTTCTGCGGCAGAGGTGCAATGTGGAAATATCACAGCTGACATGAATATATACTGTATGCCACTGCATTCTGATTCAACTGAAGTTTCCAGGTATCCTTCAAAAGCATCCAAATTTGTACCCTATGACTATCATTAAGTGTTGTACCTTATGATTCTTGATGAACGTATCTTTTCTTTTATGTACACTGAGAGCGTATTCACCAAGACAATTACCTTGTGTGTCCAATCACACTTGGCCAATAAAAATTTCTATTCTATTCTATTCTATTCTATTCTATTCTATTCTATTCTATTCTACTCTACTCTACTCTACTCTACTCTACTCTATTCTATGTATAATAAGTTACAGTAGTCTAATCCACAAGTAAGAAGACATGAGTGGCCATCTTCAGTGCATCCTGTTATAGCTAAGGCCAAAGGTACATCGTCTAAAATTGCAAAACCTTCCTGACTGTGGTCTCTGCCTACTCTTCGAGCAATAGCTGTGAGACCAGGAAGACCCCAGACTCTGAGCTTGCTGTTTCTGGGGAAGCTCCAACTCCATCAAGAGTCAAAGATGGTGCAATTCTGGAATCAACCTAACTATAAAACAATAGTCACCATTTTGTTTGGGATGAGTCTAAGCCTATTTTCCCCCATCCAGGCCCTGTCAACTTTCACATCAGGTCTGCATTGTATCAGTTTATGCAGACATTGATTTTGTGGGTCGAACTATTAAAGGCTTTAGGGGGCAGTGCAGGGCCATATAAATCTAGAGCCTTATTACAGTTAAATCTTTTTAATTATGTTGAAGAACAAAATGTTCTCGGCTGTGGATACTGGAGTTACCAGAGTTAAAGTATTGTTATTGTTGACGTCATATATATTTGAAAGTATTTTTACTTGTTTTGTACAGAAGAGAGATTTTTTGTGGGTGGCTTCTATAAAATGTCAATAATTTCTCTAATTTCTTATGAGGTTCAGAGCCAAATGTACTCAAGGCCAATAGCTTGGTAGGTGTGAAGGAACAGGAAGAATGCGAAAACTGAAAGTTTACTCTAGAATAACTATAGATGTGATTACATAGCAGTTGTCCTGACAACAATTCAGTTACACTTACATATACACACGCGCACCCCCCACAATATATTTTAAGAATATATATATAAAGAAGTCTTCAGTGTGTTCATTTCTATTTAATTACACAGGAATGTAAAGGGAATCAATTATTTACTTAAGGAGCAACTTAATATACCTGTTCACTATTGTTAATTTACTTGTTAATTGAAAAATGGTTTGTAGCTCATAAAAGCTTATGTAGCTATTCTTTTTGAGGTACAGTTGCATTACATGTAGTCCAGGGGTGAAATGCTCCTGGTTCGGACCGGATCGCATGATCCGGTAAGTGATGGAGGCGGGTGATTCGAAGAACCGGTAGCAAAAATCCCTGGCTCCCTTCCCCATACCCAGCTGAGCCGCACACTCATCAGAGGCTTTTTTTTTACTTTTAAAAGCATTTTTTCTACAATCTCTTCGGCAGAGGCTTTTAAAAGTAAAAAAAAAAGCTTCTGATGATCGCACGGCTCAGCTGGGATCATCAAAGGCTTTTAAAAGAAAAAAACCCTTTTTTTCTTTTAAATGCCTCTGATGATCCAAGCTGAGTTGCCTGATCGTCAGAGGCATTTAAAAGAAAAAAAGTCTCTGCTGATCAGGCAACTCAGCTCGCCGAAGAGGTTGTAGAAAAAATGGTTTTAAAAGTTAAAAAAATAATAATTGGCCACACCTACCCAGTCACATTACCCCCACCCCACCAAGCCACGCCCACAGAACCGGTAATAACAAATTTTAGATTTCACCACTGATGTAGTTCTCTTACGACCACAATTGAACCCAAAATGTCTGTTACGGTGCAAGACAGTGAGTTTCACAACCTTTCTAGCCACAGTTGTTAAGTGAATCACTGCAGTTGATAAATTAGTTACACGGTTGTAAAGTGAATCTGGCTTCCCTATTGCAAAAGGTGATCACATGACCCAGGGACACTGCAACCGTCATAAATATGGACTGGTTGCCAAGCCTTGGAATTTTGATCATATGACCATGGGGATGCTACAATGGTCGTGTGAAAAACAATCATATGTCATTTTTTTGAGTATTGTTGTAACTTTGAGTATTGTTGTAACTTCACTAAATAAATAGTTGTAAATTGAGGATTACCTGTATGCTATAATAGTAGAGTAGACCAAAGTAGATAATTGTCAGTTGCAAAGAATTAGGTTCAAAATTCCAGTTAAGAAGATTTATTGCTCAAGCCTATGCACAAGAATATTTTCAACTAATAGCACTAAAGTAGTGCTAGATAAGAGTTAATGGAACTCAAGGGGGAGAGCTGGACTTGGATTGCTTGAGGGAATGTAATGATTCCAGGCTGATTCCTCTCTTGACTCTGCCCCATGCTCTGCTTCTTCTCCTCCTACAATAATTCATGTAATAGTTATACTTGTATCTAAATTGGCCAGAAATTGATTTTTTAAAAAATATATTCTGTCCTTAAGTTCAGTGGGATTTTTAGAGTAATTTGCAATATATATTTTAAAATAATACCAATTATAACATCAAAAATGCTACGGTATATAGCTAAATAATATGGCTATATCTTCCAAAATGACAATAGAGTAGCTTCAATTGTTGAAAAGTAGAGGAAAACTCGCCTCTAAAGAAAGCCAAAATGATGGAGTGGTCTGAGATCATTCTTTTTTTAAAAAAAAAAATACTTTTTTTAAAAAAGAAGCAGGGATATATCTTCAAAAGAGATAATATGTATAAATGGATACTTCACTACTGAAATTATACAATTGACACTCCTTATTTGTGGCTAAAAGTTTCCAAGCACAATATATTGAGTAGTTTTCATGATTTAAAAAACATAAAATGTTGAGCTTCATCCCAAAATATTTATTATTGCTTATAAATGTTAAAAAAGAAGGGAAAAACACCCTTAAAATATAGATAAATATTTGATTCCAATGGAAGAGAATGTATGTGGCTCAGATTTGAACTGTGAAATCTTCGATGTTGTCTGAGCTTGGTTGTTTGTTTGCAGGCATTTCATTACCCAACTAGTTAACATCATCAGTAGCAGAGAATGTGGGGTTTTCTCAGTGTTTATATATAGTAATTTGCCCTGCCTGTGTTGATGGGGGGGGGGGGGTTCCCCTTGATAGTTCCTTGACACATAGCGATAAACCACAGTTATACACCATTCAAAAGAGACAATATAAAAGCTAAGAAGGAAACAAAAAGATCAGAACACAAAAGACCAGTCTTGGAACTACCACATCCATTTTCTAAACATGTGAAAGTCTGAAGGAGTCCGTTGCCTTTTTTCTTGAGTCTATCAGCGTAACTGGCAGATATGAGACATAGATTTCAAAGCTTCCTTAGGAACAGATGGATGTTACATAGTACAGTATAGAATGTGGGTCTTGCTGGTGTCAGGAAGATTTGCTATTTGCACATCAGTTTGACCTTGCTTACATATAAAGCAAAAACAAAATTACATTGCAAGGCAAGCAATTCTATATGGGGTTGTCAATTATTGCAGCTTTCTAGATTCTATGCACTTCACAAAATATATACCCCCCCCCTCCAATATATATAGTCATGTGAAAAAGAAAACACACCCTCTTTGAGTTCTATGGTTTTAGGTATCAGGACATAATAGATAAAACTAGGTAAATATAACCTCAGATGAACAACAACTCATGACATATTATACCATGTCATCTTTTATTTTACAAAAAGAAATGTGAGGTCATCTCTCTGAACAGCTAAAGCTTGGCCAACATTGGGTCATGCAATAGAACAATGATCCACAGCACAACAGCAAATCTACAACAGAAGGACTGGGGGAAAAAAGAACCAAGATATTGCAATGGCCCAGTAAAAGTCCAGCCCTCAACCTGACTGAAATGCTGTGGTGAGACCACAAGAGAATGGTGCATAAACAAATGCCCCCAGAACCTCAATGAACTGAAGCTATGTTGTAAAGAAGAGTGGGAAAATACCTCCCCAACAGTGGTGGGTTGTCCCCGGTTTGCACCGGTTCTATAGAACCTGTAGTAAAACTGGCAGGAGGCTCCGCCCACTGACCCTGACATCATCAAAACGCTTCTGCACATGCGCAGAAGCTTCTGTGCTTGCGCGCGGCCACATTACGAACTGATAGTAAAGGTAAGTAGAACCCACCCCTGCTCCACAACAACATGAGAGACCTATGAAGCCAGACAGAAAATGATTAGTTCAGGTTATGGCTGCTAACAGTGGTTCTAGAAGCTGTTGGATGGTACAACATGTACTTAGTTTTTCACATACGGCTTCTCCGTTTTGGCTTTCTTTGTGTAAAATCAATAATAACATGGTGTAATATGTCATGTTTTGTTGTTCATCTGAGGTTGTATTTACCTACATTTAAGAACTCATATGCAAAAAACACATTGCCATGGCTGCCTTCTCATCAGTCTTGTTTGTAATAAAGTTCTATTATTGGTGATTAATGATTGCAAAAAACAATCAATCTTTACTATGGTCAAAGACCATCATAAATTCTAGTGAAGTTTTTCAAATCTGATGCCTGCCTGCCTCCCTCCCTTCTTAATTCCTGTTACGTCATCTTTTTTATATTCTAAGCTAGAGGACAGAGAAAGTCTATGTAAACCATTGAAGCTGTTTGGGTTGGTACAGTAAACAGGGTTAAATGCTTGAAATAAATAAATGTCTCAGTTAAGCAAGCTTGGGTGACAACCAAGGAACTGTGGGGAACACCTCAGGAGAAGGCACTGGCAAGCTACTGTCATAATACTGCCAAGAAAACTGCAAAGTTGTGTCTATATAGTCACATTCACTTTGAAACTATATTTATGAATACTCTGAGACTGCTTTAAGAAGGGTGTGACATTGTCTAAAAGAGATTGAACATTACTATCCAGACAAATAAACAAACATTTCCTTGAATGGTCATTCCACCGTCTCAAAATTCAAGTTCAGTTTATTGAACCTCATTCATTCTGTTACTGATTCCCAGCGGTCATTCCCTGAATTGCCTTTGGTAAAGATGAGCTACAAAGCAAACAGAGAAAATCAACAAATATCCGAATAGCAGGAGTGGTGGGAGAGTCAAAGAGTTGGCACTGTTATCCTCCTTTTGATCCAGTGACAAATAAGTAATGGGAAAAGGAGGTGAGAAGTAAGTGGAGTGAGGTAGGATCTCTCCAAAGTGCCATCAAAGCTAATTTAGATAGGTCTTTGGCAAGGTCAGTGCCTTTCTTTGCAGCACCTTCTCTTTCACTTGTACAGAGATCCTGTGCGATCCCAGTCACCCACCTTAGTTAAGCAACATCCTCTGGCTGTCAGAACTGCAGTTGAGTTTCTTTTGATTAAAAAGTGTTTTCTTCTGTTCAGTGGTGGGTTCCTCCTGGTTCAGCCCGGTTCTCCCGAGCCGGTAGCGGTGACGATATGATGTCACCGAACCGGTTCTGGCCCCCCCGCACCCCCCACCCACCCCCCGCGTTATTCTTACCTTTTATTTGGCCCCACCCCCAATCTATTGATGCCTCCTGAGTCCCAGCTGATGGCTAGAAGGAAAAAACTATTTAAACTCTTGCCGCAGGGCTTCAAAGGGTCGCCCTACAGCTGATCAGTGTTAAAAGAAAACAAATGAGTAGACCAGTGCCTGCAAAAATACATGAGTAGATCAGTGCTTGCAAAAATACATGAGTAGATCAGTGCCTGAAAAAATAAATGGGTAGACCAGTGCCTGCAAAAAATAAATGGGTAGATCGGTACAGCTCTGCAAGCAGTTAAAAGCCTGGTAGACCAGTACCTCTGCTAAATCCCAAATAATTGTCACATGCCCACAAAATAAGTCATGCCCACAGAACCGGTAGTAAAAAAAATTAGAACCCACCCCTGCTTCTGTTCCTTGTGATCTACTATCACTGGTCACCCATATGTGTGGAGAAGAGAGATCACAAGGAAGTAGTTTCAGTTGCTTACATGTAATTATGGTTGTCCAAAAGGCTACCTGCATTCAGTGCAGCCATCCGCCCTCTCCTCAAACGTCCACACTTAAACGATGTTTAAAAGATGTTTTCCTACAGATTTCTTTGAGCATCTCAAGGAAACAGAAGAGAGAAGGACAAATGATATTCATGTAGCATATATACATGTTTGGAGGCATCTTTCCATCAGTCTCTGACACAACCCAGAAAATTTCTGATATTAATCATTTGCGTTATTATAAGGTTTACATACCACTTTAGGCTAGGCAATGTACAACTAGAGCAATGATATTATATATGTGATATACCAATTCAAAGTTTAAAAGACTGCATCAAATTTAATAACACTAGGTAAAGCAATTTACTATTTCACTTTGAGCTCATCAGTTCCTGAAGGTCCTCTGAAGCAACGGGGTCTTACTGAGTTTTCACATGTCCACAACAGTGAGTGTCATGCTTACTTCAAGGGACACCTCTTCCAAAGGAGGGGAGCTCCTACAGAGACTGCCCACTTTTTAAGTCCTTCCCTTGCACCTGTTATTAGAAGGGGAACTTCAGTTGTGATTCTGTTTGCATGGAGTGGCTAGGCAAAGTCTACCTTGGAAATTGGTCTTGCAGATATACAAGCTGTATACTATATACTGATACACTAAGCTGTATATCTATGTTATATTTTATAGGTGATGGCCAACACCCTGAATTGCACTTGAAACACATTGGTAGGCAGTGCAGCTTCTACAGCTGTGGCATTACATGGCAACAATGAGACAATTACATAAGCATATAGGCTGTGCATTTTTGCATAAGATGAAGTTTCCAAATGTCCTTTAAAGACAACCCCTTGCCAAGTAAATTGCAAATAATCTAGTTACAAGGATGACTTTTTGGAAGGGCTCCCATCTTAGGAAAGGTAGACAAAATCCCTCTGTGTCACAACTTCCATTTACTCTTTGAGCAGAAGCTGAGAGTCCACAAGGATTCCCAAGTGATGTTGGCTCATCATCTCTAGGCACAGGATTCTCCATCAATACGTGAAATGTAGTGAGATCAAGAAGAAGAGAGCAACAGTGACACTAGATAAATCACTCTGGAGATGTTGTTCCATTGCCGAGATATCCCAGCTGCAAAACAACTTTCTGCCTTATAAAAATGATGGATTTATTTGAAAAAAAGCATCGGCTGATAATTTTCAATTACTGAATAGTCTGGAGGAAAAGACATTATAATTTAAACTGATGAGGTTGGAATTTGTAACTTTGTAATCTTCAACACCTATAATTTTATGGTAATTAAACCAGCTAATACAAATATTACTACTATAAATATCTTAAGGTTTGTGCCCTCTGAGGTTGCCAGAGATGAAGAAAATACTAAGGTTTGAAGACAAGAGAGAACATGATGTTGGCTTCAACAGATAGGCAAGATAGCCAAAATTTAGGAACTTGGTTTTGATTCAATTAAATCTTTAAACTAAGGTTATCAGAGGTTAAGATGACCCATCAGACTAATGGAAGAAGTGCCACTCAGCAGACTACACATGAGTTTGAAGTCCTAGTTTCATAAAACTACCTTACATTCTGAGACTCCCATAAACAATTCTTATCTCTCCAGTAACTAAGATCTGGCAACTGATCTTGGTCCTGAAGCTTGGAAATGATGATGGTGGTTGTTCTTGATTGTAAATAAATGAACCCGGGGTAGGTTCTAAATTTTTTTACTACCAGTTCTGTGGGTGTGGCTTATTTTGTGGGCATGGCTTGATGGTCATGTGTCAGTGGGCATGGCTTGATGGTCATGTAAATGGGTAGGCGTGGTCAACTCAATGTCACCCACATCAAGGGGAGTCATAGTTTTTTGACCAAGCCCCTTGTTCCTTCCTCTTAGGCCCAGTTTCGACTCAGTTGGCCTGAGAGAAACATCTCTAGCAGATCTGGCTTTCAGCCACTGTCTGTTCGATTATCTCACTGTGAGTTTTTTGACCAAACAATTCTTTAGGATTTAGCAGAGGTACTGGTCTACCAGGCTTTTAACTGCTTGCAGACCCGTACCGGTATATCCATTTGTTTTTGGAGCACACTGGTCTACCACCACACTGTCTTTTACCACTGATCAGCTGTAGGGCGGCCCTTTGAAGCATTTCAGCCACCGAGAGCATCGGAAACCTCTTTCAGGTAGCTTGGCCTCAATTACCAATCTACCACCACCGAGCGGTTTACAAGGAGCGGATTGGTTCTAGCTGATCAGTTGGGAGGCTTCTTGGCTTCTCAATTTAAAGCTATGGTGGCTTGGGTTTTTTTCTTTCTCTTCTTTGTCAAGTGAGCCCTGATTTTTTTCCTTCTAGCCGATCAGTTGGGACTCAGGAGGCAGCAAATAGATTGGGGACAGAGCCAGGCAGAGGTGGTATTTACCGGTTCTTCGAACTACTCAAAATTTCCACTACCAGTTCTCAAGAACCGGGGAGAACCGGTAGCAACCCACCACTGAACTGAACCTCCTTAATACTGAAAGACGCCACTGAGGTATTTCCTGAATTGATTCTTGTATCATTTTTCTCTGCAGCTTTGAAAAATTTTTTTAGAAAAGTGTGAAGAGGAAGACCATTTAGGCAGTGACAGAAGAGTTGGGTAAAAGTCTGGTTTTGCTTACAGTGTAGCATTAAAGGCATTGTTTAAAGCATAGCCAGCATGCCAGAATGCAGTCTGTAGACTCAGACGTACACGTAGTCCTTGACTTACAACAGTTCACTTAGTGACCATTCCAAGTTAAAACAGCACTGAAAAAAGTGACTTATGACCGTTTTTTACAGTTATGACCATGGAAGCATCCCCATGATAATGTGATCAAAATCCACATGCTTGCCAACTGGTTCACACTTATGACCGTTGCTGTGTCCTGGGGTCATGTGATCCCCTTTTGCGACCTTCTGACAAGCAAAGTCAATGGGGAAGCCAGATTCAATTAACTGTTGTGGCCCGCCAGCTGCCAGCAGAGTTGGCGGCAGACTCAGATGATGAGGAAATTGGGGAGGAACTTGGGCCAGTCCTGGAGTCTGGGGAAGGCTCTGATGGATGCTCTGCGTCGGAATCAGAGATAGAGCCAGGGCTGTCCAACATTTCCTAGCTGCCTTCGGAGTCGGAGATAAGTGGGGAAGAAGAATAGCTGGGGCCTGTTCCAGATGCGCCTATGTGCAGAGCTGTCAAGAGAGAACAACTGAGGAACAGGGGCTGACTCAGGAAGAGTCAGGAAGACTCCCTGGCTTGGGAATAAATAGAAGCAAAAGGGGAATGGTGGTTGCAGGAGACAACAGTTCGTATTTCTTTGCTTATCATGGTTAGCTTTGCGACTGGAAGCTTTTGGCCTGGAAATTATCCAAGGACTGATAAGGTCTGTTATTGCAATTAACCCTTGGAAGGATTATTGCCTGGACTTTTCTGTATGTGAATGTCATGAATTCACAGTAGTTAAATAAAGAGGGTTTTTTCGGGATAAGGAGTATGTTTCTTGGTTCTGCTAAGACTGGGTCAGAACATTAACAACCAGGTTGCTAACTTATCAACTGCAGTGATTCACTTAACAACTGTGGCAACAAAAGTCATAAAATGGAACAAAACTCACCTAACAAATGTCTCACTTTACAACAGAAATTGTGGACTCAATTGTGGTCATAAGTCAAGAACCACCTGTACAATCTACATCTCTATAAGCACAAATTGATTTTTTGCTGTGCATAATAGTCTAACATCCAATCCCTCTGCAGCAGACAGAATCCTCTGCAGCAGACAGAAAAGTTTTAATCTTTTTAGGTGGACCAAAAGGAAGGACTTCATAGAAAAATATGGAAAGAGATTCAATACAAAAGATTTTTAATCTTCACAGCAGCCCTTCAGTCATTTTTAGAATCTCCAAGAAGCTAGCTTGGTATTTTTTCAAATTTGGCAATTTTAAGATGTATGGACTTTAACTCCCAGAATTCCCCAGCAACAAATTCCCTAGTTAAAGTTAACATCTTGATGTTGCCAAGTTTGAAAAACACTGAGCTATCAGCAGTGGTGGGTTGCCCCCGATTCGGACTAGTTCGCAAGAACCGGTAGTAAAACTGGCGGGAGGCTCCACCCACTGACCTGGATGTCATCAGGAAGCTTCTGCGCATGTGCAGAAGCGCGCATGTGCAGCCCCGTTATGAACTGGTGGTAAAGGTAAGGAGAATCCACCCCTGGCTATCAGGATTCTGTAACAGAGGTAAAAGATGGTTGTATTTTACCTTTAGAGGGAAAAAAGATCTTATCTATCTATTATGAGATTGGCTCATCTGCCAAAGGAGATGGAAAGGGTTGAATCCTGTAGTCATAATAATACCTCTGCATTATATGACTAGGAGGTGACACTACAGAAGTTTGTTACTTTTCACATTTAATCTTGTAATTGCCTTAAAGAACCAGTTTGATGTACTAGTTAAGGCATCAGGCTAGAAATGATTTCTAGTCCTGCCTTAGGCATAAAGCCAGCTGGTAACCTTGGGCCAGTCACTTTCTCTGCCCTAGGCAGGAAGCAATGGCCAACTACTTTTGAAAAACGTTACCAAAAAACCTGCAGGAACTTGTCCAGGCAGTCTCTAAGAATCAGACATGGGGGTGGGGGAGCACTACTTTAATTAGCTAAACTCTTTAATTAAATCAATTATTTTGGAGATATAATGTTTCGCTTGTTAAGTGAAGTCTATATAGATTTTCCATTAAGCTTTTCTACTTTTTGAAATAGCTTCTCTTTTTTTTAACCTTGTATTGTCAGGCTCTGACCTGCACCATCTCTGTGGTTGTGTGATTGCAGTTTAGGCACTTAGCAACTAGCTCTCGTTTAATGACTGGTTGCAGCACTCTGCAGACATGCAATCATAATTTGTGACTTTTTTTGCCAATTTCTAGTATAAAACCCCCATTGGGGGAGCTGGATTTCCTTAATGATTGTGTGATTCACTTAACAACTCAGTGATTTGCTTAATGACCACTATAAAATAGTTATAAAATGGGGTCCAACTTTACTTATGATTGCAACAACTTACAATGCAAATCCGGGTCCTAATTGTGATTGTAAGTCAAGGACTACCTATAAATAAATCATATATCTCAAAAAAACCCTGCCCTAAGCATCCAGTGAACCCATTTAAAGGAAATCAAATACTGGTTGCATAGCCACAGTTTAGAGTTGATGATTGGTATCATTACACTTACACAGAGCAGCTCCAACACCGATGTAGTAATTAAATTAGGAACCTATATAACAATAGCAATAGCACTTAGGCTTACAAAAAAACAAACAAACAAACAAAATATATATTGAAAAACAAATAACTTCTTCTTTCTTTATATTTCAACTAATTTATCAACAGTAATTATACACCTTTTGACTGCCTTAGAAATCATATTGTCATTGCTTGTGATTTTTTGTTTTGTTTTGTTTTTTTGCATTCTGCCTTATATTTAGTATAACTTCACTTCTGAATGTATGCTGTTAATTTTGCCATTGCTGCATATCTTCCAGGTTTGAGGTTCCAATTGGATATTGTTGATGTATCTTTCTTCCACTATTGGACAAAATTTAATGCCAAAGTACTGCTAACAATAGCATTCATTCATTCATTCATTCATTCATTCATTCATTCATTCATTTATTAGATTTTTATACCGCCCTTCTCCTACTGGACTCAGGGTGGTAAACAGCCAAGAATAAAAACATCACATACAAAATTTAAAATGTTTAAAAGAATTAGACAAATTTTGGCCCAATAAGTTTAAAACACCCTAACTAAAATCAATTTACAATTAAAAAAATCAAGGGGGGGGGGTTTTAAGCCAGCCCAGCTTGATGAAATAAAAAAGTTTTAAGGGCACGGCAAAAAGCACGGAGATCTGGGATCCTGCGTATCTCCGGGGGCAGGTCGTTCCAAAGGACAGGTGCTGCCACAGAGAAGGCCCTCCCCCTGGGGGTCACCAGCCGACATTGTCTGGCCGACGGCACCCTGAAGAGTCCCTCTCTGTGGGAAGCTATCGGTGGCAGAAGGCGGTCCCATAAGTAATTAGACTTATATACTGCTTCACAGTGCTTTACAGCCCTCTCTAAGCAGTTTAGAGAGGCAGCATATTGCCCCCAACAATCTGGATCCTCATTTTACTGATCTCAGAAGGATGGAAGGCTGAGTGAACCTTGAGTTGGTGAGACTCGAACTAGCAAATTGCTGGCAGCTGGCAGTCAGCATGAGTAGTCTGCAGTACTGCATTCTAACCACTGTGTCACCACGGCTCTGTCAAGACTAAACATGTCAGGACTGGCCAGGTGATATTTTTCTCCAATCCTTTTTCCAAAGAAGATTTCCAATAAAGAATAGATTTTTCAGGAAAGAGAGGCCTTTGGGGGATAGACTAAGTTAAGAATTGAAATCTCTTTTCCTCCCTCCTGGGAGCTCCATCTTCAAGACCGCTACTAAGATGACAGAATCCATTTGGTGTCAGAATTATGGTAAGAGGTGGAGCAGGCTCATATTAGTATTTCACCTTTTTAGTATGCATGGTTGAAAACAGGCAAGATTAAAGTAGTTTGAAAGCTTAACACTAAATCTTCACTCTTTGATCTATAAACTAAAATGAAAAATGTCAGAAAGTTCGTTGCAATTATTATTTTAATTATTTCTCCTTTTCCAGTTAAATTGTCAGTTGTAGTTTTGAAATAGCTGAGGAAGATAACGATTAGCCCCAGTTATGTAATGCTCTGAAAGCATCGGTAGGATTAATCCCACATCCTCATTTACTACCCATGTGAAAAATTGCCTAGCTCTGATGTTCTGCTATTCAGAGATAAAATTAGCAGAGGGCATTTGCTTATGATATGCCTGTACGTAAGGCATCTATCAAACATTTAGCATGGAATATATAATTAATGTGTGTTAGAATAGGAAGAAAAACTTCTAGAGGAAAGAGGGCTCTTCTACGCTGCAAGTACTACTGATAAGAGATCCCATTAATGAAATTCCAGCATTATCATCTTAACATGAATATTGAATACATTTTCTGGAACATGAATTTTTAGACTACTTTCCACCCTTGGGATGCTAAAACCAATCATAATTGCAGAATGTGAGCTACTTCTGAAACAACTCATCTGTTCTTTTCATTTTTAAAAGGGTTATTGTGTTTTCTTCCCATATTATGTTACTTTCCTTTAGAATGCTGTTGCAGAAAAATGCATTTAATATTGAGAACCAATTTATGTCTCTTGTCAAGAAGCTTGATTGGATGTATTTTGTACCAACTTTGGCCATGACATTTCACTCAAGGAGAGAACGGCTGCCTTGAGGCTTTGGGCTAAATCTAAAAACATCTTATGATGCCCCAGTTCATCATTCACTAAACTGCTGTGATACCAAAAATCTTTGAATGCTTGAAGGACATCAATGAAGAGGGATGGTGTGTGTGTGCATGTGTGTGTGTTAACTACCAGCCAATAACCTGTTTGCCCACAACATGGAAAGTCCTATCAGGTATCATAGCTATTAAGCTACAGGACCATATGGACCAGGGGTGTCAAACTCAAGGCCCGTGGGCTGCCTCCGGCCTGTGGATTGCTTAAATCTGGCCCATGGGGAAATAACAAAGGACCAGCCCGCAGTGCCTCTGGCAGCCAAATGGGGCACGGGGGGTGGGCTGTGCATGGCCTGGCCTGTGCCCCATTTTGGCTGGCAGGGTGCTGCAGGAGGCATCAGTCCCCTCTTCCCCCCTCTCTGGCCCACAGAGGAGAACTACAATGCTGATCTGGCCCTTGAAGAAATCCAGTTTGACACTCATGATATGGAACAGTACATAAGCAATCTCAGAAGAGCATTGGAACAACACTGGAGGCAATATCAGTTCTTTATGGATAGAGCCCTTGCCCAAGACTCAAGATCTAGACCAGTGGTTCCCAACCTTTTTTTGGCCATGCCCCACTAAACATCACTAAAATCCTGATGTCCACCCCCCCCATGAGATATAATTCTTACTATTCAAAAAGTGAACTCCTACTCACACAGGGGAAGCCTAAAAGGCCATTAACTTGGTTTAAACAAGGTTCCAAATTGCCCTCATTAAAAATCAAATTTTCCCCCTGTGGGGCATAGGCCCCACGTTGGGAACCATTGATCTAGACAAACCAATCTGAGCACATCCTGGGCTGACTACAGGAAACCCTACAACTCAATGCCACACACATGGATCTGTGAATGCCTGGTGCTATATAGCCAACAGGACACTAAGAACACTTTCCTCAAGAACTCATTAGGACTATAGAAGATAATACTGGACAGCTCAACTCAAGACACCACATATAACTGGCTATCAGTTGCAACAAATACCAAGGTGATCCACAGTCCTACTGCTGTTCTGCATAGGCTTGAACCCCCTCAGTAATCACAAGGACTAGATATGGATACAAGTTCAAGAATGGAACTATCATTAGCCACTTTCTCTACATGGATGACATCAAGATGTATGCTAAGAGTTAATGAGACATTGACTCGCCAATCTACCTGAAATGGATCTACATTGAGAACGTTGGGTTGTCACTCAGATTGGAGAAGTGTGACCAGATGGTAGTCAAGAGAAGGAAGGCAGTTAAGACTGATGGGCCACATAGCAGATATATAGACCAGTTACACATACCTTGGTAACCCACAGTCATATGGCAACCATCAGGAAGAGGCAAGGAAGACAGCAACATACAAGTGCCAACAAAAGATAAAGCAGATCCTAAAAAGCCAAGTCAATGGGAAAAACAAGATCCACACCATTAACACCTACACTTTGCCAATCATCAGATAACCTGCTGCTATAGTGAGCTGGCTACCAATGTGAAGACCGAAAAGCTCCTCACAATGTACAGATGTTTCCATCCAAAGTCCAACACCCAGAGATTGTACACCAATTGGAAAGAGGATGGGAGGGTCTTGGTGAATGTTAAAGTCATTGTCCTGGATGAAATCCACAGCATCCAGCATCCCCAAGGCAGCAACAGACATGGGATACATGGGAGGAAGATCAAGCAGAGGAAGAACCTGCATGGGATAAACCATCAACAGATAGCTGAGGTGGCAGACATCGGGAAATTTTACCTGTGGCTGAAAGGGCTGGACTAAAGGACAGAAATGAGGCACTGGTCATAGCAGTACAAGTACTGGTACTGCACATCAGGTCTATAGAAGCTTGGTTCCACCACACTAGATAGGATGTGAAGTGCAAACTATGCAGAGAGACCTCAGAGATTGTCCAACACATAGAGGCAGGGTGTACAGTAAGATGCAGGCACGAATAACATACCATGAAGAGCACAAGCAGGTAGCTGGCACTGCATACAGGAACATTTGCACAATATATGGGCTACACCAGTGATGGCTAACCTTTTTGTCATCGCGTGCCAAAAGCAGGGCGAGTGTGGGGAGGTCACCCATGTGTGTGCCCACACCCATAATCCAATGAGCCCTGCCCCTATGCATGCGTGCCCCCCTGCTTTTAGCACGTGATGGCATGGTGGGCACAGAAGGCCTGTTTTTCACCATCCTCAGGCTCCAGAGGCTTTCTAAGAGCCTGGGGAGGGTGAAAATGACCTCCCCCCCCCGGAGGCCAGAAACAGCCCATTTCCCAACTTCCAGTGGGACCGAAAGGTCCAAAAACCATCTGGTGGGCGCACACATGCACACTGGAGCTGAGCTATGGCAATGCTCGCGTGCCCACTGATATGGCTCCGTGTGCCACCTGTGGCACCCATGCCATAGGTTCGCCATCACGGGGCTAGACCCTCCCAAGTCCAGAAAGTCATGGAGAATAATAGGCTAAGATCCTGTGGGACTCCCAGATTCAGTTTGCAATGCAAATACTGGCCAATTAACCAGACAGTGTGGTAGTAGATAAGGACCAGATGATCACAGCAGTGATAGATGTAGCAATGCCAAGCGAGCAACATTAGAAACAAGAAGTATAAAAAGCTGGAGAAATACCAGGGCCTGAAGGAGAAACAACAGAAGATGTAGAAAGTAAAGGCCAAAGTGGTCTTTGTGATAGTGATAGGAGCACTCAGGGCTGTGACTCCTAAACTGGGAGACTGTTTCCAACGTATCCCAGGAATGACATCAGAGCTCTCTAGCCAAAAGATACAGTGCTAGGAACAGGTAAGGTACTGCAAGAACCCTGAAACTCCCACTATGCTAACATATAAGCAGCCTGCATTTGGTTATTGCAGGAGGTGCACTGTATTTTAGTATGGATTGATTGAGATTCGATCAGGATATTTCTTTGTTAAAACTGAGACGTAATCTAGTTTTTCTCATAAACCGGCTTTATGTCTAAGGATAGATTTAGCATTGATATCATGCTATCTCTGAAGGAGCCATTTGCAATTTGCATCCTCCATTAATTTGCAATTTGGACTCCATTAATGAGTACTTATTCAGTATGGCAACTCAACCAGCTGTGGCTCTATTATAGAACTCCCTGGCTTACATTGTACCATCTTGTCAGCAAGAAATCCATAGATCTTTTTGTGTGCTTTGCTGAAATCAAAAAAATGTTGCCCAAGCATCTCCATGAACTATCAGACTGCCATCTCTATTTTGGAAAAAAAACCCTCCCATATAATCAAAATGAACTGATCTGGGTTATTCTTGTTTGACTGACAAGACTCTTTTTAGCCCTCCAACAAGAAATAGGAACAGATATATACAGATCACAAATCATGTGGGGATTTTTTATTTCCCCAATCCGTTTTTCCTGAATCTCCTAGTTTGCTTGCTGCTCTCCAATTTCCTTGTACTTTCTGATGATCCCCATCCCAATTTATTTTTTTAAAAATAGTTTCAGCCTTATACACGATTTCTGCCAATTTACCATAAATTTTATCTTATAGGAATCCTTCTACTTTGATTGATTCAAAATTCCCAGTCATTTCTAATCAATCCATTAATGTCATTGATAATTCACTGCTATTTATTATATATATAATACACTTACACCAATACGGCAGACAGAAACAGAAGATTATTCTTTATGATTCTATTGGTAACTGAATCATATAAATCAGCAGAAAGAATAAATCTCAGATGTGGTTAAGATCAAGAATAAGCTTTGTATAGAGGGCCAGTTAGTGGCCAGTTGCTAAATTATATTTAGGATGTCAATGTTAGGTATTTAATGTATTTAACACCTCGTCCTGAGGTCATAAGTCAGGTTAGACAGCCATTATTAGGCTTCCTGCTTTGGATAGTGGGTTGGATCAAAAGAGTTCTAAGATGCCTTCCAAGGATCCTTCCTTCCAATTTTATCTCCCCCACCCCCACTAAACAGCCAACACTTGGCTATCACCAAAAGGAGATGAGGAACAGGTCAAACCGAGGAATATCTGGTTCACATGTCAGGATAGAACAGCAAATGTTCAGCCGAGGGGTTTCTGGGACTTAAGTTAACCTTGATAGACTTTTGTGACTACCTAGTCCCAGAAAAGAGCGATCTCTTTCCCTGCCGGTCCTAAGCTTATCACTGCCTTATCACTTATCAGGAAGGTGTCCACAAAACACGTGTCACCCAGAGATATATAGAGGAAGCTAGAGAGGGCTTTTCCCAGGGAATGCCTTCAGGCAGAGCTCTTGGTTTCCCTCCCTTCTTTCTGAGTGGCAGCCGGGAATACCAAGTGACAAAAAAATAAAAAATAAAAAAATACAGAGAAACCCGAAGTTGGCAGCCAACTAATTCCACTGCAGAGTTGGGGGCTGCAGAGGATTTCTGGCCAGAGAGAGCGGGAGGAGGAGGGGGAGAGACAGCCGGCACCGTGCCCAGCAAGAGGGACCTTCAGTTGGCTCGCCCGCCTCTCCAGCGTCTCCCAGAGGCGTCTCCAGCGCTTTTCCTTCTAAAGTTAAAGAGCAGCCGCAGTCTATCCCGACTTGAACGACAGGAGGTGAGCGCAGCAGCGGGAGCCCCTTTAGTCCTAAAGACGCACCTGACTCGGGAGCCGGGTGGGCTGGCGGCAAAGGCGCCCCGCTCGAAAACCTGGACCGGATCTCCCGTTTGGTCTGCGCAGGGAAAGCGGGACCAATTGGAGAGGAAGCTGCAGCCGGAGGCAGAGTCCGGTGGATTCCCTCCGCTCTCTCCACGCCAGCCCCCCCCCCCCCCCCCCCCCCGCCTTAGAGGGCCCGGGTCTGGAACTGAACGGAGGAACTTTCCCTTCGATTGAACACCGGGAGCTGGGCTGAGAGATCGGTAATGGCCAAGGATGTCTTCGGAGGGGGAACCAGAGCCATCCGCTGGAAATAGTCCAGAAGCAGCAGTGGCGGCGGCGGCGGCGGCTGCAACTACAGATGCTAGCGAGGAGGTGAGAAGCCAAGGGCGTCTGGGGGTCTAAGGCACCGTGTGTGGGCAACACCAGGCGGACCGAGTCGGGGAAACGGAGCTGTCTGTATCTGAGGATGCGTGTACTATTGCACCCATCCTCAAAAGAGCCAGCGCGAAGAATATCTTCCAACCAAGAATGAAGGGACTTTGTGTATCCATGCAACTTGTATGTGGCACTAGGAGAGTCAATTAAGGAGGGGAAGGTGGAAACCACAGATATCACTAGGATTCTTTCAGGGTAGGCCTTCATTAAACTCAGGCAAAAGTGCTGTTTAAAATAGACAGGTCAAGGAAAACAATACTAAGGCATGATGGGATCGTTTTCATTTTCTTTTGTAGAAATGAATGAAAATGGAGAGTTGGAGATGTGTACTGGTAATCTCTAATGTGTGTGCTTGTGTGCATGCGTGCGTGTGCAGTTGTGTGTGCACACTCATCTTTTTCTTATGATAAGATGGGTGTGCAAGAGAAGTTTTTGTTGTGTTGTGTAAACTTCTCTTCCTTGGAGCAGTACCCTGGGCCTACCTGGGGCACTAACCAGCCAACCAAAATGTATTGTTTTGCCAGTCAAAGGTGATCAAGTTTAAAGCCATTTCTAATTGCAGAGAAAGGGATCTCTCCAATGTTCTGAAAAGCTTTCTCTGAAATAAAGATGAATATATGATTCATTCTGACTCTGTTAGGTTCAAGGATCTGAGAACTATAACCTAAGTATAACCCCCCCCCCTTTTTTTGCTCCAGATTTCCTCCCTACTTTTTATGAATATATCCAGAGTGAGTTTTCTCTGATAAACAAGTCCTCTCTCACTCATTGCTTTGCTGCTGGTTTGAGTGACATTTCGTACCACTGGGCTTCCAAACTAAAATGTGCTGATCTGATAGATGGAGCATAACCAATCTGTTTTCCACCTGGGTCCGCAAAACACACTGCAGATATATTTGTCTGTCGTGGTGCAAACTGCTAACCATAACAACAAAATGCCAATAGAATCAACTTGTAAATGATTTTTGCAATCATAAATTTGACGTTGTAAATTCAAAGGCCTGCATGGTATATGAGGCCCCGAATAAGATCTAAAAAAAGAATGTTGCTGAATCAAATCAAGGGCTTATTTAGCCTACCATAGGAATTCCCCAGTCACCAACCAGAGAACCCGGCCAAATCCTTGTTGGATGTGAGCACAACACTATTATCCCACTACATTCATTTTTTATGTGTTAATGTATTCCATGCTTTTTTCTCCAGGAGCTTAAGCCAGCATACTTAGTATCCCCACAACTCTGTAAAATACATTCAACTGAGGCAGTGCCTGACCAAGGGCATCCAGTGATTTCAGCCAATATGGACTTGAAGTGGGTCTTCCCAGTTCCAGTACAATTCTTTAAATACTGGCCCATACTATTTCCTTTAGGCTCCCAATAATTAGTACTTAGAAGCATATTTTTCTAATGTTGTAGAAATAGCATTGGTAATAAATGCTATTCCTAAAGGAAATCAACCCTGATTGTTCTTTGGAAGGACAGATGCCGAATCTGAAGTTTGAGTACTTAGACCGCCTAATGCAGTGGGTCTCAACCTTCCTAATGCCGCGACCCTTTAATACAGTTCGTCATGTTGTGGTGACCCCCAACCATAAAATTATTCCTAAAACCATTGAAAATATGTGTTTTCGGATGGTCTTGGGCGACCCCTGTGAAAGGGTTGTTTGACCCCCAAAGGGGTCCCGACCCACAGGTTGAGAACCACTGCCCTAATGAGAAGAGAGGAATTGCTGGAAAAGATCCTGATGTTGTGGAATGACTGAAGGCAAAAGGAGGAGGGGATGGCAGAGGATGAGATGGTTAGATAGTGTCAATAATGCAGTGAACATAAATTTGGACAAACTCCAGGAGACAGTCGAGGGTGGGGGGCAAGGGGCTGGCATGTCCATGGGGTTGCAAAGAGCCAGATACAACTTAGTGACTGAACAACAATAAAAATAAATATTATCGTACTAGAATAGTATAGTAATAAACCATCATTTTAGTAGCTGTAGACAAATTGGTCTAACTTTAAATTGAGTAGACCCCAATCTTTTGTTATGGGAATAGTGCAATAGAGTTTTCTTTCATTTGGTCTGAAATTCCCAACATCGGCTTACTTGAAAAATAGTTCATTCTAATATTGTGAGATCTCTAGCACTCCTCCCATCCTTTTTGAAAAGTTAAAAGAGCTCTTTAAATGGTAACTTTGCCTTTCATGAAAGTTGTTAAAGTTGTTAAAGTTAGATTGTGGTTATTGTTTTCTACACATTTCCATCTCTACGGTATCTTTTTTAAGGTCTTGCGACCAGAATGTTAGACATTATCTAAACTTTAGTTGAACGCATTGTGATTAAATTGCCATGATTTTGAAAATATTATTTTCCTAATAATATTGTAATGATACCCTAATAAAATTTGTCCTTTTCACAGTAGCTTTAAAATGGGTCAATGTTTTAATCAAGTTTTATAGCATTGCTTTGCTGGGTAGTCACTTCCAATGCCAGAGAAAAAAGAGAGGAGACAAAAATGGACTTCTCTCTTTTGATAATTGCTTACACGATTATATTTGCCATTTTAATCCTTATTCCACAGATTTCTTGTAGTTCTTGGGAAAAAAATCATTATTTTTGCTTCTATTAATTGATTTGATTTGATTTGTGTGCCACTCATCTCATCTAGAGGCATTAGCCATTTAAAAAAATTAGTTGATCCCATGCCTTAATTATCCAATTAATTTATAAGCAAGTTTAAAAACATTGCTCTTGAATTCTTGTGGAACCTTTCTGATGTTGTTGTTGTTATACTCTGTGCGTGCGTGCGTGTGTGTCAAACTCAAGGCAGCAGACATACCTAGGGTATTCTTTTACTGCACAAATAGCTCTTTATTCCAACACTTTCTCTTTCTGCACTGGTTCTGAGTCCATAACTTGAGAATTCCTCTAGTTCCCTTGTCTGCTAAGGGATAAATCTTTTAAAGTGCACATAAACACTTTCATTGGATCGCTGATGTCTTCCTGTCTAGTGGCAGTCTCATGGGGCTCTAAAATGTTATTAAAAGCAAGTTCTACCTTCACAAAAGTTCTCTTAAAGTTCCCTAATTTCTCTTCAGGCTCTATCATTTTATAGGGATATTTCCAATTCTCTGTTATCTCCTCTGATTTTTTTTAAACAGTTTAAATTGATAACTTTTATATCCTTCGACAGAAAAATAATGTTAGGACAATATTATATATTTTTCTCAAAAGGACAGCAATTCCCTACCTGAGTTCTTTGGCAGAAATCTCACCTTAAGGAATTGAGTCAAAGGATTGGAAAGGTATAAACCAGGGCTATCAAACTCGCAGCCTGCAGGCCAGATGCATCACGCGCTGGCCACGCCTATGCCGGTTTAGTGAAGGGGGGGAAGTCACGTGACATCACCACGATGACACAAGTTTGACACCCTGGTATAAACTAATTTTTGTTTTTTTAGAATACTGTGATCATCTCATTCCTAAGCAGCCAAGGGAAGGGCCCCAGCTTTTAGTCTTAGAATGATTACAAAGTTAGTTTACAACTATAGATAAGAAATACAGATAGGACCAAAAGGAAGCTAGGGTCATTTTTTTATCTTCTAAAGAAAATTATTCTCTGTATACCATGATCAGCACATCAAAGGCATAAACATTTCAATTATCAATGCCTTGTTTACCATAATAATAAAATGGGGTTTTTTTCACACTCCATAATAGGGTATGGCAAGTTGTTGAAATTTACTATCAGTTTCCTTGAAATAATTACAACTACCAGGCAATTACTTACAAATCAAAGTTCTTGCAGGGTTGGAAGGAGGTTATGTTATTGGGAATGTATCTTCCAAGAAAGATTTATTTCTGTATCAATCTTTTTAGCTGATGACACAGGGTTGATGACACAGTATAGGCCAGCTTCAAGGAGACAGTTGTTATGTTTGGTCTGCTTCCATTGGTTACTTTACTTTTTATCCCCACATTTCTTTTAAGAATTTTTCAGATGGACAGCATCTGGAATCGTAATTTATTTATTTTAAGTTTATCAATAAGCCGACTATGCCTATGCTCTACACCTGGGGTGTCAAACTCATGTCATCATGGCGGTGTCACCTGACATATCAGGACTTTTCCCCCTTCGCTAAACCGGGTGTGGGTGTGGCCAGCACATGACACATCAGGCCCACAGGCTGGGAGTTTGATAACCCTGCTCTACAGGTTACCTTCCTGAAAATGACATTTCAGCATGGGTTTTACAAAGAAATCAGATGCAAAATATTCAGTTCCTGAGCAATCTCTTCACCTCCTTTAGTATTGTTATGTCGTTGTTAACTGATTATCCAAACGCTTGTTTATCTGTCATAGTATTTCAGATGCATCTAATCATGTTACTTTTATGGATAGTCTTGATGTTATTACAAATTTATGCTTCAAGATCTCTTTGTTTGTCGTCTACTGTCTGTTTCTGTTTCTTTTGTACAAAACTACAATTCTTTTCTATTAATTTATTTTTATTTATATGATTTATACGGCTGTCCATTTCACACAAGTAATTCTGGTCAGTTTACAAGATTAAAAAGAAAGAACCCTCCCAAAACATTACTTAATAAGAATATTTATGGGTGGGTGCTTGTTTTATTTAAGCAGATTTGTTTTAGCAAATTCTAAAGCATTTTTTTTTCCTTCTCCAACCTTTTTCTTTATATTTTTATTGAACATGCTGCTGATCTCTTGGTAGCAGTTTTCCTGAGCGGCTCTAGTTGAAATTCTGATATTCCTTCCTAAGCAGCCTGACAAGACTTGGGCTTTTTTGACTTCTCCTCTGACCTCTCTTTTTACCAGATGCCTCATTTTAGAGAAATTGCTTCTTTTGAAGTCAAATGGCACTTTCTTGAGGCAATATTCCATTTATATTTTGATAAGCATAATTATGTGATCGCTCATTCCAGTTAATTCAACAATGCTATGTCTTATTCTACTTATATGCAGGCTATTCTGACAATGTAGTTTCTTTACTACTGACTCATCCTAGTTGATACCGCAGTGTATCGCCAGCTATGCTCACTAAATGGGACGTGGCTGTTTAAATTACCCTGTTATTCAAACTGGGTTATTATATGGCACACACTGCACTCACATCAAGCAAGGGGCCTGCAGCTTCCTTCCATACTGAATGATTCCCAATTTTCTGGAATTATATTTTTAAAGGACTAAAAAAAAATCCATAGAGAGAAGCTCTGTTCATAACTCTTTGGAGTCTTTAATTAAAATTAATCCTTTGTGATTGAAGCATTAAATGGCTATATCCAAAGAGCCTTTTAACTTAACTCCTATGTTTTAATGCAAATTCATGTTTAGTTAACGAAAGTAAATGAGTTGAGTTAATGGAAGTAGATGAAAGCAAGGTGGTTTAAGGTTACCAGAAACCTTATTGTTGAAATCTATTCCATGAGACAAGCTATCGTGAATGTGATGCTGCAAATAGAAAAATGGAAGTTTTAAATTAACTTAGCTTGCATCCTGTTGCCAAAATGGAGACCTAAGGTAATTATATTTCCTATAATATAAAAAGCTCAGAAATATTGCTCATTGCTCTCAGATAAGCACTGTCCCTACATGTAATGCTGGTCTTAGTCAATTAAATAGTAAGGAGAGAAGGGGAAATAAGGCACATTTATGAGGTATTATAAAGCAAAACCTAAAGAAAAAGGAGAGAATTGCAGTGGAGAAATAAGGGGACAATGATTTATAATGACAGCTAATTTGGTGTATTGGTTAAGGTACCAGGCTAGAAATCTGGCGATGGTGAATTCTAGTTCTGCCTTTGGCATGAAGCCAGCTAGGTGACCTTGAGCCACTCATTCTGTCTGAGCTTGGGAAGGAAGCAAATGCATAACCCTTCCTCAAACTTGGCAAAAAACCTGCAGGGACTTGTCCAGGCTACTACCAGGAGTCAAGACTGACTTGAAGATAACCAAAAAAGGAGCCTCTAGTAAGTTAATACAGTTTAAAGAAAGTTATTATAAACTCTCTATATAAGAAATAACTACACCTCTACAGAAATAGAGCACAACAATGACAAAAATTATCTTGAATGCATTTAGGTCAATATTAATGCGAGGGAAATGACATTGCCATAGGTGTGTACTATAGGCCACCCAACCAAACAGAGGATATAGATGAACTTTCTGCTAATCAGCTAACTAAGGTATGTAGGAAGCCCATCACAATAGTAATGGCGGATTTTAACTACCCTGACATCAACTGGGAGATGAACTCTGCACCAAGTGGAAGATCCAAGAGGTTCCTAACAAACCTAGCAGACAATTTTGTTTCCCAAAAAGTAGAGAAGGGAACAAGGGTATCAGCCATATTGGACTTAATTCTCACTAACAGAGATGAAATGATAGAAGGTGTTGAAGCTACAGAAACCTTGGGGGGCGAGTGATCATGCAGTATTAGAGTTCAACATTATGCAAGCACAAGCAATAGAACAAAGTCAAACTAGAGTCTTGGACTTTAAGAGAGTTAATTTCAATAAACTTAGAGAGAGCTTGGGAAGGATTCCATGTATGTGAATCCTTAAGGGGAAAACAACTCAAGAAGCTTGGGAAATTTTGAAAAGTGAGATTATAAAAGCCCAGTCTAGCACAATATCAATGAAGAAGAAAAATAACAGCTCTCAAAAGAAATCAGCATGGCTGCATAAAGAACTCTCCGACAAATTGAAAGACAAAAAGGGCAAATATAAAAAGTGGAAAGAGGGGCACATAACTAAGGCAGAATATCAGCAAATAGCCCAAGTCTGCAAAGATAAAGTGAGGAAAACTAAGGCTCACAATGAACAAAGGCTTGCGACAAAAGTAAAAAATAACAAAAAAAGCTTCTTCCAACATGTTAAAAACAAGAAAAAAGTCAAGGAAACAATTGGTCCATTGCTGGGAGAAAGTGGCAAGAAGGTGACAAGCAACAGGTAGAAAGCAGAAATACTTGTTTTTTGCATTTGTCTTTACACAAAGGGAAAAAACAGTCCAACCTATCAAAAACAGCACCACAAAAAACAGATGAGGAACACAAGTTAAAATAGGGAAGAAAATGGTAAGTGAGCACCTGTCTACCGTAGACAAGTTCAAATCACCAGGACCAGATGGACTACACCCCAAAGTTCTGAAGGAACTGGCAGATGAGATCTCAGAACCACTGAACTGTATCTTTCAAAGATCCTGGATCTTTGCTGCCAGAGGACTGGAAAAGAGCTGATGTAGTTCCCATCTTCAAGAAAAGGGGAAAAAATAGATCCAGGAAACTACAGACCTATCAACCTGACCTCAATACCAGGGAAGATTCTGGAAAAGATAAACAAGCAACGAATCAGTGAATACCTAGAAGCAAACAAAGTAATAACTAAAAGTCAACATGAAGTTGATAAATCTGTAAGCATTGTTTGACAATAGGTGTTTGTCAAAAACAGATAATGCCAGAGTAATCTTATTGCATTCTTTGACAAAATGACAAAATTAGTGGACTTGCCTCCAGAAGTTGTGAATGCTCCAACACTGGAAATTTTTAAGAAGATATTGGATAACTATTTGTCTGAAGTAGTGTAGGGTTTCCTGCCTCCAAAGTCCCTTCCAACTCTGTTATTCTGTTCTGTTCTCTATGGATTCATAGAAGTTTTAAAAAAGAAAATGAGTGTGTACTTATCAGAAGGAAAGTATAATTGTTTAAACATTATTGCAAAATAGTATAACTTCGGTAATAATGAAAATAGCCTGGAAAATTATATAATTGGAACAACTTTAAGAATTGACCAAATTATTTGAAAATCTTCTATTTTGTCTCTTTGCTGGAAAGAATGCAAATGTTGGCGACCATATCAATCTATTTAAATGTTACTACAAATCACCAACATATTAGTTCTCCTTCAGTTTTACATGTTTTAACTATTCTCCATACCAACTCCACAATCTTTAAATTTTGATAGTTTCTTAACATACGCTAAAAAGAACATTTTAATATCCTGCAACATCCAGAATTATATTAACAATCCTGTTGATTTCAGCATAAAATGTGATAGCCCAATGAGAGTAGCCAATACTTAAAGATTTATTAACTTCATTTTAAGGTCATAAGAAATAGATTTAATATTCTTTAAAGTGATCATCTACTGGTGGGATGGGACATTCAAGATCATAATTACAGAGGTCATGAAAGTAACTAATCTCTATTTCAATTCATTACATCATCTTCAACTTCTTTAAACAAGAAAAGTTACTAATTTTGAAGCAAGGGTTAATTCTTCCCAAAGTATCCACCACTGTGGAATTCCAGAAGCAGTGACAACGTCTAGATGAAATAATTCAAATAGCAAATGCTTAAGTTGAATACATTACCAAAAAGCACCATAAGATAAATTGGCATTGTTTTTAAAAAAGACTTTCTCAGAATTGAGTTAATCCAATGTAATAATGTTGAGAAAAGTCCAGTTTACTGAAGAAAGAAAAGAAAAAGTTTAGACACTGTTTTTAAATGGGAATTTAATTTTCATAGCTGTGCCATCCTGAGTGTCTATTTATGGACAAGAACTGGTTTCATTTTTTTACTCTGATTGCTGTATTTGTAAATTGTTCCTCTTAATTTCTGATTTCTTTCTTTCTTTCTTTTTCTTTCTTTTGTTTCCTATGATTATTTGGTATCTTTCTGCACTGAAGTGTTTGTTTTTTTGATGACCTGTTTGCATAGATTTTGATAATCTATGCAAAATCTTCCAGTGCAGGCTGAAAATTAATGGTCTTTGATAATTGCTCCAGGAAGCTGTGTATTAATAATCCTCAGCATGAATGTAGCTGATTTTCAATAAACATCCTATATATCTTTTTTTTTAATGTAAGGTAGACCTTTGTACATATTTCCAATTATAGAAGGAGCTAGTGGTTAAGTTCACATATTGTGCACAGCCAAAATATAGTTTATTGGGTTTTGATATAGCATGTTATGAAACATGCTGTACAACCTATTTATAGGCCATTATGACCTATACATTATTTATTTATAATAAACTAGCTGAGATTTATTCAGTGCAACATGCTTAAACAAATTGTGGCTTAATGAAATGTGAGAATCATTGCAAAGTGCATGCTCAGCAAACTGGTTGTTACACCGTTTGAATCCCACCACTGGATATGAACCTGAATCTGAACAGGACTTAAGTTCAGCTGACTGTAGTTCTTGAAATGTTTAGAAGGACTCTTTAATAGTACTTTGCCATAAATTTTGTCCAATATTGGAAGAAACATACAACATCAACAATATCTGATTGGAAATTCAAACCTGGATAGATATGCAGCAATGGCAAAATTAACAGCATACATCCAGAAGTAAAATTATACTAAATATAAGGCAGCACACAAAAAACAAAACAAAACAAAAAACCTCAAGCAATGACAATAATGGTTTCTTGTTGTTAGTCGCGAAGTTGTGTCTGACCCATCGCGACCCCATGGACAATGTTCCTCCAGGCCTTCCTGTCTTCTACCATCCTCCGTAGTCCATTTAAGCTCACACTGACTGCTTCAGTGACTCCATCCAGCCACCTCATTCTCTGTCGTCTCCTTATTTTGCCCTCAACCGTTCCCAGCATTAGGCTCTTCTCCAGTGAGTCCTTCCTTCTCATTAGGTGGCCAAAGTATTTTGAGTTTCATCGTCAGGTTCTGGCCTTCTAGAGAGCAGTCAGGGTTCATCTCCTCTAGGACTGATGGTTTGATTACCTTGCAGTCCAAGGGACTCGCAGGAGTCTTCTCCAGCACCATAGTTCAAAGGCCTCAATTCTTTGGCGCTCAACCTTCCTTATGGTTTCTAAGACTGTCTAAATGTTTATAAATACTGAAAATTAGTTGGAATATAAACAAAGCGGAAGTTATTAGTTTTTCAAAGTTGCTTTTTATATTTATATTTTAATTTTTGTTTGTTTTTTCTTTATTCATAAACAAATATAAATAGTATTATGATTTATTAGGAAAACTAGTTTCATGTATTAGTTAAGACATCAGACTAGAAATTAGGAGACTGGGAATCTCATTTTAGACGTTATATTTTTTTGAAAAGTTAGAAAATACAGTACTGTAGATCCAAATCATTACTTGCTAGAGGCAAAGAATAAAACATCAACTGAAACATCATTTAAAAACATCAACTGAAATGACCATTAAATTTTAGTTCAGTCCTTATGCTGGGACAACATTTAGTGCCTCATAGAAAAATAGCTCAATAGTTCAGAGACTGTACAGCAAGCTTAAAAGTACCTTTAACTGTGTCTTATTAATCTTATTGCTGCCTCTCAGGATCAATTGTACCAAATTATAGGGTCTGTCTTGCTAGTAACTTTTAGAAGTACAGTCTCTTCATTTTATTTCTAGAACTCATTGAGATGACACCATTCAACAGCTATTTCAATTATATTAGTCAAGATTTTCTTGCATTTTCAGGATAACAGTAGTTGGTTTATTGATTGGATGGCTCATTAAAAACTTTTAAAAACTCAGGAGTTGGTGGCAAAAAGAATAATGTAGAAGCATTAATAAAACATAATTATTCATAATATATTCAAACTCAAGTATCATGTACAGGCCTTTTTGTTTTTGATCCTTGTACAACTTCTTTGGTGGAATTTGGAAATGCTATAACTGATTGATAATCAATTGTGCAATTGATCCATACTTCATACTTATAAAATTCAAATTAATGCACATACTAGAGTGATAGTTAATTTGAATTATCTTCCTAAACAAAGTAGCACAACAAAATGCTTCACGCCATATGAAGAGTTCAAGCCATGAGTAATTTATTACTATCTTAATTAACTTCTAAAGAATTAAGCTTGGGAAATTGTTTATAAGATTTGCATGTGATGAATTCATTTATTGTTCATTTATAATAGTTCATAACAAGCTTTATATAACTTTTTGTCCTGTTGTAGTTTGTGTTGTTCGATTGGGTATTTGTAAAGTGGCCAAGATGCCAGTCTTAAATATGAAAAATGATCATCAGTCACTTTTTTCAGTGCCATTGTTTTAAGAACTTGGAGACATTTCTAAAGGATTTCATTAAGTATAACTTGGCCGTCATTTCCCTTCAGCCCACTTCTGCTTTAAAGAATCTTCTTTAAAGCAAAAGTGGGCCGAAGGGAAATGATGGTCTCTTAATCTATCCCTGAGAGATCTGCAGTGGATTAATAACCAACAACAAGCTGTAACAGTGACAAGAATGCTACTTTTCTATCTAAATTAGGCTATGGAAATGAAGGCTTCTGATACTCCTAACATTACTGAAATGATTTTACTTTTTCATTTTACCTTAAAAATACCACATAGGATGTAAGAACCTTCTTTGTTCCATACTTTTGGATTAGGGCAAGACATTAGGTGAGGTGCCCCAAAGAAGATGTATAGTAGCAGCAAGAATGCATATCTGCCCCCCTCCAATTCAGAGGAGGGGCCCTGAAGTGATGACCCAGAAGGTTTTTGGGTGAGGGCAGGAGATCTGAAACCTCCAGCTTTCTACATGCTGGATACGCTGTTTTCTACATCCTATAATGCTCCTCTCCCAAATCTAAGCAAGGTAAAAGTAGCTAAATTTATGTGGTCGTTAAATGGAAGCCAGAATTTCTCAGGGAAGAGATATCAATTGGGTCAAGAATAAACTATTTCCCAACTTCAAGGCCAAGAGGTAGAGTAAATTTACCACTTTATAATGCCTTGGTAAGGCCACACTTAGAATACTGCATCCAGTTTTGGTCACCATGATGTAAAAAAGATGTTGAGACTCTAGAAAGAGTGCAGAGAAGAGCAACAAAGATGATTAGGGAACTGGAGAAGAAAACATATAAAGAATGATTGCTGGAATTGGGTATGTCTAGTTTAATGAAAACAAGGACTAGGGTGACATGAGAGCAGTGTTCCAATATCTCGGGCTGCCACAAAGAAGAGGGAGTCAAGCTATTCTCCAAAGCACCTGAGGGCAGGACAAGAAGCAATGGGTGGAAACTAATCAAGGAGAGAAGCAACTTAGAACTAAGGAGAAATTTTCTGACAGTTAGAACAATTAATCAGTGGAAGTTGTGAATGGAAGTTTTCCCAGTTACACTGGAAGTTTTAAAGAAGGGATTGGACAACTACAAGTATTTGTCTGAAGTGCTATAGGGATTCCTGCTTGAAAGGGGTTGAACTAGAAGATCTCCAAGGTCCCTTACAACTCTGTTATTCTATTCTATTCTATTCTATTCTATTCTATTCTATTCTATTCTA
>WNWU01000001.1:40781190-40848245 GCA_012654045.1 Ptyas mucosa | reverse complement strand
ACAAAACAAAACAAAACAAAACAAAACAAAACAAAACAAAACAAAACAAAACCCCCACCTTATTAGGGGTCTTCTGTTAATTAAATGAGATATTGTGTCTGAACAAGTCAGAGGCTCACTTAATTAAAGAGTGGCAATTCTATATTTTAGGGAATCAACCCTAATATTAGCAGAAATTACCTAATCTCCTAATTTGGGAGAAGATAGGTCAGGGTGAGTTGTTTGCAAGCTATAATTTAATTTAAGCATTAAATCATTGTGGGCCAGCCCTGATACGATGAACTGCTTCCTGTATAGTCCTAGAACAGTGTTTGCAGCAAATATCATTGCTGTTTAGCTGTGTTTCAAACAATTGTAATCTCCTACCACGCTCTAGAATGACTTAGCAGCAAGGACACTAGAAATTAAAATGCTACCAAAAATATTATTTAAGAGGGTTGCAAGATTGTAGTAGGCCCTGTCAGCGTTCCTTGCCAGCTGCCCTGGAATTTGAGATGTTGATACCAGTCATCTAGAATAACATGCTTCAAGCAAGATCTGTTGGAAGAATTTGCATAATTTCAAGATGTTGCTACATCAAAAGGAATTTATGCTGAAACTAAATCCCTAGTAAGAGTTGTCATGCAATATTGTTATGCAACATGCACAAACAGTGTAGTAGTTAAAGTGTTGGCCTAGGAAACAGGAAACTGTGAATTGTAGTACTGCCTTTTGCACGAAAAACTGGCTGGGTGACTTTGGATCAGTTACTCTCTCTGAGCTGAATTCACCTCACAGGGTGGTTGTTGTGGGAAAAACAGGAGGAAGAAGAAGTATAGGTATGTTAATCAGCTTGAGTTGTATATGAAAAAAGGGGATTAAGTAAAGTCTTAAGAGACTAAATAAATAATTCCATTGTTGAAATCAGCAGGGTAGAACAGAATAGTTACTTGCCCAAGATCATTGCATTTGTCATTCATATGTGCAGAAATTTCATCAGATTATTCCTGATTTTCCTTTTTCTCCTTCTTTGACCTTTCAAAATTTCTCGGTGTTTGAAGAATATATCAAAGTTTACCTAGACCACATAGATAACTATTCTGTTATCCATTGCTAGAGCTCCAAGCCATGCTGTCTAACCTTAGGGCAGTGTTTCTCAACTGTGGCAACTTGAAGATCTGTGGATTTCAACTCCCAGAATTCTCCAGCTAGTAGGCTTCAAACAATTCAATTCAGTTTCAAGCAAGCACATCTTTGAGTTGCTAGGATTGAGAACAGTGGTGGGTTTCAAATTTTTTTTACTACCGGTTCTGTGGGTGTGGCTTGGTGGGCGCGGCAGGGGAAAGATACTGTAAAATCTCCACTCCCTCCCCAATCCAGGGGAAGGTTACTGCAAAATCTCCATTCCCACCCCACTCCAGGGGAAGGATACTGTAAAATCTCCATTTCCTCCCAATCATCTGGGACTTGGGAGGCAGAGAATAGATGGGGGTGGGGCCAGTCAGAATTTTTACTACCGGTTCTCCGAACTACTCAAAATTTCCTCTACCGTTCTCCAGAACTGGTCAGAATCTGCTGAAACCCACCTCTGGTTGAGAAAATTGCTTTAGGATTGGGCAACAAAGCAGAACAGAATCTATGACTTCCTTCAGGGGAGGACAGAAGCAGGTGGAAAACAGATCTTGTAGTACCAATTGCCAGCAGCAAAAGATCTTTAGGACTTTTGCTGTTGGTTGTCTGTCTCACAAATGGATTAGGTCACCTTGCAAACGAAGGAGTTATTCTCTGCAACTGCTTTCCCCCCGCTTCTCCTGCCACCCAGAAGAAATCCAGTGGGGAGGGAGAAGACCCAGGTTCTCTTACCACAGGGACAGGAAGAGAAATGGATCTTTTTGTCCTTTCCCACAGCACTGTAGGCTGCAGGCCGCAGAGCTCCAGAGTTCCCCAGTTAGGGAAACAACACTATACTGCAAGGGGGAACATTCCTACAGAACAGCTACCACAACATCCCCATTTAGCTTTGCCACTGACAATTTTGCAGAAGGTTGTTTTAAATGTGTCTAGCACTCCAGGGAATGACTGCTGGCCTAGCGCTTAAAGTACTCCTGCAGTTTAACTTGCTGCAATGCCTAAATTGCAAGCTGGGGGCTTTTTCTACATGTGTCCAGAGTTCTTCTGGAAGCCTGCTGGACATGTATTATGCTGTAACTTTGGCAAATGGAATGAAGCCTGAAAGGGTTACTGCAGGGGTGCTGGCTGCTTTCTCCATGGTTCAGCTGCCCCCCTCCAATAATTTCAGTGTTATGTGACTATAAAAGCCCCTTTACAACCTAGGCACTGGGAATGGACATGGCACCTTGCTGAGGGGGGAAGATATCCCTGCAAGTGACCTTCCAATGGAAAAGAAAACCTTCTGTGGAAGAAAAGGAGAACCAGCACCCAAAGTCCCACTTCCCTCCCTTCTCACTCTGATTTCCTTGGCATCCATAGTTTGACTAGGCATATTGAGAGATGGATTTGGAGCACTGACTCTCCTGCTGTCAAAGGGCAAATGGTAATCAGATGCCAGGGACTGGAAGGGTGGCACACCCACAGACATCAGGTAGTCAACAACAGCAGGGCAGGTGCCAGCTCTAAATTGTGAGATTGGCTGTTCAGCGTGGCTTAGGGTGGCAGAAGCTAGCAAATTTCCGAAGTGGAACAAATGGCCTGAGGATGACATTGCACCTTTACATTCTCAACAAATGTGTAATACTAGAGAAGCAGTTGGTTCCTTATCTTGAGAAACACTCTTTAGCAAGCACAGAAAAGGCTTCTTAGGGATGACTGTGGAGGTTATAATGACATCACAAGACTTACATTTTAAAGCTATAAATCAAGGTTTCTTGCTGTGCAATTGTCAGTCATTTCCATCTCTTCATGGACATCATTTTGCTATGACTGATTGTTGTAAATGAGTTCTTGTAAGCTCCTGTTTGTGTCATCACTGACAGCATCTGGCCACCTTGACCTCTGTCAGCTTTATTTTCAATTGTCCTCGATTTTTCCCACGCATCAAATTCTTCACATTGCGAATCCAAAATACTTAAGTTATAGCTTTATTGCTTCTAGGAAACAGTCTGATTTTACTTTCCCACTAGACTCCTGTGCTGATTTAACCAGCTTATTTTTGTGTCTTTATTACTTACGTTATGTTCCCTTGTTCTTGTCTTCCGTGGTTTTTATCTGTTTTCTTTGAAGTACCCAGAGGGCTCCAGTGAATAGGCATATAATGAAGAAATGTAGTTAGCATTATATGTGGTATTTCGGCTACTAGTTAAATATACACTGAGAAAAAAATCATGAAAATACTTTTTGTACATTTTTTCATTATAGATTTTATAATGAATTCTATATTCTATTCTAACCCTTTGCCAACTTAAGTGAGGCAGGAATGAATATCACTATTAGTGAAACCACACTCACAAAGTCGCTCTTCTCACACAAATATTCTCAGACACATTCATCTTATTCACTTTTAAACTTACTCACAATCCATCCATGCATTCATCTATCCATCCACCCAAACACACCAAATGTGACTCAGCTGTAACCCTCAATTCCCATGGCTTGATACTTTTCACTGGCAGTTTACAACCATCTTTTATTATGGTCTTGAGATGGACTCAAAAGTCCCAGTAATTATTATACTAATTACGGAATTCTGGAAGTTAAAGAAAGACAGTACATCTTACTGGTGCCCAGACTAGGCTCCCACAAATAAGTATCGGACTTGGATTCAAACTACTACCAGTATTAAACTAGTCCAAGTATTTCTGCATAGCAATTGCAGAATTACTATTTTTCCTAATAATTCATATTTTAAAACAAATACTTTTCAAGTTGCCTTTGTGTCATTTAATACGGAAATTAAGAAAAAAGTTTTATGAAACAGAAAATTCAACAGGACACTTTAAACACACGGGAATTTCATTAATAGCTGTACATTACCTTAATAAAATAAAATAATAGATTTAATGTTGGAGACCAGATTTCAAATTTAATAAAGGGAAATTTTAAAAACACTATAAAAGACAAATTGTCTTTCTTGAAATATAACAAATGGGAAACAAGGTTTATTATTGAAGAATTACAGAATTTGTGGAATTAGTTTTTCCCCTAAGCTAAATGAAAAGCATGTTAAACACATATTTAAAGGACAAATAAGCAAAACAGTTTCATCCTACTATATAACTATCCTGCTGTATTTTCATACTTAGGCATTAGAAGGGCACTTTTAATTAGCAGAACTTTCATGATGCTCCTAAGGGTTTGAACCAGTAGGTTGCTTTACAGGCCAAAATCATGCTGGCAGGAAGGGATAATATTAATTAAACACTCTTGCAATACTGATAGGACTTATGGCTCCTTGACATCCAATCAGCATATCTGATGGAAATAGTTTTTTACTATTTTACATCCTGGTTGAAGAACAGTTCTTGGAATCTGAAAATATACAACTATTTTGTATATCTCTAGTTGGATTAATACATATTACCACAAAGCAGATGTTTTATGAGAGTATAACTTATTCCCTATTTAAAAAATGATTCTTTCCCCCCTGTTGGCATATGTAAGCTAAGGCAGCAACCACCACTTTCCCATTGTTGGCATGAAAATTGAATGGATGTATACGTGAAATCACCAGGAGTGGAGTTTAAGTTGAAAGAGACTTTATCATAAAGTTTGCCAAAACAGATAAATTTGATAATGATTTATTTGGAATGTCTCTCAATTTCTTTTCATGTAAACAAGATTTAAATAAAGCACTTCATCAGGATAAAAAAATAAAAAAAATAAATTGTACCAAACCAGAAACAACTCAAAAGTTGCATTTATGCAAAACCAGAAAAGGGTTTGGACTTTGAATTATGATTAGAATAGCTAAAACTAAACATTTCATGCACACAGGCAGTAAGAAACATACAGGAGCTTGGGAGGGGGGTGGATATTGAGAGTACTCTGTATTATTTTCCTCTTTATTTAAACCCAATTACAACCTTGAAAGCTACTTAATCTTATCTACCTACCATCATGCTTCATAAAGGAAATCCAAAGTAGCCAAAGGAAGTAATAAATATTTCTCTGAGGAAGTTACAGCTGGAATTTGAAGAAGTAGCTTCCATGCTTAACATTACAACACAATGCATTAATCAATTCAACAGAGTTTCAATAGAAGAGAATATGTGTACTCCGGGTTGAACTATGGAGTCTTTGATAGTTGTTTTCTTGCAGATGTTACGTTACTCAACTAAGTTTCATTACTCAACCCAATTCAATAGTTTGGCAAAAGATCAAAAATCTGGTAGCACCTTTTCTGACTAACAGATTTTTGTGAGCTTAAATTTGTTAGAAAAGATGCTATCGGATTCCCAATTTTTTTATAACCATCAGATGAGCATGGCTTTCTTACAGAGCTTGGCAACTATTTATTGATTACAATATTCAGAAAAATTGTCTCCCTTATTATTATTACTGTTCATCAGAGTCAGCCAGATGTTCAGACTGGATTTGGCATTTTTGATCACCTATTGAGTCCTTCCCAAGGACCTGGGATAGGTAGATTTGGATATTTGATGGTCTTACAGTCTTACTCATCGTCATAGGATGTAAGCTGTTCTGAATAAAGCTGCCTTTTGCAATTAACTGATAATAATAATAAATTAACTAAAATAAATTTGTCAGTGCTGATATTTACATATTTTACTATTTCTTATTATCCGGTTTTTTTTAATACAATTGATAGGGCTCTAATTTGGGCAGTGTGAAGTGACCCACTATATTTAGAGAGCTGTGAAGCAACAGCAAATCGTTATGTAATTTATTATTGTGGTATTACTGCCATGAGAAGCTGTTGGGATATTTTCTTATATTTTGTATCAAAATAATTGGCCGTAGCTCAGGCAGCCAGATATCTTGGGCCAGCCATACACAGGGGATTAGGAAATATCTGAACCATACATTATGAACATAATATACAATATTGATAACGAAGAATTTCCCACATTCACTTATTTCATTGGCCACATTAACAAGAGAGGGCAAAAAGAGAAGTGGGATTAGGGTAAACTGTCCAATGAATTTATTTTTTATTTATTTTGTCAGGCATGTATAAGATAACAGATATAAGTATAAACACGATTATGAATACAGGAAATGGATATGAGTAAATGTGGACAGAATGACAGGGACGGTAGGCACATTGGTGCGCTTATGCATGCTCCTTGTATGTAATTTGTATGTAATGCTTTGATTCCATGGTAAATATTCTGCGAAGAACATCTAATAAAAACTGAAAATAAAATGTATAATATGTAAAAAAAAAAAAGAAAAAGGAAGAAGAAACTACATTCTCATTCTTGGATTTTTACAGGAAAATCCACATTGGTGTTTTATGCCTCTGTAAACATTATTTATTATTACTGATTTACTGGCTTCCTTCTATGGATGAAGATTGGTAACGGGTAGTCTTTTTATTTGTCCGGGTCTGACACGGACCCTTCTGTATTTTTCTTCTCTCTCTCTCTTTCTCTCTCTCTTTTCCAAATCACGACCTGGGATTTGGAAAAGATTTGGGATGAGCTGCTCCTTGAGTAGAAACTGCGGCTCGCTGACTAACCTGCGAGCAGAAAAAAGGTCGCACCCGCGCCTTCCCCTCTCCTTGAAAACCGGAGACCACGTTGGTTTGTGCCGCAGGCCTGTTATTTTCCACTTCGCGGGGGAATAAAAACAACAAAGTTCAGGAAAGCAATAGGATAAGCCGTCGACGGATTAATATTCATGAAGCCGGTGATGTCATGAGCAGGAGAGCTGTGGCCTCCTGAAAGCGCCATTTCCTGGAGGAGAAGCAAGAAGCCGATGCCAAGACTTGCAGAAGGAAGTCGCGGCGGCCGAAGGAGGGAGCTCCGCGCCGGGCCAACCTCAACTCTGCGGGCTCGGCGGGCCCGATGAACTGTGTGCACTGCGGGAGGGAGGCCGGCAGGGGGGGACCTTCCCGACTTGGCGATCCCAAGCTCAGGGAAAGGGAGCAGAGCCGCCGGCCGAGCCAGCGCTGGTGGGGTGCCTGGCGCTGCCATCTCCAGCCGCTTCTTTTTTTCCTGGCTTGCCGGGCGCGATCGCGTGGGCGCCGAGCCCCTCTTCGCGCCCAAATCGAGGGGGCGCGGACCTTCTCTTTCAAGGAAGGGACGTCCTTGGGTTTCCTCTCCCTTCTTTCCCCCCTCCCTTGTTGCTTTGCCGCCCGCCCGTTCTCCCTTTTCCCCTTTCCCTCCCCTTCCTTTCCTCCCCGACTTTGAATTTCTGGGGTCCGACGCGAGACGAGCCCTTTGGAGGTCGCAAGGAGGATGGTGATAAAGATGATGAGGGGGAAGAGATGGAGATGAAGCAGACTATGCAGATGCGGGGACTCCTGTTGCTGTTGCCGGCACTATGGGCTCTGTTTTCGCGGGACTTCAGGGCTGTAACAGGTAAGGGGATTCCGCTCCGCCGAGTTCCCTCTCGGCCAGGGGGACGGCAGCCGACTCTCGGCTTGATTTTTACCGGTTCTTGCCCCTTTCACGCTCTCCCGCCCGCTTGCTTTTACGCTTCCCAAGTGGGCGCGCTCCAGCTCCGAGTTTCTTGTTGGGCTATGACTATGGAGATTCTCAGTCATCCAGGTCGTGGTTGTCCCAAAGCTGCTTTTTCGAGAGGCAACTGGACTTTCTGGTTTTTCTTTGAAGACGTTTCGCTTCTCATCCGAGAAGCTTCCTGGGTGAATCGTCTTCAAAGAAAAAACCAGAAAGTCCAGTTGCCTCTTGAAAAAGCACCTTAATTGGGACATTGTTGGGCTATGGGTCACTTCTGTTCTGCAACCGAGTAGGTGAACCGGGTCTGGGGTTGATTTGGAGAGGGAGCCGTTCGCCTTCGGGCACTCCTGTTCCGATGTCCCTTCGTTTAAAGAAAAACAAACAAACAAACAAACAAACCCAAGTAGAGTAAACTCCCATTGATAGTTTTTTTCTTCCTCCGAAGGGACTTCCAGGAGAAGATAAGGTCTCCCTGCTGCCCCGGTGTAAGCGCGATAGTTACAATGATTTTCTCATCTACTGCCAGTGCTGTGAGATTGGCCTGCATCTTTCCTCATTGGAGCTGAAACAAATGGCAAAATTTAAGGAAACTGTATTTCATTGTGGATATTTTTTTTTAAATCCCTGGTGTTGTTTTTGTTTTTAATGATTATTCTGTAGATGGTAGTGATTTCATCTTTGTACGCTGTCAAGTTGAGCCAATAGTTTTGTATGCCAGGAATTTGACTCTTATTACCTGCTTTCCCAATTTTCCTGTAACATTATTTGGAGAGTCCTTGGGAGAGTTAGGACTTCACAGCTGTGGAGATCTTTCCTGTTAAAGGCTTCCTAATTGGATGAATTGGTCCAGTTCTAAATAAAATGTCCAGTAAGAAGCCCTTATGGTCCCTGCAGGATGGCCTCATTATCTTTGTAGAGGTTTTAAGTGAGGATTTGATTGGATTAGCACACTTGAAGGTTGAAAAAGTCACACTGTATGAGAAGGCTCAGTCACAGATATTTAGCATGAAATATATTTAAAGGTTTTGCCCTTAAAACCAGGCTCCGTCATCAGGTCAGGGTGGGTAATCTGTGACTCTCCAGTAGTTTGGAGCAGTAATTCCAATTGTTGCATCACTCCCTGGGATGCCTAGGGCTGTTGAGAGTTGTAATTCATTAACATCTGGAATGCCATAGATTCCTTGGGCAGCTGTCCCAGGTAGATGAAGTTGTGGATGGTAAAAAGCAGTGATTTGTTTTTTATTGTATGTTTCCCTTCTACTGGTATGGCAGAAGGGAAAGATACTTGTGGAGTTTTCTGTCCATGTACCAAAATAATGATGACTTCAGGCACTATGGCTGGCTAAGATCCATGAAAGGTTGCAAACATGCTTTGCTGTTATATCTCAGGCAGCAAAATATCTATTAGAATGAGAATCATTGGCTATTTTAGTATTTCTTTATTGAGTCAACATCATAAACATATTTGAGGTCTTTGGCAGCTCTATTTATATTTCCATAATTGAATATTGGCTACAGCTCTTGAACATAAGGGTATCCTTTTTCTCTCTGTGACTTTATCCCAAGCATTCATCTTTATGGAAAGACAAGAGGTTAAAAAAAAACCTGTTTACTTCTTCTACAAGTGGTAATAAATATACCACTGACACAACGTTTTGTAGAATTTGAATGAATATGTCTGTATATCATCCTTTATATGCTTCATTAATGCTTTTGTGAAATACTGATAATGTTTTATCAAGATCCCTACTGAAATGTCACAAATACACAAATAAATTGATTTTCCAATGAATCAGTAACATTTGTAAAATTCTTGAAATTAATATTTTGTTTTCTAACTCAGAGCAGGTTACAATTTGGAAGTCATTTATTTGTGGAGCAGCTCTATTACTGTAATCGTCACCCTCCCACTCTATTGGTGAATTATTGTAGTTTGGAACCATAAATGTTGTCACTGGGTCATGAACTAATAATTCCATGTGGGATCCATCTGTTACCAGTTTCCAAAGTTAGCTGGTTAGTGTGACTGACTGACTGAAGGCTGATGCCAGTATTGAGTCAAAATAATCTGGGTAGAAAATAAGAAGTGGACATAAATAGATAGAATAATTTTTTTTAAAAAAAAATCAACCTGAAAGGAAAACAGTACTGCTGATTCTTTGACATAATTTAGGTTTGTGGGTCAAAAACCATCCTGGATATTTTCTTCTGGGAAAATGTTTTTGAGAATTAATGTGGATCTTATTTTACTTGCAACCTCAGATCATACTATCTGGAAAGCATGCAGATCCTTCCATGCTCTGTGGACTCTGTAACTGTAGTCCTCTGTTGTACCTCTTTTGGGTAGTACAATCTGTGTAGTGGTTAAGGCATTGGGCTAGAAATCAGGAGACTGTGTGTTCTAGTCCCACCTTAGAATGAAGCTGGCTGGGTGACTTTGGGCCAGTCATTCTCTGTCAACATAACCTGCCTGACAGGGTTGTTGTGTGGAAAATAGGAGGAGGAAGGAGCATTGTATGTATTTGCTGTCTTGAATGATCTATAAAAATAATAAAAGTGGGATATACATGATAGATAGATGATAGAAAAGAGAAAATAATTAAGAAAGAAAGAAAGAAAGAAAAAAGAAAAAGAAAAGAAAGACTAATTAAAGTCCTCACAAGAGCATGTTGAAAATCCTGAGGTTTTTGAGGTTCCTCTAAATCAGTGGGTCTCAACCTTCCTAATGCCGCGACCCTTTAATACAGTTCCTCATGTTGTGGTGACCCCCAACCATAAAATTATTCCTAAAACCATTGAAAATATGTGTTTTCGGATGGTCTTAGGTGTCCCCTGTGAAAGGGTTGTTCGACCCCCAAAGGGGTCCCGACCCACAGGTTGAGAACCATTGCTCTAAATGTAAGAACTTGAGCCATGCATCTTTTGGACTAGGAAGTGTCCATCAGTTTTAGTTGCCACTGATAATGTGTGAGATTAGCAAATACTCTCACTATACAAGCAGGCTGATCAGTTTTACACCTGTAGCATGGAGTCATCAATTTGAAACTCTTTCCAAGTCAACTTTCCCCAACCTGGTATACCACCGATGTAGTCATAGTACCATTTTCAGAATTCTGGGAATTATATCTGCAATATAGCATGAGGACCTAAGTTAAAGATGCCTGTTCCAAATTCAAGCAAACCTACATTGTGGTCTTATATATCTGGCACCTAATACAATGGGAATTAGGGGAATATTCCTCTGATAGACATACGCTTCCGTTTCCTTTTCTCCTTCTTACGAATCCCAATACTTGCTAGCAGTAAAGAATGTTTGCCAAAGCAGAAAGTTAGTATGCTACACTGCAAAGACATCTAGAAGGACTTGGTAGTTAATTGTTACACCTAGCTGATAGCTGGACTAGGTAGTTAATTGTTACACCTAGCTGATAGCTGCATAAGTAAACTGAAATTTCTTGCCTAATTTGAAAGAGAATAGTGGTTTACTGGGTGATTAGACCAATAGGAAGAGTGAAACTGGTAGGGAGTTCATAGCGTTGTGCAACTTCTTTTGTGTATTCCTCTTACCCACACACCCAACTGTTTAGGCAGCTTTTATTTGATTAATAAAGATACAGAATTAAAGGTCAAGGTGCTCCTTCAATGCAAACAATTGTTAAGCTACTTCTAACTGAGCAACTTCTTCTTATTTCTATAATCATTACACTGTTATGATACATTATTGACCATGCTTCAGTTAAGCAACAGTTGTGTGTGCATACATGCACGCATGTGAATGAATGCTGTGCTTTTCCATAGAAAATATATACCAGCCCTATGATTTTTCCAAAATTACCTATGCCTTAATACCTATTCATTTCCCATAATCAAAAGCCAAAAATATACTGTATCTTCTTTTTCTTTTCTTTTTCTTTTTCTAAAATTCTTTGTGCAGGGCTCTCCTTCAAATGTGAAATGCACTTTGCTTATTTAAGATTTCAACAAGAATGGTGTCTTAAAGCTGAAGTTGTCCGCAAGGATAGCTCTATTTGTTCATGATTATCTACTCTAGCAAGTGGATTACTGAAAAGCCGAGCAGTTTTGCTAATGCCAAATATTGCCTTTATTTCATAAGGCTGTCATTTTATAAAGCCCATTTTTTTTGTATCTATGGCATGGTCATAGAGCGACTAGCAGAAACTCTATTGCTTCAGAAGGATGCACACTGAGCGGGAGGATGTTTTCTGCCACATGGCCACATGCACAAACACACGTAATTTAATCTCATTTGTTGAATTAAATAATAAGGGGTTAGATCATGTTTCCGAGTGTGTGATTAATTCCTTAGCCCAGCTACAAAAAAGTGCTGTGTCTAAACGTAGTGCATTTTGCCAGCTTTGCTGCTTTTAGCAATTTACTTAAGTTAAACGAACAACGAAGAAAACATTACAAAGAAAATAGCATGGGAACTACTGGTTTTACTGGCTGTTAAGCCAGTAGAAATCCACAATAGAGCAAAATGCTTTATTCTGCAGAGGTTCCTTAGTTACACAAGTGTGGTTTTCTTTATTTTTATGTAATGTATTTATATTGCATACCAATATACTTTAAGCAATTTAGAAAACTACAGTAAAATAACATAGAGGAATATAAGAAATAAAATACAAATATGAACCGAGAAAAAGAGCAAAACTGGCTGCAATATAAAACAACTACAATGGGAGATTAGCACGAAGTGTTTTAAAACCCCTAAAAGGTTTTATGGTTGAAAAAAAGTGGGAAAATAAAAACTCATTTTTCCACTAGGAGAGCTACAGTGTGGTTGCTTAGTGCACATCTCTTGCAGAGAGCAATCTGCAACTTAGGTATCATAATTAAAAAGCCTCTTCACCAAATCTTACTGTGTAGTCTGTGCTAAATTTCGTAGCATGCTCTGATATTAGAACTTCAGCAAAAATGAACTGTACAGTAGTTGGAAATTTTTGACAGAATGTGCTATATATGTTGCTGCTGCACACATTGCCCTCGGCTATAATGTAGTTTCTCCCTCCCTCCCTCTCTCCCTCCAATACACTAACTTTCAATCTGTTTGGCAATCAAAGAGTCTTACAACTGAAAAGAAAATTCTAATTCAAATATAAACAAACCAATAAAAGCCAGTCGAAACAGTTAATATTGATTAAGTTAAAATTTCAATATTGGTTAAATAGAAACGTTTAACTACATGCTTGATGGAAGAGATTATTACTTCCCATAGAAGAGAATATATGTATTGTAGCTCAGGGTTTTTTATTTATTTTATTTATTAAATTTGAGTCCTTGGTGTTCTCTGAACTTGGTTGTTTGCTTGCAGACATTTCATTACCCAACTAGGTAACATCATCAGTGCTAATGAATGTGGTGTTTGCTCCCTGTTTATATACAGTAGCTTGCCCTTCCATTTTAAGGGGAGGGCATTGATTTCTCCTTGGTAGGTCCTTTTTTGGGTGTTGACTGCTGGAGAGGAACTGGAGAACACAGTCACTCCAGCAGCCAACACCCAAATGAGCAAGGATTAACACCAACCAAAATAATCAAGCAGAAAACAATACTCTAATCAAAGGGGAGTTTGGGGGGTTTTGTATACAATCAATTTTAAATATTGTAAGTCACTCGCACTCACCATGTTTGAATTGGGTGACCAAAGACGATGCAAATTTGTTTAAGAAAGAAATAAACTATCAAGGAGAAAACCCCCATCAATATTGGCAGGGCAAGCATTTTCTTAGATCATGTCTTTTTGATAATTTGAACTGGATTTTTTTCTTTAAAGTTTTGGAAGATACGAGACAAGTTTATATAAGTTTATAAAGTTTATAAATTTGCAAATGACACCAATATGAGGGGAATAGCCAAAACTTTAGAAGATAGGCTCAAGATCCAGAAGGATCTTGACAGACTTGAACACTAGTTCAAGCAAAATGCAATTCAGTGGGGAGAAATGTAAAGTTTCACAGTTAGGCAAGAAAAAGCAAAGGCACAGATATAGAATGGGTGGTACATGGCTCAACAACAGTTACCCTGAGAGGGATCTAGGAATCCTAGTGGACAACCACTTAAATATGATCCAGCAGTGTACAGTCCTCGGCTACATCAATAGAAAGATAGTATCAAAGTCACATGAAAGCATCGCTTTATGCTGCTTTGGTAAAACCACATTTGGAATACTGCATCCAGTTTTGATCACAGCAGTACAAAAAAGATGCTGTGACTCTGGAAAGAGTGTAGAGAGGAGCAACAAGGATGATTAGGAGGCTGGAGGCTAAAACATATGATGAATGGTTGCAGAAACCTTTGCAGCTGATTTGGTTTTGGCAGACTCCTTAAAAGAGATTGAGTAAATTAGAAGTAAATTAAAAGAATTTTGGTGACTAGTAGGTTTCAAGATTAATAAACAGAAGACAGAAAAGTTAACAGAAAATATGAAGATACAAAATCAAATAGAATTGAGGAATAAAGCAGTTTTTAAGATTGAGACGAAGATAAAATATTCGGTATAACTATGACAAATATGAATTTTATGTTATTTCCAAATAACTCTGTTAAGATAATGAAGTCAAAAAGGCATGTTAAGATGGGATCAGTTACAACTGTCATTGTTAGATAGAATTTCTGTGACTCAGATGAATATTTTATCTAGAATGTTATTTTTATTTCAGACGATACCTGTTGTGACAACTGATGTAGCATTTAAACAATGGCAGAAGGATATATCTAAATCTGTACAGCAAGGGGAAAAAACATGAGTTAAATATAAGGTATTCTAAGATGTGAAGGAAAAAGGAAATTTGGGCCTACCAGATTTTAAACTATATTTTGCATCCTGCTATTTGATTTGAATGAAAAGTGGGTGTTGTTAAGAAATAGAAGGTTATTGGATTTAGAAGGTCATGATTTGAAATTTGAGTGGCATTCACATAAATGTAGATTTTAAAAATCTTTATCTCAGGCAGGCTATTCTTAGATTCTTCTTGAAAACACATTTGTGACTTTCAGCCCAAGAAACAGTTTATAGAAGAGAAACAGCAAGTAAACATAAATAGTTAACTTATTACAATGTATTAGAATTTCTCTCAAGGAGATTATAAAATGAAATCAAAAGAATATTTGATAATGGAAGGATGTTCTTGTCAATGGTTTTCTTATGTACAATTAACAGAAAAGTTTAAAGTGGATAAAAGACTATGATTTTGAAAAGACTAAGCAAGTTTGGAATAGAATTATATACTAATAATGAACAAGTTATTGTTAAAATGTATAAACATTTGCTGAAATATGAAAGAAGAACAAGCGAAAGAATGCATAATAAAATGGGTAAAAGATTGGTTCTAATATGCAGATAGATCAACGGGAAAATATGTGGTTGAAAGGATTAAAGTTTACATTATGCTCTAGTATTAAAGAAAATATTTTTAAAATTATGTATCATAGGTATTTGTCACCAAAGAAATTGTCTAAAATATAAAAACGTACTTCAAATAGAGCCTGGTGGTGCAGCAGACTAAAGCAGTGTTATTAACATTCAGCTGCCTGCAATTACTGCAAGTTCTAATCTCACCAGGCTCAAGGTTGACTCAGCCTTCCATCCTTTCTAAGGTAGGTAAAATGAGGACCCAGATTGTGGGGGCAATAAGCTGACTTTGTATAAATATACAAAAGTATGAAGGCTATTGCTTAAAGCATTGTAAGCCGCCCTGAGTCTCCGGAGAAGGGCAGCATATAAATCAAATTAAAAAAAATAAATAAAAATCTTTGCTTGAAATGTGAACATTATGAAGGGACATTTTATCATTCCTGGTGGACATGTAAAAATAAAAACCTTTAAAAATGGATACAAATAGATACATTAATTAATTCAGTTGGGTAATGAAACAAGCAAACAACCAAGCTCAGAGAGCACCAAGGACTCCATAAATGTTTATTTCTTAAATAGCAGGAGAATGGAAGTACATGTTCCTAAGGAAGTTTTGTACAATCCAGGAGCTACTTCGTTTTCTGCATATCATCTAGTTAAACTCCTCGCAGAAGGATTATCTTCAACATCTGAAAAGCATATTACATGAACAGAACTATTTATGTCTTATTTTACTTTTTAAAAAAGTAAATCATAGCTTAGCATGGTGTACGTCATCAGTCAATATTATGCATCAATGAGTGCAATTGCTAGTTTATCATTGGTAGATGAATATTTTGTAGAGGTGCATTATGAATATGCTGGACAGATGTAGTGTCTGCTTTCTAGGAGATCAGTGAAACGCAGGTTCAGTTCTCACATTTTGCACTGTATGCTTTGGCTTTGATCTAGGAAAGAAGAAGAATTGTTACAGCTGATTCACCAAGAGAAGCAATAGGTAGAATACAGTGTGTGTTTGTTCGTTGGCATATGTAGCTATGTGACTTGACCATGAAATACCTTTTAGTCTATGAGTAGTCTGTTTCTTTTACTTTTTTTTACTACCATTAAGATCTGAATGGAGCCTGAAGGCTCAGGGGTTAAAGATGCTGAGCTTGTCATTTGGAAATCAGTCACTACTTACTACAGAGATGTTTGTAAATCTCTTCTTCTCTAGGATTCTTGAGATAAGGCAAGAGGACAAATATAATTAATCAATAGCAAAATATATAATTAACAAAATATAATAAATTAACAAAAATACCCGGCCATGTTTTATCACTTTTTTGCAAGACTAACACTACCTAGTTATTGGAGACAGGACTGCCCATTGTGTGAATAGAGGATTCTAATGTTTCTTTCTCTTTATCAATCAGACTCCAATGAGTTTATGTACAATGAACGGTACAGGAACTAGGTATGTCTAATAAAGAGAAGGACTAAAGGTCACATGATAACAGTCTTCCAATATTTGAGGGGCTGTCACAGAGAGGAGGGGGGCAAACCTATTCTCCAAAGCCCTTGAGGGCAGAACAAGAAGTAATGGATGGAAACTTATCAAAGAAATAAGTTGTGGGTGCTCCATCACTGGAGGTTTTTCAGAAGAGATTGGACAGCTATTTGTCCAGAACAGTATACAGTCCCCTGCTTAAGCAGGGGATTAGACTAGAACAGCTGTCCCCAACTTTGTGGCTTGGTGGCCTGGCTGGGGTGTGTGTGTGAGAAGGGAATTAGGCTGCCACTTGTGTGAGTGGAGCTGTCTGCGTGCATGCACACTGGTCTACCACTCATGTGGCCTGGTTTTGAATAGGCCATTGTCAGGGGGTTGGGGATCCCTGGACTACAAGACATCCAAGGTCCCTTCCAACTCTGTTATTCTGTATTCTATATTTTGCTGCTGGTGGAATCCACTGGTGCAAAGGTAACACTATATCTGTGTAATTATTTCTTCTCCATTATCCCAAGGGCAGTTGGATTGGTTCTAAGACTTATCATGCCGCCTGATACAATTTAAGGAATTTATTTGGAGTATGTTAATAACTATGCACTGCTGGATGGTATGGAATCACAATCATTTGGATTTTTTGAAACACAGTTGTCATAAGCTTGTCAAGCAAGTTGGGTGGCTCTGACTTTGTTTGGCCTGCTCATTCACATGAATGCTGTAATAGTCAGAGCTATCCAGTTAATTAACTCTCTTAAACTCCATTAAATGTAAGACACACATTTTAGACATACATTCACATTTATCATTCTCCATATCTTATGGAGAAAGCTGGCAATAAGCTAATGTTTTAAAAAAATATTAATATATCAAAGCAAAATGGATCTGAATATAATAGGGTTATAAAAATTCACATGGGTAATTTCATAAGATGCCTACAGTCTCTGGCTGGTTATTATTTAAAATATCTTTGAGCCATCCTTCAGTTCAAAAATTCAAGCCTAGTTTATTGATTCGTTTATATACACATTTCTATACCATTCCATCCCAGGTCTTTGATTAGTTTAGCCAAGATAGAAAACATAATAAAAACAAGCAATCACTTTTATAATCATAATTATAATTAAAACAAGATAAAATGATGTACCTACAAAAGTTATGTATACACCCATAATCCTAATCCTGCAGCCCAAACATTCCTAATATTCAGAAGGCCAACTAAATAATGTTTGTCAGTTGTTTTTTTTTAAACTTAGCAATGAAGTGGCTCCTGCCATGCTCCTTAGATCTGTCACAGTACAAGAATCCAAAGTTTCTCTCTCTAAAAAGACTGCATATGACAAGGAGATTCTCCTTAAAGTAGACAGACTCTATGATACTCCAGAAGCAAGCTTTGGAGGGCTTTATAGGTTAACACCAGCCCTGTGCACTATATTCATAAATCTGTTGGCACCACACATAAAACCAGTGTTATCTGATTGGCCAATTACATTCTGAACCAACAGATATGGGGTGGTCTTTGGGTGGTCTTCAAAGACAGTACCATGTAGAGCACATTGAATAATATAACATAAAGTGATAAGTCAACTTATATCAGAGCTTTGCTTAGTCCTAAATGGAGTTTTGGTTTGCAAAGGCATTGGTAGAATTACAGAATAATTGATCTGCAATCTGAAAGAGATTGAGTGATCAGTGAGTATAATATTTATTTTCAAAACTTATTATTATTATTATTATTGGTTAATCTTTAGTGAGATTCACAGCCTTTGAGGCTGGTTAATAGCTCAGCAGCTCGAGTCCTAACCAAGGACCTAGGAACTGTTAAGGTATTGTCGGAGGATGTAAGCTGTTCCGAGTGAGGTGGTTTTTTGTAGAGTCAAAATGTTCAAGTCCGGTAAATTTAGAATTTCTAAATAGCAGGGTAGCCCTTTGGATATTGCTCCAAGGGCTCCAATTACAATCGGGACAACACACGATTTCTTTTTCCACAGTCACTCAACTTCAATTTGCAAGTCCCGGTACTTTGTGATTTTTTCTTGCTGCTTATCTTCAATCTGTGCATCACCAGGTATTGCAATGTCAATGAACCATACTTTTTTCTTTTCAACTATTGTTATGTTAGGTGTGTTATGTACAAGTGCCTGTCACTCTGAATCCTGAAGTCCCACAAGATCTTGAATTCCTCATTCTCTAAAACTTTCTCAACCTGATGTTCCCAGTGGTTTATGCTGTACTCAAATCCAAACTTCTGGCACAATTATTATTATTATTATTATTATTATTATTATTATTATCATCATCATCATCATCATCCATCATCCATCATGGTATATTTTTGCCATTAGAATGCCTGAAATACCTAAAAAGATTAACATTGCTCAGTTATACCTCCTTATACAAAATGGTTCCAAAAGTAACCAAGATAATATAAAGCTACCAAGGATGTAATAATACCAATGGGCAATAGTCTAATGGCTGAAATCTCTTCTTCTTGAAGCTTAGTTATCGTCTAGTTTATTTTCTTCCCTGCAGTATATATCATTATCTTTTCCACCAATGCTTAATATGCTATAGTTCAGAATATCTGGTCTATTAAAAGTCTTCCTTATACCTGCTCATGGTCTCCTCCACTGGCATTAAAAGTGCCTGATGGCCCTGAAGAAATGTATCCTGAAGAATACATTTATTCCAACAGAAAATGGAGAAACATCACAATCTGCAAATGAATTAGTGACACCTTACCAAAAGAGAGATGAGATCAGCATTTGGCATGTATCCTGAGTTTGGGGGTTGCCTGGCTACTGGTTCAAGTAATTCTGCACCACACATGAGGGAAAAGGGAAGAGAAAAGGAGAGAGAGAGAGAAAGAGACACATTCTGAAAGTGGTTGGTTTCTTTTCAGGACTGAGCGTTCAGTCATGCTTTTCCATCCATAGAGTTTTCACATAGTTCAGAAGCTTTTGCAATTAAGAGAAACTGTGAACTGAATGACCCCCTATGTGAATGATTTTTTTTTAAAAGCTGTGCTTTCTTTAAAGCAATGAATATTACCTGGGAATCAAAAAGCATCCAGAGGGAATTTTGGTGGAATTGTACTATTGTTCTGAGAATAATTCTTTCAAAAGCATTAAGCGTGCAGTGTTACCTAATTCATCTGCGTGTACTGCTGAAAAATTGCTACTGGGCTTCACCCTGCTGATTTCTAAATTAGCACATTGTTGAAGAAGTCCTACATAGTTTTATTCTCCTTTGCTATTTCCTAACTGGAAATTCAGTGTTCGTATCCTGTAATTATCCCTATATATATATATATATATATATATAGCTTCAGATGAGGTGCATTGAAGCGGTTGTGCATTTAGTTCTTCGACTGTATCACCCTACAGATCAGGAACCTTGATTGATCTGCTGTACTCCCAACCTCCTTGCTCTCCTACCTGGGAGCACGGATGGGCGGGAGGTTCCTCTCTTCTTTCCAGAAGCAAAAGGGGTTGGAATGCCAATCAAACTGACAGTGTCCCAAGGGCAGCCAGTGAAGCTGAACTGCAGCCTGGAGGGAATGGAAGAACCAGAGATGCTGTGGATCAAGGATGGAGCTGTGGTACAGGGTATAGACCAGGTGTACATTCCAGTAAATGAAGAACACTGGATAGGCTTCCTCAGGTAAGAATGACATATAGAAAAGGATAGGCTAGATCAATGTATGATGAATATGAATATTAAAGATTAGTTTATTTTGCCCTTTTCTGTGGAACTTTGTGTATGGGGAGGGCATTTGTGATTCTCTCATCCTCCCTTATTTATTTTCACAGTGGGCCCATGAAATAATTTAGGTTGAGCCAAAGGCACCGGGCAAAATATCTGACTGGGCAATTTGTTTCCTGGATTTATTCTTTATTTGTTTAATATCTCCTGAATCTAAACCAATGTTTCTCAACCACTGTAACTCTTAAGATAGGAGGACTTTCCCATCCAGTGTGGAATTCTGGAAGCTGAAGTCCGCACATCTTGAAGTTGCTGAGGTTGAGTAACACGGATCTAAGCTTTTCATGCTTACTAGTTCTTTCCCCATTTTTGTGGCTAATGGTTTATAATATTTGTACATACTGGTTAGTGGTGGGATTCAGCCGGTTCTGTCCGGATTGCGCGAACCGGTAGCGGCAACTGTGGGAGGCTCCGCCCACCCACCTGGACATAATGCACGACTACTGCGCATACGTAGAAGGGCATGCAAATGCACAGAGGTAGCACATGTGCTCACATTTGCGAACCGGTAGGGAAGGTAAGAGAATCCCACCTCTGATACCAGTAATACTGAAATGCTTAAAGCACTCTACGTTCGTTATTTAGTAGCAATCCTTATAACAAATCCTAAACATGCTGAACAAGTTCAATATAATTGCCCCCCCTTCCTCCCATGTTACAACCTGAACCTGAGGGAGAATGATTTGCTGTAGGCAAGAGTGGGCAGCTTTTTAGGGATTGCATTTTGGAGGGACAAAACTACCGTAAAGTGGGATGAGAAGGCTAAGTGGATGGATTTTCAATTTTTTCCTTTGTTGTAGGAGAGGAAAGCCTCTTTGTTTTTTGTTGGTTTGTTAAGCTTATTTTAGGGGATTTGTGCCTGTAGCAAAATAATGGTAAATGGTGTTACTGTTCTTCAAAATTATGATAGAGGGACTCTAGGGACATACTGGGGCATTCATGAGAAGGGGAGATATCAAAAGTCAAGATGATAGCTACAACCCACAGAGCTTTGATTGCATGGCTGTTACTGCCATTATGACTTTTACAACACACATACACACAACCCTAACCCTAACCCTTGGAGCCACAAAAAGGGAGCTTGTTAAGATTTTATTAATCTCTGTGGCCTAAGGAAAACTATTTTTGCAACCTGGTCTTAAAAAGCCCATTTCAAATATGTCCAACTATACATCTAACTGGTAAAGCTGCATGGTACCATCTCTCTCAACCACACAACTCTCTTCTGTACCACACATCCTTTCATTTATTAGAATTTCTCGATGGCACTTGCAGAAATTTAAGAAAGGAAGAAACAAAAATGTTTGGATAAGGTAGAAGGTTTGGTGGATGCCAAACAATTTATTTGGTAGCACATTTGTGTCTATTTATAATCCAGTGGTGAAATTGACATTTTTTTACTACTGGTTCTGTGGGCGTGGCTTGGTGGGCATGGTGTGGTTTGGTGGGTGTGGCTTGGTGGGCATTGCAGGGGAAGGATACTACAAAATCTCCATTCCCACCCCACTCTGGGGCCAGCCAGGGGTGGTATTTGCAGGTTCTCCGAACTACTCAAAATTTCTGCTACCAGTTCTCCAGAACCTGTGAGAACCTGCTGGATTTCACCCCTGTTATAACCTATTGCAATCACTGGAAGCAAAACATATTTTACAAATATCTGAAAATAAAGATAAAGGCGGATATATAGGTGCAATTTTCTTGGCAACAGTAGAAATGCAGCTTTGCATGCCCTTCTCTGGGGCTACTTTTTAATTTCCCAGTTTGACTAAACACAGCAGGATTCATACATAAAATAAGGGGTCATTTTTATAAGTAACAGAGAGGCAGAATATTCCAATGCAAGAAAGCAAATTGACATTGAATTGTCAATTCCCAACCTCTTAGCTTTACTAGCTAAGCAATCCAGAAAAAAAACCCTGTTCATTTCCCTCCATCTCTAAGATTGGCATGAAAGAGAACTAGCAGCCGATATTGTATTAGTCCCCAGAGTTTTCTGCTGAATCTGTAGTTGTGTCACTTTATCCAGAGAGAGCTTCCTCTCCTCTCATGGTTTTTGTTTCCAGTGTTGTTAATGATAGCTTTCGAAGATAAAGAAAGCTCTATACTCTTTTTTTACATATTTGTTCCCATAAGCTCTGCAACAAAACTAGATTGTTAGTTTCTGAGATATAATTAAACATTTCCTTGACATTGTTTTTTTCCCCCCCTCTTCACATTCTTTTCTCCTTGACTTTGATTAAAAGGAGAGAATTTAATTCAGCCTGTACTTCCTAGATCAAATCTGGGTTCTGCTGAGAGAAGATGTGTCATACAAACCAAGCCTTAGTCATCTCCCACAAGTAATGTTCCAAAGTATTTACTCCATCATTTACTTTAAGCCAAGCATGCAATGCTTCAGTCAGTTGATTATAAGACATAGAAATTGTGCTTATTGTGCTTTTGTGTATGTCTATTAAAAAAGTTGAACCCGTTTTCGTGGTGCTTTTGCCAGACATACTTGAGAAGAAGCTATCTGCAAATAACCCCTTCGAGGCCTTCTGAATAAATAGTTTCTGGAGATTTGTAAATTGTCAGCAGAGCCCTTGAAATTTTATTGTGTTTCTGTAATGAAATTGATATCTCAGTGTTTGCAGGAAATTAATATCTCAGTGTTCTACAGCGACAAGCGTTAATGTTTGCACCTCAGGCAATCCTAATGAAAGTCTGCATTGGAGACTTCAGGTAATTTTGGTTGAATAATACTGTGTGGAAGGAGAAGTCAGTTTTGGTGGACAGGTCAGGGTAGACAGCAAATTAACAGGAAAATCAGAGAAACCTAAATATGGAAGTAGACTTCCCATCTTCATGTCCAGAATATAGATTTAGTTATCACAAAGCTGGACACTGTCACTAGCTGAAACTTTGATAATTTTAAAAACTAGTGATAAGTGGTGGATAAGATATTGAACTAGGGCTGGGGAGATTCAGACCCAAATCCCTCCTCAATCATGGAAATTCTGGCAGTTTTTTTGACCACTCCAGGGGTGAAATGCTACCGGTTTGGGTGAACTGGTAATAAAAAAGTGCTAGTGGTTTGGGCAAACGGTATTTCCGACAATCAGCTGTGCCGCGCGATTTATATTCTCTAGAAAGCAGAAAATCCTGCTTTCTAGCGAATCTAAATCGCGTGACACAGCTGTCCCCCCCCGCTGTTCTACTTACCTTTGCAGACTCAGGAAAGGCTTCTTAATCCTCCTTTTTCAGTGCTGTGTGGTAGCGCCTGCGGTGCGCCTGTGGTGTGCCTGCGCATGAAGCGCACATTTGGCATGCGAAGCAAACTGGTAGTGAAGTGAACCAGTAGCAGACTTCACAGCATTTCACCCCTAGACCACTCACTTTCTCTTGGTTCAGCCTACTTTACTGGGTTATTGTGGTAGGGGTAAAATGAAGGCAGCTCCCCAACTTGACCTCCTAGAGAAAAGGTGATATATATTACCATGTGAATTAAAAGCTGGGGGGTGGAATATCTCTCTTGGATCAGGGTTTTAAGGTGTCCCCTAATACCATAGCTTCAACAACAAATTGAAGGGATGCCAGTGAAGCATTTTCCAAATATCGTTATTATTTACCTGACATCTGAGGCAAGCATATAAATCACAATATTTGCATGATGACATCATCATGCATGCTTCATCGTTTATTGCCTTGCCTCACCCGCCTTACCTCTCCTGTGGGCATCCATGGCTGTACCACATCCCAGTGAAATGAGTTATACTCCCAAAGGCATTATAATATTTCTCTTTCTTCTGATAAGAAAATGATTAGTTTGTTAGAAGGCTTATTAAATTTGAGCTGCTGAGTAAGGTCAAAAAAATCACAGATCCTTAAGTAATTTCTTTTATGAAGGAACATTTGCTCTGTCCTCTTCACTCTTGTAAAACAAACACATTTGCTCTCTCTGCATATTTCCAAACTTCAGGTTTAGGGCTGGATAGCTTGTCAGCATCAGACTTCCTGGAACCAGTGAATGATTTAACTTTCTCAAAATCTTCAGACTGGAATTGCACAGTTAATTCATGTGGGTAGTAATCTTAGATTATTACTTATCTTCCATTGGTGCCAATTTTTTCTAAACCCTTTTGAAGAAAAAAAAAAACTTCCTTCCACTTCATTCATTGCAAAAACATTCAATGTTTTTGTTTCTAGAGAAATTTTCCCCAACCAATGTCCTCCAGATGTTTTGGGGATCCTATAATTTCTGGCCAGCATAGTCAACGCTTGGAAGCTGTGTTAGGGAAGACTGTTCTACAACATCGTTCTTGCTTCCTGATCTATTCACAGAAACATTTTTAGGTGAAACCCAGAGGTGGGATTCACTTACCTTCCCTACCGGTTCGCAAATGTGAGCACGAGCGTACGGCCTTCTGCGCATGCGCAGTAATTGTACATTACATCCGGGTGGGTGGTGGAGCCTCCCACCGCTACCAATTCATGTGATCCGGACAGAACTGGCTGAATCCCACCACTGGTGAAACCACCTGAAGGGGAACCTGTTGGTTTGTTGGTTTGTTGGTTTGTTGCCCATCTCAGCCACAAGGTGACTCTGGGCAGCTTACAATGTTATAAGATCAATTCAATGACAATGAATATATCTTGTTTGCAAAATGATCCCAAGTTTAACCCATGGCAATTTTAGTCTAGATGGCTAGTCTGGGAATGTCTTCCAGGTAGAATCTGCTAATCAGAGGAGGTAGTAATTGAATAGATTTCATTTTGAGATCCAGTTTAATGTAGTAGCTAAGGCTTCAGACTAGAAACTAGGAGACCATGAGTTCTAGTCTTGTCTTAGCCAAGTGGATGATCTTGGGCCAATCACTTTCTCACAGTCCTAGTAATCAAGGAATGGCAAATTACTTCTGAAATTTTGCAAAGAAAACTACAAGGCTTAGGCTGGACCGTTGCCAAAAGTCAAAACTGACATGAAGGCACACACATAACAAAATGTTTCATTTATTTCATTGATGCAGTTCCCGTTTCTCCTTTTTAAAATATTCAGGGTGAGGAAAACAGTAACACTAAAAAGACTACACTATTCAACTTGTGACGGATTAAAAATAAAAGAATTGAGAATTTTTTTTATATCCACATACGTTTGTTTGTATACAGTGTTATTTACCATTTTATATTCCCCTTTCAACTTTCTAGCTTGAAGTCTGTAGATCGGACAGATTCTGGAAAATATTGGTGCCAAGTGGAGACCAATGGGAAGAAAGAGGAATCACAGCACGTATGGCTTATTGTGGAAGGTAAGGGGTCATTCTGCTGACTTCTGTCTAGGGCAGTTGTGATTACTGTAAACTGGGAGATGAGGTTGCCTTGACTGATGTTAGCCCATTTCCAAGGTCTGTCAACTATGACCAAAACAAAAATACTCTCATAATGAGCCAATAAAGATCCAAGTGGTGGAAGGGAGTAGCTATAGGCTATTACATAATTTTTGCAATCTTTGGCAGTACAGGACGTGGAGCATTTCCAGTGCTGTTTCCAGACTTGTATTTGAAAATGTGTATAGGAAATTGCTAGAATGTGGCTGTCCACCTATGTCTTCACAATAGAATAATGATATGAGTATGTTGGTGATCATATCAATTGTGGAGGAAGGTCCAGATAATTTTTCAAGGCACTGATTTGCCGCTTGTGAGTGAGGAGAGGTTGATGTCCTTCTCTACTTTAGTTCTTAGATATATGTTATGAAAATAGGGGAAAAGGGAGATCATATATTATTGCCTGTGGCATTGATTTCAAATCGAGGGATTAGCTTTGTTAGGAAATTCCAAAGGGTCCCAGTCAATTACAGAGAAATGTTAATCAGATTAAGGAGAGGCAGGGACTGGTTAAACACAAGCTAGGGTTGTGTTCAAAGGTCAATAGCTGTAATCAGGCAGAAATTGGAGTCCAGTATTAGATTTGGTAGATCATAATCAAAGAGACAGAGGATGAGATTTAGCAGAAAACTGGGCTGGAGGATTAATACTAGATAAAGTCAGACAAGCTAAAACTAAGGAAAAAATGGTTCTTTGGAATAGAGAGTTCTTATAAGTAAATGCTGCAGTCTGCTTGGCTGGCTCAAGAACCAGAGGACTGGTGACACAGAAGGGAGATTGTCTGCTGGAGGCTCTGATTAAATCTCTCTCATGGTTTCTTACAGCACATTAAATTTTAATGGTTGTAGGTTTTTTTTTCCTCCTGATATCTCTGCTTAGATTTTAAAATAATCTGTATTTTGATATTTGGTGAATGTAATAGGATCTTAGCTGCTTATTAATGCACCCGTGCTTTTAACCGTGGTGAAACTGTGTGGGAGTAGCATATAGGATTTTATTCCTTCATTCCTTCTGTTTAGATGGGTACTTGGCAGTTTATGCAGATTGGATGGAGGACATATTAGAGAGCCTTTGGCCTGGCAACTATCCATCTATGAAGTCCAAAAGTTACATGATTCATAAAGGATGGGTGGCTTCCTTTAGCTTACCTTGGGAGGATCTGTATGGGCTATAATTATGGCCCTGGATCTGACCACGTTATCAGTGTCAGCTTGTATAATAACTGGAAAGGATTCTGCGGCAGGGTTACATTCTAATGCAGCAAGCAATGCTTGCTGTTCTGACTCATGGCTGAATCAGAGTCCCAGCATGGGCTCCGAGTACCATGCTCTTTAGATATTTTTATTTTTTTGGCACAAAAATACTTGCAATATTGTTCCCCCCCGCCCCCCCCCCATCCTTCTTTTGAAAGAAATAATGAGATCTTCAGTGGCGGTAAGCAGATAGAAATGATACAGGAGGGTTGCATGAGCTGTGGCAGCCACACTGGGAACAAGGAAGCCTCTGCTTTTCTTGTTTTCTCTACTATCTTGTGGAGTTAAAAGAAAGGGAGGGGGAGAGAGAGGCTAGGTGTCATTTTAAGAAAAATGAGATCACTGGAGAAACTGATAATAGAGAATCTAGGTAAGAAAAATTGGGTGTTTGAATTTCATCAGGATATATCAAGGACGGACACACACAGAGAGATACATACACCCTGATGCCAACTTTGTAAAATTAAAGCAACTAGGCTTACCCAGTCATACCCTGAGCTACTCCTCCTCCAAACATCCTCTCCTTAGCATATTCTCTATCTTCCTTCTCCTTTCCAAGTGTAAAAAGGAAATAGTTGTCTTTAGTGTCAGAAGGGAAAGGAGAATTCTGACTATAGATGTCAGCTCTTAAAGGCAGACCAGCCTAAGAAACCAATGTTATGCATGCCAAGACTCTTTTATGTAGATATATGGTAGTGGCATTTTGCAAGTCTCAATACGCTTATCCCTTCCCTCCCTTTATTTTCATGAGAACTAGGGAGGAACTTGTCTGAGAAGTTTTCTCAGGTTACATTTCTATCCTTACATATATATAGAAAATAGAATCCCCCCCCCCCCGAAAATTGTATGGCTAAACACTTCTGTTGACATAACTTAAACTCTGAAGGTCAAACAGTATTGCTTTTACATTACTAAAACAAAAAATATCAAGTTTAAAGCCAACAGAGCCAAAGAGCTATTTGATTTTGAGCAACTGTTTATTTAAGAACAAAAACAAAACAAGCTGTCAATTAAAATTGTTACTCAATACTTATGTCAACCTTGTGAGTTATTTAATATCTGAAAGAATATCATTAAGTCGTCTTATGGCGGATGTGTGTCCTAAAATACTATTCCAACTTCTAAAAATAAAAAGCAGCCCCAGGAGAACACTAGAGTAGTGCAGGAACTTCCCTAGCTTTGAACCAAATAGATTATACATAGCAGATTAGGAGAACTCTCTCAAAACGAGAACAGTCCCATTGTATTTCCTAACGTTCTTTCAATCCTTCAGGATATTTTCACCATCCTAGTTTACCTCAGCCATTGTTTTTCTGACCAAATAGCCTCATCTCTAAACAAAGCACAAATTTTTCGGTAGGGGTCAGGAGTTATAGTTGGGGAATATGAAGGATACTTGAGTCAGATACTTTGCTTTACAGCTTGCAGGCTTTTCATTTCATATATTTATTTAGAAGTAACCTAAGTGAAATAAAAATCAAGGAAGCTTGCAGACTGGTGGGCACTGGAAAGGTTATGGTGGAATAATGGTGTACTTGAGCAAAGTTTGAGGATCTAGGACATTTGTGAGAATGGATGCAGACAATATATAATGTTCTGTGAAAATGTCCTTGAAAGACAGGAGGAGGAGGAGAAGGAGGAGGAATCACAGATGAGGCAACAGTCGGAGAAGAGGAAGCTGAGCTTGCAGAAAGAACGGGGGTGTGGCCGATGTCTCAAAAGGGATCCTCCTTAGTTTCTTGAACTGCGTTGTAAACGCAAGCAGAGAGATAATACCTAATACATTCAAACTTGCAAGATTCAATTACTGTACTCATGGTTGGTGCTTCTAGTCTGGACTTTGAAAGAATTGACACAGCTGCTTTGACTGCCTTTTTCCTCTGAGAATATCAGTGGAACTGGGATTAGATTAGAATGGAAGAACAGTGAAAGGAAAATCAGTGTTCATACTTGCAACCTTTTACAGCTGAATGTCATGTCATGTCATGTCATGTCATGTCATTTAAACAGCATATGAATCTGTGACATCTGTTTTTTTCCTCCCCCCCCAATACAATTCAGAGCTACATTAACAGCTCTGTGCTAAATCTTAATTTGTTGAACTACTGCGTTGTTTATTGAATAAACAGTAATTACTGATGTGATATCAAACACTAAGTCATGTACCATGATTTTCTTTTCTTCCATTCAATTCTTGGTTACTGCCTGGACAAGTTTCTGTTGTTTTCTTGGCAAGATTGTTCAGGAGCAATTTTCCATTGCTTCCTTCCTAAGCCTGAGAGAAAGTAACTGTCACTAGCCCAAGGTCAACATGATATACCAACCTAATAAATGGCTTCACATTTACATACTATTAAATGTGTCTAAGGGTAAACAATGAAACATGGTCCTCAAAAGCAGGAAAATAGCTGCTTTGTGTTAAGCCAAAATAAAACAAACCATATTCTGGTTTAGCATATTATGTGAAGCAAGCTTGTGTTAATTTTACCAAGCTTCATATAATATATTTGCACCAGATCTTAGAATTGACACTTGGTGAATTTCTTGTTGAGAAGCGGACAGATCAGGGAGTTCATGACTCATAACTCAGATACTTTCCCCCTATGTGTTAGTCCTAATTAAAAAGATAGAAGGATGAGACCTATTAGAAGATTAGAAAGTTTGTTTGGGAGGTGATCACAGTCTTTATGCCCACGGCCATAAAGAAAATTGGATGGTTAAACCCAAAATATTAAAGAGCTTGAATGAACCCTGAAGCTGTGACAATAGTCAATCTGTGTTATATCATTAGAATGAAGTAATTAATTTATTAACATTAGGTGTTTTTAAATATTATTTTAAAATCTTTTCAGGTGTTTATAACATGAGAAAGAACTTGGCCCAGGATATAATTTTTTTGCTGGGAAACACAAAATTGAATGTTTTGGGTCCTACAGATCAAATGTGTTCATTTAAAGCATGAATGGTTTATTAATGCATCCACTTCAGTTACCACTGATTTCCAGGTATTAAATTAAAAGTGAATTTAGTGGCTTAAAAATTAGAAAAAGGAGAGAAGTGGGTAAGGTATGAGGAAAGAAACTTTTTGGGTGTGATGTTTTTCTCTGGATGCACCCAGATTCATCTTGCTTAACCTATTGTTTAGATTTACTTTTTCAAGCCCTGATATTCATGTTACCTCATAGTACTTGATGATAGGGCCTTTTTCATTGGCCATGGAGCAGTTCCTGTTCTAATCAGTTCTGAGGAAGGTCGTGTTGTCCAGTTGTGTTTATCCAGGAGATTTGGACTTTGCCATATCCTTCTGTATCTTACTCTATATAGTTCAGTGAACATTGAGTGGTACATTGACATCAATCAAGAAAATTCATCTCTGCTTTAGAATCATGTCCACAAAATATTGTAAGCAATTTATATAGTTGAAAAAAGCTGTGTCAGCTTGTTTTTAGATATCACTTAGAAAATGTTTAAAGGATTGGGATATTTGTTTAAGACCAGGCAGCTAATCAGAGGTCAAATGATTGAAAGTAAGAATGAACATTCCTGCATAGTTAGGAATCTGTTGGGGCTTATTTTTCTTTATCTGATAGTGTTGCCATTGTGTAAATATCAGTTTCTGATATAATCCTATCAGAGTTAAATATCAGTGATTTCCAGAAATTTAGATTATGTATTCTTCCCACAAAAATTGCTAAACATAGGTGGGTTTGTCCAGAGTTATTATCTTCAAATGCAAATAAGGGGTTGGAATTTAAAATAAATCCAAACGCATTCAAAATGTCAAGAAAGTATATGTTAATAAGTTACTTACATAATTTCTGGGAGCATCAATTATGGATAAAAACCTATTTGAAAATAAACTTAAAGAGTATATAAAAGACAAAACATGAAAAGCTGGGTGGACAACCATTTATATCTAAATGATTTGAAACAAGAGAAGCTGTGTTTTTTCTATAAAAGCTACATTTTTCTCAAAGCTATTTTGGAAAAAAACAATTAACTTTGAAATACATATTAAATACATTTTCAGGTATTTGGTGAGTATGAAATGTTTGGATTGGTGGAAAATTTTATATTGTCATTGAAACATATTTTTAGTCTTCTCTCAGGCATTCACAATAAATGTAGTTTTATTATGAATATATCAACATTGGTACCATTTCTCCCCTTCAGTTATCAAGAGTCACTTAGGATTAATTAGCTACTCTAAAATATAGCATAGACCAGGGGTGTCAAACTTGATTTCATTGAGGGCTGCATCAGGGTTGTGTTTGACTTCGGGGGGCCAGGGTGGGTGTGGCCAGCTCGACGTTACTCATATCGGGGGTGACTGTGGTGGCCTGAGTACTCTGCTAGTGAAAACGGGCTCCTGAGCTCCATTTTCTGCTGCCATGGCCTCCTGCAACCCTCTGCCAGTGAAAACAGAGCTTGGGAGAGCCACGTTGGCCTCCTGCAACCCTCTGTTTTAACTGGCAAAGGTTTGCAGGAGGCTGTGGCAGCCGAAAACGGAGCTCGGGAGTCCATTTTAAATGGCAGAATCACCGTAGGACAGTCCACTGTTTTTTCCAGGGTGGCCCTGCGGGCCAGATCTAAGTACCCCGCAGGCTAGATCCGGCCCCCAGACCTTGACACCCCTGGCATAAACTAAGACATTAAGAAAAGCACTATAAGGCAAACATTTAATTGTTTTCCTTTGCTGTAGATTTTATTATTTTTTTGGTTAGTTTAGAATAAGGGCCAGCTATATCTCTGAATACATTTTTTTATATGTAGCCAAAGAAAGGTTTTCTGAGTCAGAATACAAAATAGGAGTATAACTTCTGACAGTTTCTAGACACATGTTATTTTGGTGCTTTTAATATGCATGCTTCTAATTATGTTGGTATCTTTTAATTATTTCTCAGATACGCATCTAGGCTCATAGTAAAATGCTTTCATTGAATAATGCTTATCATACAGTTTACACAACAAAAGAGAAAAGACTAATCCTTCATCAGCAAACCATATTTATTTGATTCCTTTTCTATCAAAAACAGTTGAAATTTCTCTTTGAATTATCTGAAAGAAGGATTAGATAGTAAAATCCACTCTGTGCTCCGTTTTCCTACCAAGCAGTCAATAGGTCACATTCCAGATTTTCAAGAAAGGCTAGGATAGTTTCAGAAATTACCTGGCAGTGTATCAAAATAATTATTCCTTTCTTTCTCCCATTCAATGATCAACTTATCCCTTCAGTAACAAAATATACAAAGACACGTTTGATCTTGCAAATGGCAGGGGAGTCTTCTTTTTGTAGAGAAAGTGACAAAAATGGCCACAAATATCAAAATATATTCTGTGAGAGCAAGAGACATTATGTGTTTTGTTAAACATGAACTGCTAAGAAAGAATTAAATGCATCTGTTTCAGTTCATAAAATACAAACGTCTTCCATTTTATTCTTCAAGGTGTTCCCTATTTCACTGTCGAGCCAAAAGATAAGTCAGTCATCCCTGGTAGGCCTTTCCAGATGGCCTGTGCTGCAATAGGACCACCTGAGCCAGTGACAATTGTCTGGTGGATGGGTGATTCCAGGCTTGGACATCCAGATATCTCTCCCTCCACTCTAAATGTGTCAGGTAAGGTTTCTTCCTGTGATAAATAAAAACTGTTCAGAAAGGAATAGGGTAGCTAATAGGGCAAAGGTATAAACAACACTAATACTCAGTTTCGGACACAATGTAAAATTGTATCTCAAGTGTGTTAAAAAAGAGAAAAAACAAATGAGAACCCAATATAGAACTGAATTCACCAAAGACAACAGGGTTTCTAAAAATTTCTGAGTGGCAAGTAAGATAAATCAAAAACAAAGACGCCTTTCTTTCTCCCCCATCCCAGTATTTTGATGGAAAGATGATTTTATTTTCAAAATTGTTTATTGTTTGTAATGACTTGTAGGAGTGTTTCTATTTTCTATCAAATATCAAAAGCCTACTACGTGAAGTGAAAGAAAACACGGTTGGATCTACAACTAGGGAGATTTAAATGATTACCATCTAGAGCTTTGAGATTTTCAAAACAAATTTAAAGATATAGCTGTAGTGAATATTTTTCCTATGTTTAGGAGCAAATAAAAAACACTCTAGATTTAAGACAAAATGGGAGACCTGCAGAGGAGAATTTCCTGTTGATATTTATCTTAAAACTGAAAGGAAATATTGCTTCCCCAAACAGGTATATTATTTGCTTGGAAAGCCCTTAACGAAGCCCTAACATGCCCTGTTTCATTTAATGCCCGTTCTGCACAAACACTAAGGAGGAAGTGAAAGGATCAGATGAATCTACTAAAACCTTGTAAAAAGTTATAGTTCCTTAGGCATACAAGAACAAAGGTGTATAATAAGGAAGGGAAAAATACCTGGCACCAGCAGGTAAGAGCACAGAAATGCTAAAAGAAAGTAATAATAGACCAGGAAGAAAGTGGGGTGGGAAGAGACAATCTTTTCAGTGGTTAAATTGACGTATATTAAAAAGTTGATTACCTTTTCAGGGCACAGTCTGGCTTTTCTGTGTTTATATCTGCCTATACCTACAGTAGAAGATATTGGGAACGTGCTGAGTATTGTACGAAAGACCAACAAGAATGTTTTCATTGTTTGATCAGTTAATGCCAAATATGCAACTCTGAGGTTTCGTAAGAAGGTTTTAAAACTTGTTGACATCTCTTGATTCACCTTTTGATCTACTTCTGCTTGTTAACTTCAGTTTTAGTGAAGGTAATATAAAGATTGCTCCGGACAAGTTTTGACAGTACACTATGCTTTCCTGAAAGGCAGCCTCAGCTGTAGCTCAGACTTAAGCATATTTTGAAACGAGTACTGTAAGGCAAGTTGAAGATGAGATTAAAAACTCCAGGGACCATTTTCCACAGATGTATTTTCCTCAAAGCTCCCACTTCCAGTTTTCTAAGTAATGGAAACTTGGTGATATCAATTGTGTTTCTTTCACAAGCAATACCACAAGTAGTTACAAAAACACAATGAAAAATATGTGCAGTGGGGCAAATTGGACATTGAAAAGTAAGCTTATAAACTCATTCAGAATCCCATTGCTCCTCTAAATCTTCCGCAGGGAGCTTAAAAATACATTTCCACAGTCACAATAGTTCTGTGCTTCCAACCAGCATGATGTCAACAATAGTAGCAGAGTTAATGCTTTTGCCTGGGGGGAAATTGCTCATTAAGCTCCGGTCAGAGGCCTTGCTTCTTATCATTGGGCGTGTTAAGGGACAAAATAAACATTCCAAGAAACATTCCCTTTCTGATTGGCTGGCCTTCCATCCCATTGTTCTATCATAAATAATTGTAGGAATGGTGAAGCTAATTGTTACTTATCAGAAACATCCTATTTGGATAACCTCTTTCCAGTGATTTATTCTGAAGAAGAGATGACCCTTTATTGAAGGTCGGGGCGATTGGCACTAGACTCATTGGACTTAGAACTTCCCAACTTCTGGGTTCAGTCGGCATCCCATGTTCTTGTGGGAGCTGGTAATCTGTTCACATATAATATTAAGCTAGCATGTAGGTTTTTTGGCTCTCCAAATTTAACTAATGGAATTTGTAAATCATGATTAATGGCTAGGATGGGGGGGGGGTATGTAAGGGACTGATTGTTTCTACCTGTCCCACCCAGTGTGACAGGAGGGGCACACCCTGGATCTCCTCAACTAAAAATGCCATAACCCTAACCCTAACTCTGCCATCTGGAACACAATAACCTCTAAGGTTAAATTGATCCTGATCTTGTTAGCCTTTCTTAAAGCATTGAAGATCCAGATATGTCCCAAGGTTTGGGGTTTAGAGCCTTGGTGGCACAGTGGACTAAACTGCTGCTGTTAAAGTAGTACTTAGCTGCCAGCTGCCTGCAATTACTGCGAGTTCAATTCTCACCAGGCTCAAGATTGACTCAGCCTTCCATCCTTCCGAGGTAGGTAAAATGAGGACCCGGTTTGTGGGGGCAATAGACTGACTTTGTATAAAATAGAACACTGCTCAGGCGGCCCCAAAAAGCCCTACTAAGCAGGTATATACAAAAATATGAAGGCTATTGCTTAATGCATTGTAAGCCACCCTGAGTCTGCGGAGAAGGGCGGCATATATGAATCGTTCAAACAAACAAACAAACAAACAAACAAACAAACAAATAAATAAATGGTCTGTGAGATTTGATGTTCTTGTGCCATTAAGCTCTTACGGGGCTTGTTCTCAACCCTCACTGGTATTTTTAAATATCTTGTTCATATTGTTTTTGCATTGTTTTAATGTTTTTATTCTGCATCTTGCAACTGCAATTTTAAATTGATTTATCATACATACATACATGCATGCATATATACATATACATACTGTATATACATGTACAGGTCTACCTGTAAACTACCTAGCAGTTCTACCAACCTATGATAGGGAGGGATCATTTTACAGGATTTTCTTACTAGCAGGAAGCTTGTTTATGGGATCAGATGAAACTTCCTTTAAATAAGTTTCAGATTGCTCAAGCATGATTACCTGGATTTTTACAAGTTCAAAATGAAGTGGAAATTCCATTTTGATTTGAAAGCATAGATGATTTTGTTCTTCAACCATGGTCCTATTTTGACCTATTAAACTTCCTTCACATGTGCATGCAATATTCTGCTCTCTAGATAAAGAACAAATTTCGGGCCAAAATGTAGATGAAAACACAACTCTGAAAGGAAGAGGAAAGATAGAAGTTTGTCTTTCTTCACAGGGTGTGCAGACAATGGCTCTGAAGAGCTAGAGTGCTGTTTCTAATTGAAAGCTTTTCATTCTACAGCTTTTATTTCTCTAGTCTAATAGTAAAGCCAACATATATTCCCAGATATATAGTCATCATTCATATGCACATTTGTGAAACTAAATTTGTAAAATTTACAAAGGAAACAGTAACTTATGAAACTATGTTTGTGGTCCCTTTCCTGTTATAAGCTTGCCTTTGAAACAGCTTATTCACTTCACTGGAACAACCTCCCTTCCTCCCCCCCCCCCCCCAAGTACAGTGCCCTCCCTTTTGGGGTTCCAGAAAACTATTAAAACCTGGCTTTGGATCCAGGACTGGGATTCATGTATTGATGTATTTGGGGGGGCCTTATTGTGATTTGTGTTTCTTTTAAGGTTGTTTTAGTCCAGCCTTTCTGTGCAGTTTTATGTTTTAATTGTTTTATTGACGTTTTTTGGTTTTGTATGCCACCCAGGCTCTTTTGAAGTTGGATGACTATAACCAATACATTAATAAATAAATAAAAATGAATAAATAAAAATAAAAATGAATAAATAAAAATAATTTAAGGGACATGGTGAATCAGTGGCTAAGATGCTGAGCTTGTCGATAGAAAGGTTTGAATCCCTAGTGCAGTGTAATGGGGTGAGCTCCTGTTACTTGTCCCAACTTCTGCCAACCTAGCAGTTCGAAAGCATGTAAAAAATGCAAGTAGAAAAATAAGGACCACCTTTGGTGGGAAGGTAACATTTAGTCATGCCGGCCACGACCACAGAGACGTCTTCGAACAGTGCTGTTTCTTTGGCTTTGAAATGGAGATGAGCACTGCCCCCTAGAGTCGGGAACAATTAGCACATATGTGCGAGGGGAACCTTTACCTTTAACCAATAAATAAATAATAAATATACCAACATGTACACAAAACAACCACATAATTTTTGATCAGGGTTCAGTTCAGTCTTTTGAGTTGCATAAGTAAAATCTGAGCAGTGTGTGAAACCTGTAAAACTCTACCCTAAGGATTATTAAATATTTAGATTGTTTTCTGGTTTTTTTCTTAAGCATTCTTTTTTCTTGACTGATTTCTAGGTATTAACCAAAGCACAGTTTTCTCCTGTGAAGCCCACAACATAAAGGGATTATCTTCATCTCGGACGGCTATTGTTCAGATTAAAGGTGAGAAACCATTTCCTATCCTTCCACAGATGGAAACATAGAAAGAGGTTTATTCCCTCACAGGAAAAGGGAAAAAGTAGTCTAAACTAAGCTACAGTAATTTTTTTCTCCACGTTTTAAAACTGCTACACATAACCCTCGCACATTACTTCTTAGCTGATTCTTCATGCTCTCAACAGATTAAATCATTTTTTTGAAAAAAATTCACTATATTTTTATGCAGGCCCATCCCTTTATCAGGAAAATTCGCTAATAAATATAAATCATCAGCAGCTCAAGAAGGGAATGAGATACAAGGGAAGAAACCTTGTTTTAGTTTAGGAGGTCTACGGTTAGAATATCAAAGGTCTTTCTGGAAGAAAAAGGGTGCTGGAACCATAAAAATCAGGTGCAGAAATATGAGAAGATGGAATGAGTCAGAATGTCACAGCACAAACTCCAGTCTTTTGTTCTTGTGCCATGACATTATATATAGAAAGTCAATTATGTGGTTCGTGTCACGACATTGTAATGCATGCTTCATCATTAGTCTCTCCTATGGATGCCTGTGATCATGACATTGTCTACAATGTGTAAATGAGAACAGCATTCTTTTTGGCAGGCATACTGTAGATTTGGTGTCTTGGCAGCCAAAGAGTCTCCCATCATCCTTTTGCTCAAATGAACTGGCTTTTCATGAGCTATTGAAAGCAGAAGGGTACAGGCCACTGCTTAAAACAATTACATTTCAGGAAAACATTGCTTTTACATCTTTCTATACTTCGCAGCACTAAACTTTCATTTAAAGCATAACAATATTTTGCTTCTAAAGTAAGTTTTTTTCTCCTCCCACAATTTGTTCTCTTATTCAACAAGAACCTAAATGTAGGTTAAGAATAATTAATACTTTTGTAGGGCAAAGAAATATAATTGGGGCTTGATTGGCTGCATTCCTTGTTGTGCCAAATAGAATATATAAGAGTATATTGTTATGAATGAGTTGAATTAATGAGAAGAGTGGATTTTTTTTTTCTTTTTTAAAATAGTCTTATTGAAGTTTTTAATGAACAGAATACAGGCTAAACTAGAAGAAAAAAAGTTCAGAAGGTGAAGGAAAAAAAGAAAAATGCACCATAGATAAGAATAAAGACGAAGCTTCCAACCTTCATCACACTGAGTATAAGCTGATTTGTGAATTTTTCACCCTTTTTTAATGTTAAACATAACAAATTCTGTTCTCTCCATAACCTAACATTTATCTATATGCAATCCATAAATCATCTTTTTAATCTTAGTTTAGCAAATAGTTCATCAGGAGTTAACAGAAATATCAGACCACATTGGTTATTAATATTTTAGTTCATGGTTTTTTAAAAAAAACCTCTTTAAAATAAGAAAAGTTATCGCCTGCTTAGCCATTTTAACTCTTTTCTGCCTAATTCTTTAGTTCCCTCTACTGTTCATTGGCAACCCTCATCAAGCTTCGATTCCTAATATGGGTTTAGTTCTGTTTCAGTCATTTCCCACAGGTATATTATTTAATTACAAACTTGTTTTTTTTCCAAATCTTATAACTAAAATAATCAATGTTCCAAATGTCTGTGGTTTCCCAATCAGTTTAAATCTTTTTAAAATCAAAACCGCTTTTTTGGCTTTCTGCCAATTGTATATTATTTTAATTTCTTAAGAATCTGTTTAAAATGTAAAGGAAAAGAGAAAACTCACTAGGTATCAAACTAAACTCACCATTTTGAAGATCTCTAATTTCAATACGGTGGTTCACATTTTCAAATGTGATTAGAAAATGAGTTTAACTGTCTTAGTGTCCTTATGAAAGGCTCTACCATGACTGTGGAGTTAAGATGTTGTCTCCCTTGGCTTAAAGCACATAAACCTGTGGGAGATCACTGTTTTTGGTCTCTGTATGAGGAGCTGCCATTCAATGCACTCATGGACGATCTCTTGATGTCCCCTTTTCCAGAGAGATTTGAAGAACTGGTCTATCACTGGTCTTTCATTCTTCACAACAGTTTTCATCTCTGCTTATTTGTGGATTTCAGTCAGCCATGGCTCACACCAGAAGCCAAAAGAGTGGATTCTTTTCCAAAGGGCCATATATGCAGCCATAGCTATCTTGTACAGAGTGACCCTGATCCATGATGGGGAATGTAATATCCAATGAAGGTTCAGGATTCTGAAAGTTGCTTTTCTCTTAGTCAAAGAATGTAATTGCTTTGGTACTCTTTTTGACAGGGATATGCAACCATTTTAAATTGGTGAGCACATTTAGACTCTAGAGAGCACGTCTTGGCTACTTGACAAAATGACCACTGTAACCTTGCTTAATCATGAAATGACTGTTGTGGTAGGAGAAGCCAGTCATAAAGCACTCTTTTATGCAATCATCCCTATTTTTATATGGGTGATGCTGAAAGCTGGCATTTTGCTTTACAGTGCACCACCTTCTGATAGATAGACAGGTAAATAGGTAGGTAGGTAGATACAGACAGACAGACAAGACAAGTGAGACAGGAAGCCGGGGGTGGGGGTGGGGTACCATAGATATTACATGTTTTTCTAAATTTGTAGCTGGAATAAATGTTGCCAAATATAAAGTTGGAGTACAGATATCCCTTGCTTAGCAACTGGTCGTTACCATTTCCAGTTACCCCAAAGGTGCTTTTTCAAGAGACAACTGGACTTGTCTCAGACCTGGAGAAGCTTCTTAGAGAAGAAGTGAAACATCTTCAAAGAAAAACAAGAATGTCCAGTTGCCTCTTGAAAAAGCACTTTTGAAACAACCATAGCCTGGATGACTGAGAATCTCCATAGAGATTCCCAGTTACAACAATTACGAAATAGTAACTTTGAAACCAACACCCAAATTTATGACCTTCCGGGTCTGTAAAGAAAAGGAAAGCTGAAGTAAGATCATAAGCACAGTCACAACTTTGTTTAATGACTGAGTTGTTGTCCCAGTTATGATCGCTAAATGGGGACATCTCTTGGTAGAAAGATACTAGCATTTCTTGTGCACCGATCTAGTCATATTCTTTCAGATCAAATGAGGTTGATTTATGTGAAATGTCTTCACCAAAAGCATTTCTAGTAGTCATTGCCATCAATGATCCAACTCTTATACAATAATCAAGGAGAGAAGCAACCTAGAATTAAGGAGAAATTTCCTGACAGTTAGAACAATTTAATCAGTGGAACAACATGCCTCCAGAAGTTGTGAATGCTCCAACACTGGAAGTTTTTAAGAAGATATTGGATAACCATTTGTCTGAAGTGGTGTAGGGTTTCCTGCCTAAGCAGGTGGTTGGACTAGAAGACTTCCAAGGTTCCTTCCAACTCTGTTCTGTTTTCTGTTTTTCTCATACTGGTAGTTCTCACTTAATTACCAGTCACCTAAAGAATGTTCAAAGTTCCAACAGACCCCCCAAAAGTAACTTATAACCCTTCCTCAGAGTTACAACTGCCACACACCCTACATCCCTCCGGGGAGTGGGGGAGTGTCAGATGTCAAGCATTTGGCACCTGACTTGCATTTACAACTGGTTTTTCAGTGTCCTGTGGTTATGTGAGTATGATTTGCAACTTTTTTCTGGTTTCTACCTTTTTTTTTTTGCCAGAAATTGACAAAAGCCACCTATTTGGGAGAATGGATTTACTTAACATCACATGATTCATGTAACTACTGCAGTGACTGTTGTAAATATAGTCCTAAAATACTACTCAAGACAGGTGGTGACCTGCTTAGCAACTACAACAACTTGGAACCAAAATTCCCAGTTCAACTGAGGCTGTTAAGTGAAGGCTTCTATAATGATTTTTCATCCATCTTGCATTATGCTGGTATATTATACTTTTTGTTAAGGCCAGGTTGGAAGCCAAATACAGAACTAGTGAAAAGGACAGGCATAGAGTGACACTAAGAAAGAAAATACTGAGGTTCACCTATAGTTCAGTAATTTGTTTAGGTTTTCTTGGTTTAGAATGATCTGTGAACTAGTGCTATGCCAGCCCGCTCAAGGGTATAAGATGCCTCTTGGGCAGGGGTGAAATCTATCAAGTTCTGACAGGTTCTGGAGAATTGGTTGTGGAAATTTTGAGTAGTTTGGAAAACCGGCAAATACCACCTCTGGCTGGCCCCAGAGTGGGGTGGAAATGGAGATTTTGCAGTGTCCTTCCCCTGCCATGTCCACCAAGCCACGCCCACCAAGCCACACCATGCCCACCAAGCCACGTCCACAGAACCGGTAGTAAAATAATTTGGATTTCACCACTGCTCTTGGGCACCTTCCACAGGTGCAAAGCTTTACATTTATAGAACGATTTGGAAGGAGAGATGTTTGGCACTGTAAGCCAGTTTTGATCTGAACAGGCTTACTGTTAACGTTGGGGTGGGCAATGTCTTCTAGATCAGGAGCTGGAATTAAGTTTCTCAACCTGGCAGGGTGCTGAAAGCCTTCTGGTGAAATAATGGCATAAACTGAAAAGATGGGCCTGAAAGAAAATGAACAATTTTCTGCTCAGCTCTGGAGATAGGTGGGCATCAGAGTGAGAATGAGAGCATTTTTTCCTTACAGAGGAAGTGCGGTTCCAAATCTCCAAAACTGCTGCTGAAAATCAGTATTTTACTGTTGTACTATTTTACAAATTTTACTGTTGAATTTCAGTACTGCGGTTGTGGGGTATTCTTGGAGCTGCATGTGTTATACAGTCTGGGTTATGTTCAAACCAGGTCATTAGATTGCTTCCAACAAATCACAGTGAGGGTGAAAAAAACCTTGATTTTATTTATGGATGCCACTTTCTAATTGATTTGACCCACTCTAACAGTGGGAAAGAATTTCAAACTTCTTGAAACTGTGATCTGATCCAGAGTGGATTTAATTCTTTAACTCAAGGGTGTCAAATTTGATTTCATTGAGGGCTGCATCAGGTTGTGTTTGAACTCAGGGGGCCAGGGTGGGTGTGGCCAGCTTGAAGTCACTAGTGTCAGGGTTACCTTTGGCAGCCCAAGTGCTCTACCAGCCAAAATGGGCTCCCAATCTCCGTTTTTGGCTGGGATGGCCTCTTGCAACAGTCTGTCAACAGAAATTGAGCTTAGAAGGACCGCGTGTGGCCCTCACGAGCTCTGTTTTCATTGGAAGAGGGTTGCAGGAGGCCGTCTCAGCCGAAAACGGAAATTGGGAGCCCATTTTCACTGGCAAAGGCACTGTGGCCAGTCCTTCGCTGTTTCCAGATTTAAGCATCCCTTGGGCCTTCAATTTAACACCCCTGCTTTGACTCTTCCGTTCTTAACAGAAAACTGCACTTTCTTTGTTTGGAGGCAATAGACTGCCCAGCAAGGATTGGAACTGAGTCCCCTCTTCCTAACGGTGACCAAAAGTTAGTTCTTCTAAGGTTTGGAGCTTTGGAGAGATGAGGAGAAGATAGATTTAGGTTTTCAGTTCCGACTGAATTTTCAGATATATTTAGAACTCTTTGGGCAAGATATTTGAAAGCACTGCAAGTAAACAAAATATGAGGAATTTCTGTTCCAGAAACTAATGGCAGGCAAATTACTAGGCAAGATCTAAAGGTAAGAGAAAGTGTTTGCCAAGCAAGGAGTGGGAGTTGGTTTCAAGAATCAGTAGCAACATGAATGGAACCATTGAGCCATGAGTGGGAACAGGAGATGACGGGAGCAGTGAAGGGGTGGATCTGAGAGAACATATGGAGAGTGAGGAGCTTGAGAGTAAACGAGGGGAACATGGGCCAGAACAAGAGAAGTGAGAGGCAACCAGCTTGAATTTATATTTAAAAAGACAACAAACCAAGGAAGAAATTGGAAATAGTTTTCTCAAACCAGCAGTGTCATCAAAATCTTTACCCTTTTTATTTCTAGTGTTTACCAAAAAAAAAAGTGTTATGATTAGGCAACTGCTCCTATGCATTCCCACTTTCTTTTCCTGTTTATTGGCAGTTCCTTGTACTTTCTCATATTCCTTTCAAACATGTGTTCTATGATGAGACTCATCCAAATTGTGACTTTATTTCATTTCAAATTTATCCTGTCTTCCTATATACTTTTAATGAAATATTGCCAATGAATGTCACAATGACAACAGTGATAAAGTACAAATGAAAAAAAGAAAAAGAAATTAATCTCAGAATGCTTATGGAAAGAGGACGTCTGGAGCTTTTTCAAGCAAGACTGAATTGTGAAGACGTGTTCTTTCCTAGCATCATTTGCAACGTAATTAGTGAGGAGATGTAGCAGTTTTTAGCCTATTGTCCAGGACGATCTAAACCAGGGGTGTCAAACTCAATTTCATCAGAGTTGTGTTTGACCTTGAGGGGCCAGGGTAGACATGGCCAGCTTGGTGTCACTTGTGTCGGGAGTGCCTGTGATGGCCCGAGCGCTCTGCCAGCAAAAATGGGCTCCTGAGCTCCGTTTTCAGCTGTGCTGGCCTCGTGCAACCCTCTGCCAGTGAAAACGGAGCTCGGGAGGGCCTCCCGCAGCTCTCCCGAGCTCCATTTTCGCTGGCAGAGGCACTGTGGGACAGTCTTTCGCTGTTTCCGGGGCAGCCCCATACACCAGATCTAAGCACCCCATGGGCCGGATCTGGCCCTCAGGCCTTGAGTTTGACACCCCTGATCTAAACCAAAAGGGTCGAAGAGGGATGGATCATTCCTTGAAGTTGCCAACTTCTGTTTGGTTCTGTGTTGTTGGCTTTTGTATTCATAAGATCTATAGGTAACCTCTGGAAGTGGTATCCGCAATATTCAGTACCTAGTGTGACTAATGTGTAGAAGACATTACATTTTTGTAATGTCCTATATGGCAGAAATGAATAAAATAAGGGCAAAGAATGATAGATTCTACTCTGTGTGGCTTGCCCCTGACATCATACATCTAATCTAGCCTCCTCTGTGCATTATCTGCAGATGCGTAAGAGAAACAGTTCTTGAACAGTGGTTTCTCTTCTGAAGTATTCAGATATGGAGTAATAGCGTAATTAAAAACACATGACATTGGGGAGTGCCTGCCATATGCATATATAACGCATGAATAAAGTTGGTTCAGGCTGTGGAAATTCTGAAGTAGTGCAAAGGGTTGGGTGTAGACTTTTTACCCATCAATGTGATTTGTTTTCCTAATTACCAATTAATGTAAGTTTTCTGGGCAGTTGCCAAAACTGCTCAATATTACATCAAACAACAAAGAAGAGAAATAGATTACAAATTCAGAAATCAAACTGTAAACTGTAAATTATTTTAAAGCCCATAATCAGTAATAATAGAATAGAATAATACCGGTAATTTAAAAAATTCAGTTGTTTTAAAATAAACCCAAGAAACAAATTTCTCCAGTAAATCAGATTTATTATTGGGTGCTATGTCAAAAGATCTTCTCACTTAATCGTAGGGGGAAGAGAGGGTATTACACAACCTAATTTGGAGAATATAGAAATTTGGGCAGGAAAATGTGGAAAAGGTCGAACTTCTTCCATACAATAGTACCCTGTTTCCCTGAAAATAAGACTTCCCCAGATAATAAGCCCAATCGGGCGTTTGAGCGCATGCACTAAAATAAGTCCTCCCCTCCCGAAAATAAGCCCTCCCTGAAAATATTTAAACACATGCACAGCCGGTCCTCGCCATTTCCTCTGGTTAGGGTTAGGTAGACAGAGCTGGAAATCAGGTAAGATGGCAAGAGGAGCCCCGTCTTGCTCCACGTGCCCCAAAATAATAAGACCACCTTGAAAATAAGGCCTAGCGCTTATTTTGGGGTTCAAAAAATATAAGACAGGGTCTTATTTTTGGAGAAACATAGTACTGATACAAGCACATAGAAGCTTCAGCTGATACCAGATTTTTTTATACAACCTTGAAAATGTTGGAATTACAGTAATTGAGCTTGCCAAAAAACTATGACTCATAATCAGGGGACTAAGGGTTTTCCAGCTAAATGAGAGTTGCTTGCCTGCACCATCAGTGACTCCAATGACTTCAGAGCAATTGCAACCCCTTTTGTGTTTGCTGAGATTAAGAGAAAGTGATGCTGTTCTGACATTGGGTGATGTATTATCAGATGAATTTCATTACATACCCAGAATTTTTACAAGCCTCATAAACTTCAGAATGAGATAGAAGTTTTAAAAGGGTTGATGGTCTTGATTAGCTCAACAGAATGAACATAAATGGATGCTTGGTGACTGATGTAGGGTGGCTTGTTCGCTAATAATGATTTAAAATGTCACATTTTGCATTTTCACGGCATATTTTTTATAAAAATTGAACAAACGTGTCTGAATTTCTGTAGATTTTCTGTTAATCCTGTTCTTCTCCAATGTTTTAGTAATGACAGCTACTTTGCTGTAGCAATTAAGTCACCAGGCTAGGAACCAGGAGATGCTAGACCAATCTTAGGCATAAAGTCAGCTGGGTGATCTTGGGCCAGTCACTTTTTTCAGCCTTAGGAAGGCGACAATGGCAAGCCAGCCAAGATTTGCCAAGAAAACTGCCGGACACAACCTAACGGAAGAAAATGTGTTTTTGTACGTGTGTGTGTATCAGTAGTATTATAGGAGACACATGCAAGTATGACATAGGGGTAGTACTATGCCATGTTATTTGAAAGGTTTAAGAAATGTCAGACTACTATCACTTGACTCTCAGACTCCATAACAGAATGTTTTTGAAAGCAACAGATGTTCCTTATTTTCTCTGTTTAACCATCAACTCGGAAAAAAAGATATGCAATGTTAATCAGGATTTATAATGTCATGAGCAGGCTACCTCTGTTCATTCATAGCTCAATTAGCACCTCTCAGGGATCTTGTCCAAATTCCCCAGACTGTAGCACTTGCACATTTCTATGTAAATAACCGCTCAGTTTTGCATATGTTAAAAAATCTTCCTTCTGTTTCAGCAATCCCTTTCCCACCTCTCAATGTGACAGTCACTAACATCACCAGCAACAATGCCAGTGTCACTTGGCAACCCGGATTCGATGGCCTTTCCCCCCTACACTCTTGTACAGTACAGGTATGAAATGATTACATATGTGTCCTTCTCGAGACTAAACTACTAAACATTATTGCCCGACAGAACTTGTTTTCTAATTTGAGCTTCCACTGTTATAAACAATGGCGCTTTATAAATTCCCCATTACTTAATCTAATGTTATTTGTTTGACTTTGTCACAAACAGCAGACGAGGGAAAAAGTTAATCTGCATTCAAACAGACCTCTAATTCTGTGTCCAGACCTTGATAAAATGCTAAGGATCAGAATGAAGTTATTGTTGGGAAAATAGGAGGAGGAAAGAGTATTAGGTATATTAGCCATCTTGATTTATTTATGGAAATAATAAAGGTGGGATAAAAAATATCTAAAGGAGAGAGGAAGAGAGAGGGGGAGGGAGGGAGGGAGAGAGAGAGAGAGAAAGAAAGAAAAGGACGGAGAGAGAGAGAGAGAGAGAGAGAGAGAGAGAGAGAGAGAGAGAGGGAGGGAATAAAATCTTGTTCAGAAGTGTGGACTGTGAGCCAAATTGGAATTGGTATATCTTTAAAACTACTGATATGCAGCCAACAAGGGGTTTCGACTTGAAGGCAGAGATGGCCTGATAGGCCTTTGAATCCTTTAAATGTCAAAGGACATTATTTGACCCCATTTGTCATCAAATCCTAGAAAATATGGCATCTTTTTAATGCCATAATTACTGGTAAATATATATACTTGGGATCATACTTAATATTATGGATAACTAAGGCATATTACTGTTAATTTTTTCCCAAAAAAATAAAAACGAATAAAATGGACTTGACTTTACTGAATCTTACAGTTTCATTACGTTCTACCAGTCAAGCTTCCGTTTCTACTTTTCATATTCAGTGTTGGAACAAGTTATATTTCTGTCTCACATGCCCTGGTTTTACAAAGACTGCAGGTTTCATCTGGACATCCCTTGTCACCATGAGTGACAAAACTGCCCTTTGAAATGGCATAGGAGGATGCTAATGGGGCGTCTTTACTGCAGGAAAGGGGAGGAATAAAAACATTCCCAGATGTAAGAGTTCTTGCCAATGAGGAAACATTTGGCCCATAACTCCATAGGAAACATTATAAAGCATTTCTGAAGCTATATTGTCGTGGAGCTCCAGGAAGAAATATATAAATCATGAACGGACCATTTCATGTTTGAGTTTCAGATAAAGACAGAGAACTTGAGGGATTTTCTGCTTCAGGTACAAAAATCACTTAGTTGTTGGCGATATTGCAGCAAGGCTGAGGAACATGTGCCTGCTCCTGCTATGTCTCAAGCATCAAATCTTCTGAGGCCTGTCCCAACAAGAATCACTGAACAATAGGCAATAACAAGCTTTGCAACCTGATCATGCATTGGAGCAATTGATTGTGGTAATTGCGTCTCAGATTGAACCAGTTCACACAGTTCTCCGATGTGTTGTTGTCAAAACTGAGCTGCAGGTGTCCCTGAAGCAGAAACACCAGAGGCCAAAGTCCTGAGGGCGTGGCAGAGTCAAGAATAAGAAAGAGCACACAAAACAAGGGTGGAGAACTTTTTTTCACTTTGAGGCATACATACACTCATAAGATGTGCATTCATTCCATGGCTACATTCCAGCAGTGGGCAGACCAAAGCCAAAATTGGAGTTGACCAAAGCAACACCTACAAATTCCTGTCATACTTATACTCATCCTGAAATGAAGAAGCTGAGACTTAATTTATACCATGAAGATACTGTCTGTAGGAAAGAAGACCCTGTGAAATAGACATTTGCAGTTGTTATTAGAGATGTTGTCAGACCTGGAAGCCATCTTTTACAATTGAATGTTATTTTGATTACACATCACCCACACTCTATACAATCCCCCCCTCCCAGTTTCCCAATTTTGTCTTCTAAAATTCAAATATACAATGTAGGAGTTCTCCTAAGTTTTTAATGTTGAGACAACCTTGGTGATGGCAGTAATTTTTTTCTGAGATGATCTGCTCTACCAGCTGTGGCCCTGTCTAGAGAAGATCTATGCATGGATTTAACATTTAGGTTGGACTGCTGTAATTTACTCTACCTGGATTTGTTTTTGAAATTTTCAAAGATGTTTTGGAATTTTCTGTTGATGAGAAAGTGGCTAAATTTATTTGTTCAGATGTTGCCTATATTCTGCAAAGTTTTGGAGGTATAAATAGTTCAAAATCTTATTGCCACTACTCCAAAATTATAAATTTAGACTTTGTATGCTGAGGTTCTCTCTACTCTAGTCTTCTTGTGGTAGGGAGGGAGGAGAGTATTATAGCCAGTCTCTTTGTTTACTGTTAGTAGATCATTCAACATTTTATTTAACAAGACCACATTGTCTGAATAGATCAGGGATGTCAAACTCAAGGCCCGCAGGCCAGATTTGGCCTGTGGGGTGCTTAGATCTGGCCTGTGGGGCCGCGCTGGAAACAGTGAACGACCGGTGCCTCTGCCAGCAAAAATGGAGCTCAGGAGCCCGTTTTTGCTGGCAGAGCTCTTGGTCCACCCCAGGCACCCCTAATACAAGTGACGTCAAGCTGGCCATGTCCACCCTGGCCCCCCGAGGTCAAACACAACTCAGTGAAATCAAGTTTGACACCCCTATTACTATTAATATAAACTGTTTGTCAAAAGGTTCAGAACTTCACATTTATGGTCAGAATTGGTTTCTTTTTTCCAGTGTTTTGCCAGCACTATCCAATCACAATGACCAAATGTCTGCTGCCAGTTGTGTGTGCGTGTGCATGCATGCACATCTCTCCAGTTTGTTATCTTTCTGTCCTCTTATAGGAAGTGCCCTCTTAACTCTTCACTTGCCTTAGTAGGGTGTAACTGCTGTATTGTTTCATCACATTGGTCACCCAAGTAACAATGGGATCAGATGACGCTGATACTTTTGCTAGCTGTTCTGTTGCCATTGAACTCTGATTTTGGTTCAAAGTACCGGTTAGGCTCTAAAACTTAGATGGTTTGAGACCAAATTACCCAAAGGATTTTTTCCCCCTCTGCATTTAGATTTGTGCTGAGCTGCCTGACTCTGAAACAAGTGCAAAGGGAAAATCCCTTTCAGCTGTCTTCTGTTGGGTGAAATCCCTTTCTTTCAGGTCTGGGAAAATCCCGTAAAGCTCACTTATTCTAGTGATTTTCTTTTAAACTAGTTGAGTTGGCACGATAAATGTAACTCTTCATGGATTTTTAAACTGGACAGTTAAATTTTATTTGCTAGTGTCCTACAGCTTATTTGGGCACTGGAGATTTCTGTTTATTACCCGAATACTTGAAAATTGCCTTGAAAAGTTTTACCGTAGAGTGAAGAAAGGATTGGAAAACGATAATGTCTGGTTGATAGCATCATACAAATATATGTATGTGCAGTATATATTTAGATCTGTTGGCCACCAATCACTGCAACATACATACTTGTGTCAGATATTGGGATGCAAGTGCATAATTTACATGAGGAGCTTACACACCCATGATATCATTTTGTTGTCGTCATGGCTTGTGGTAGATGCTACTGCTAAAGATGCTGATCACAAAGAGTTAGGTTTGGAAAAGCTTCCTATATTCCTCAGTTGATGGTGTTTTTCAATCCTCTTTGACAATACAGTTTTGGAAGACCAACTGCAGTCCAAGAGGAAGAAAAAATTAACTCTTCCCTTCCAGGAGCAGCACATTAGAAACAGCCTTTTTTCCCCAAGAAAATATTCTTCTTTATTATTACTTTAATTAATTTTGCTTAAATTTTTATCTGTGACTTGTATCTGTTCTTTGAGTTAATTTAGTGTAACACACCAAAAAACATTTAGTGTCAATGCAGTGCTTCTTTTTGATAGCAACTGAGATGATGGGAAAGGACTATAGATCCTTCCGGTTGACTAGGCAAGAAACTGCAAGAATAGCTTTCCAAAGACACAGAAAAATCAGCTAAGTAGATTTGTTGTTGAGGAGTTAACAAAGCCATTATATATATATATAAAAAAAAAAATCCAGGAATTTACATGGAGTACAATTGGCTAGAAACAGGAAGGATAATTTCATTTGGGCTTTGTTTTGGAAATGGACTGGTGTGGCACAAAGCTGTTTACTTGTGACTTTGAGAGAAATGACTGGGCTGGAGTTTTGCAATCCTTGAAGCAAAGGCTATATATATCTTGAAGTAAGTAGTATGTTTTATATTTCTTGCTGCGGAAAGCCATGAGTCAGCCTGGACAAATGAGTTCAGCACTGCAAATTTATTATGGGTTTAGTTCTTCAGTCTGGGCATCTATAATGAGAGATGAGAATTTCAGCTGAGAATTCAAGCCCCCTTATTCTAAATGACCATCTCTATAGATTAATGTAGCTACCCTGGACTCCTCTAGGGAGTTGTTATAGCAATCAGTATTCTTAAATTTTTTTTTTTTAAAAAAAACTTCTTCCAAAATATTTGAGTGATTGCTTGATTAAGATAAAAATGTCTCTCTTAAGGCATTGATTTGTGGTGACTGCATGGACACAACTATGATTAGGACTAATCAAGCTGACAGAACAAGACGTTTGAGGGATGTTACAGAAACAGAAGTGGGGAAGAAAGAAAGAAAAACGGAACGGTTGTTTTTAAAGCCTCGGGTTCTTAAAGATTTAGCTCAGCCCTGTGATGGAGCCATGGACTAAACGCAAATTCTCCCTATGCTTTTGGCCGCAGCTTATACTTAATCCTGAGGGACAAAGAAAACTGTAACTTTGAAAGCATGAGCAACCAGGTAGAGACTGTAGTTTGTCTATTTTATTCAGTTTCATTAGATAGGCAGAATGCCCTCTTACCAATGACTTTCAAGAAACCAAGGAGGCCTTTGAGCTAATGGCACTACCCCTACTCCTTGCATGCATCCCTCCCCTGCACGGTGTTTATTGCTGTTTTCTTGGGACACTTGACAGATCAAAATGAATTTCCTCTTGCACATTAGAATTCTGCCTGCTTGTACTAGGTACAGCCTATTCTTCCTAACGTGCACGTCCATCGGTCACCGCACACAGTGCTAATCTCTCTAAGTTCCAGGCTCCTCCCTTCAACCATTTTTTTCCACGGCTGAAACGGAGAGAGACAGAAGCAAATTGCAAACTTCTTAGACAGTGGATTCTACCCCCATCCCTCTTTATATCCATTTCTGTCCCATGCTGGGAAAAACAAAGAAGCATTTCATTCTCTGATCTGTCAAGTTTAGTGAGGCAACCATGATCTAGTATAAAAAGATCAACTGGAGCTGAGAGTTACCACAGCAAAGAAATGAAAATGTGCAGTTAACTTGTAAACATTACTGCCTTCTGAGTCATCTTTCTACTACTAGCAGTCCCTGGTGCTTGCAGGAAAGGAAGGGTTGTTATTTTTCTAGGGCTGGAGAAAATATATGCCTGTAAAGATACCATTATGAAAAGCAGGCTCACTCATACTGTCATCTCTGGCCATAACGCATACAGTACAGAAGAGAAGAATACAGACTGCAGAATCTGTTTCATTGGAGTTGATGCTGTATACAAAAGATATGTGTGGATGCCTAACGTGAAATAAATGGTGTGTGTTTTTTGTTTAATAATAATTGTTTGACTAATTGAACAGGTTTCTCTTTGAAACTAAGAGAGATGTATGATGTGAAAAAAGGGAAGCAATAAAAATGTCCAAAAGAGGTTGGTAAAAAAAAAAAGACATCTAAGTACAAACCTCAGTTGGCCAGAAAGATTAAAAACTGCAGCTAGATGCAAGGGTTATTTTCATGTACCAGTTTTCCACCTCTTGGGTCTTTTTTGGTTTTTTTTTAAGGCAAGTTTGTTTTTTAAAAAATTCTTTCATCATACATATTTTATGAACAGAGTGTTGACCGGGTCCCATCTTATACATCTTATATGTAATCAAAATCATCATTATAATATTTCTTAATCTTCCTATTTTTTCCAATATTCATCTCTTTTGTGTAATCCTTTATCACAAGTTTATCATTTTTCTCCATATCTTATTATTTCAACTTCTGCCATATTAATTCCCCCCCTTATTATTTATCATTTTCAATTTTATATTTGAATAACATCACTTTACGCCTTATATTTCTTCTCAATTACAATTGCTCCAGTTGTTTACAATCTTTCTTCATTTCCGGAAGTGTCTCTCTAATTCCTTTTTCCCAATCATTAACAGTAAAACATTCATCTTAATTTGCATTGTTATCAAAATTAATAATATTATTAAATTACTTATTTTTACCTTTCCATCTGCTGTGGTTTATCACAAACATGTTCTATTTCTTCTTTGCAAAAATAATCACTTTCATGATTTCAACATTGTTATTTTCTATACAATTAGCATTTTAAATGTTTTAATTTAATTTTAATTTACATTGTTATCAAAATTAATAATATTGACAAATTACTTATTTTCACATTTCTATCTGTTAGGATTTAATGTAGACAAATTCTATTCATTCATCTTTATCATATAATCACTTATAATCAGTTTCCACCATATCTTATTTTTTCAACTTCTGCCATGTTATCCTCACGTATTTCTTTATCATTTCATTTCAATGCTTTCATCTAGCTAAACATCACAGTATATACTATATTTCTTCTCTTTTACCACTACTATAACAATTAAAATTTCATTCTAATTTAAAAAGCTATCAAAAACACTATTATTATTATATTGTCCACTTTCCCATTCCCATTTATTAATCTATTTTATGTATATTTGCTAATGTTTACCTCATCATCCTTCATCTTTAACCATCATCTCAAAATCTTTTTAGTATCCTCTTTTCTAATAGTTTTTTGCACGACCCTTTATCTTGGTCTAATTTCCAAGATATATGTTACATTTCATCATCTGGCTTCCTTTTATCTTTTGTTGTTGTTGTTGTTGTATTGTTTGAACATCCCTCACCAAAGTTTTCCCTTGTCTCTTCCAGATAGTCCCCTTTTTCCCTTTTGTCTGTTTCTTTTTTAGGGGGGATTTTCCCTTTTTCCTCTCTGCTGTTTTGACATTCCCAAACGTTTCTGTAATATTTTCTTTCTGATTTCTATTTTTTGATACTTTCTCTTCAACATTGCTAATTTCTTTTCTTCTTTAAAATTAAAATGTTCTTCTCAATTATTAATTATTACCCAAATTCAGCAACAGTCAAATCCAATTATGAAGCTATCACTCCTTAAATGTTCTCACAGTGTCCAACTTATCTTCTTCTATATGGCCAAGGTTGAAATTTCCAGCTGCTATTTCTTCTGTTTTGTCTATTTGAATAGAATATTACAGTACTTTTTTTCCCTTCAGCAGATGGCACTCTCTGTTTCTACTCCGTTACTAAATAGTCTATTTAATCCAATTGTTTATCCAGTAATTTTTTAAAGTTCTCTTGTGAGTTATTGTTATCTTCCGAAAATATTTTTCCCTTTTAAAATCTTTTGCTTTTCCCAAATTTCCAAATCCAAGACTTTCTCTTAGATTCTTTATATTACAGTTCACGCTTTCTCTTTGCTCCATGTGTGTGATTTCCACCACCACCCCCCAAATGCCAGATAGCCGCTAGTCCAAGCTCCGGAATTCTTTTAAATCTTCAATTTCAACTTTTCTTAATATAATTTGGCATTATCTCACCCAGTTCTAGCACTCCGTCCAAACGCTACTCCTGCACAATTCTTAGGTTCAGTTGTCCCAGCTTTAAGGTGGCCGCCCTAAAATTGCCCCTGCTGCTGCTTTGGGAGAGCTGTTTCTGTTCCAGCGAGGAAATTGCCAATTCCTCACGGTCCACGAAATGCATCTCCTTTCTTCACCATCCCTACAAGACGGCTATGGTTAGAAAGCCTCCTGTCAGTGGTTCTTCTGGCTGGATTTCGCGCGGCTCATTAGAGCCTGCTATTTTCTAGTCCGTTCCCACTGCAACATCAACTGGAAGTCCTCCGCTTCTTGTTGATCTCCAGAGGTGACTGCAATTCCAAGAATTCTCACCTGTGAGATCTCAGAACTATTGTAGGACATATGAGATTTCTCATTTTTTCCATTAGTCAAGTTTGTTGGAGTTTTACTGAAGCTGTAAAGGTGGGGGGGGAGGAAATGGTTCTGGTTGTATTTATGGAATACACTTGTTTGTTCATCAAGACCCATGAAACATTGGCAGTAGCTTTCAAAATATAAGGTTACTCTAATCTCAAATTTTTGGTCCTTGTGTGCTTGCTATTATCATTATGCAAATCTTTTGATTATTCTAGCATTTTCTTCTGTTTCACAGGGTTCAACTGTTTGAAGGATTCGTCACTGCATGTCAATGGCCCAAAGCCAAGATGATGTGTAATATATCATTTATTTGATGCAACTCTTCTAAGGATTTATGAATGTCTTCAATGACGCATTTTATGTGAAATCCATGAATCTGTTTGTTCATGTTTTTGCTTTATCCCTTTATCTCAACAGGTGACTGACCTGCAGGAAGAGGATGAGGTGGTCACTGAAGTTTTCTCTGTCCCTCCCTTTACAAGGGCTTTACCAGGTTTAAAGCACGCCACCAATTACAGTGTTCGTGTTCAGTGCTCTAATGAGATGGGCAGCTCTCTTTTTTCAGATTGGGTCTATTTTCAGACCCTGGGATTAGGTAAGACTTAGAGGAAGGGGTTAAATCTAAAATTTGTTACTACCGGTTCTGTGGGCATGGCTTGGTGGGGGGGGGGGTGTAATGTGACTGGGTGGGCGTGGCCATTTTTTTTTTTACTTTTAAAACCATTTTTTCTACAACCTCTTCGGCGAAGAAGTTGTAAAAAAATGCTTTCAAAAGGCTCTGACGATCCCAGCTGAGTTGCCTGATCGGCAGAGACTTTTTTTCTTTTAAATGCCTCTGCCAATCAAGCAACTCCGCTTGGATCGTCAGAGGCATTTAAAAAAAAGACCCTTTTTTTTTCTTTTAAATGCCTCTGATGATCCAAGCTGAGTTGCCTGATCGTTAGAGGCATTTAAAAGAAAAAAAGTCTCTGACGATCAGGTAACTCAGCTTGGATCGTCAGAGACATTTAAAAGAAAAAAAGGGTTGTTTTTTTAAAAAAAGCCTCTGATGATTATGCGGCTCAGCTGGGCATGGGGCGGTGGGAGGGAACAGGGATTTTTGCTACCGGTTCTCCGAACCACCTGCCTCCATCGCTACCAGATTGGGCGATCCAGTCCGAACCAGGAGTATTTCACCCCTGCTTAGAGGGCTGAGTGCACGAAACTCTTAAAAAGTATTGTTTTTTGTTGAATCAGAAAACATTTGGAAAATAGCAACTCTCCTGATTAATTGAACAGATATACTGCATGTCTGATTAAACAAAGATTGCAAGGAACGTGCAAAACTCAGGGCTGGTTCAAGCGATCAATCATCAGCCTCCATGGTTGTTGCTCTCTATTGTACAGTTAATTGGAAACTCTGAAGCTGTTATTATTTTTTCCAAGTAGAATAGAATAGAATTCTTTATTGGCCAAGTGTGATTGGACACACATCTGGATAAATGGATGTTTCAGTGTTTAGAACTTGTTGAAAAGGTGGGAAACCTTATAGAACAGTGGTCTCCAACCTTGGCAACTTTAAGACTTGTGGACTTCAACTTTGCATCTAGGTGCAAAGCTGGCAGAGGAATTCTGGGAGTGGAAGTCCACAAGTCTTAAAGTTGCCAAGATTGGGGACCCCTGTTTTAGAAGACTGTGTAGAACTTAACCACAAATTTCCTAAATGATTATTAATAGCATTTAAGATATCTTTAGGATTTCCTAAAGCTCTTCTGTACTTTGAGGCTTACCATTCAGTAGTACTCTTTAAACAGCACAACAGATACATTGTGATTTTCTTTCCCTTGCAGCTCCAAATTGTACTCCACAAAATGTACACATTATCCAAAGAGATTCTTGTCTGATTTTGGAATGGGAAGCAGTAGCACCAGAAATGTTTGGAGAGAATGCCTTAGGATACAGGTTGGAGTGGAGCCAAGATAACATAACTCAGGTAATAAACCAAGAAACATATGCTCTTGGTGGAGCAGGACAAAGTCTATTTAGGATAATATTTTCTAACTTTATAGAAGTTTAATTAACCCATAGATCTTTATAACCAGTGTTAAATGACCTTCATAAATTGAAAATGTTGCTAATAGATTTCATTGTGGCAGTGAGTTCTAAAAAGTAATAATTTGAATGATTAAAAAAGCAGCTTGGTTAGAATGAACTACCAATAAAAGCAGTTGGGCCTCCATATTTGTAAGATGTGTATTCACAGATTTGTGTTTTTATGGTGGCAGTTGCGAAATTTATCATACTAAAAATTTGGCTGCTCCTTGTTGAATATACTATGTAATGGTGTTCAGTTTCGCAGTGAGAAATGTTTCTTTGTGTACTGTCTGTGCATTTATTCTACATCTGGTTTTGTTTAACTTGCTGATTAAGGCTGGAGAATTATGCTCTCCTCAAAAAAATAGAACAAATACTTTAAAAATTGAGCATTTCAAACGTGACCCCAGATATAACTCATATCATCACAGACAGATCTGGATTTAGTCTTGGGGAGTATAAATTAAAAATTAGCCACTCTGATAGGAATAGATTTGCTAGTATGGCTGAAAGCAAGAAATATTAGGGATTGAAGAGGTAATGCTGCTTCTTTTAAGGCATACCTAAATGTAGAAAGCCTTACAATTTTCATGCTTGGGATGGGCTTCTCTTCACGGCAGCTTAGATATTAGACATGCATATTGTATTTGCTCTTTGGACTGCAAAAACTGAGTAAGGAATAGGATAGCAAGACTAAAAAGTTGTCTGCCTCAACATGAATTTTCCAGTTTAATGCCCTACTACTTCACATACTCTTTTACCAGTGAGATACTGAGGATCACTTGTTCTGTTATCTAGTACTACTGATTCTTGCAAATTTGAATGCCAGATATAAATTGTATTTTGTGCCCAGTTTTTTTAACTTAGCAATGATAGGACTATTGTATACCAATGCATTTAGTCAGCTATTTTTAGGGAACCGAATCAGGGTTCTGTTAACTGATATTACACTGCTCCTTTCTTTTAATAACAATGGTAATAGTTTGCTGATACCGTGTTTTCCCGAAAATAAGATGCTGTCTTATATTTTTTTGAACCCTGAAATAAGCACTTGGCCTTATTGCCATGTACTCAAAAGCCCGATTGGGCTTATTATCGGGGGTGTCTTATTTTGGGGGAAACAGGGTATAGCAAACAATTGAGGTACAAGTGGCCCCAGACCAACATACACCAATCATATATGCAGGAGATATCTGGGAAGGAAGATTTAATTCTTATGACGATTATTGTATGGATGGCATTTTATTTCTAAGCTAAAAAAAATATTTTGTGCAATAATTCCATCCTTACATGGAATTAGGCTTGGCTCAGAGACCACAGTTCAATTGTGCAATAAATAATGCCTCAATTTAGTGTAAAACCAAATCATCAGTTATTTACTATGTAACTGTATGACAAAGACTACGCCTGAGTCTTGATTTCCGGGCTTTGAAGCACAGAATTTATTTGATGAAAACCAGTGAATTTCATAAAGGTGGGAAATCAGGCAATGACAGCAAGTAGCTTCACTGGGTAGAACAATTCACACTCTGAATTGCCCTAGAATAGCTTTGCTTATCAACGCAAACTGTGCAGGCAAGCACGGGTTGTACAGGAGGTGCTGGAAGCACAAATAACTTCTTATGGTTGTAGCCAGTACTGTTTTCTGGAAAGGGCAGATAACAATAGACTTGCAAGAAACCATAATCTCAAGATTACTAGATAACTTGGAACAGAGGAAATCGATTTTGTGATTCAAAGGTAATAATGAACAAGTGTCACTTGAATGACAATGCACCATTTGTGGTTTTCTGGTTACAGGGGGAAATGATTGTGAAGGAAGCAAGAGCTAACCTTTCTATGTGGAACCCCTTAAAAGACCTTATAATCAAAGTCTGCATACTCAGTTCAGCCGGTTGTGGACCTTGGAGTGAGCCCTTACTGCTTACATCCCAAGATTTAATAGGTAGGTGGCAAATGTAGGAAGCGTTTGTGTTTGAGGAAAATGGGCTGTTGTTAATATGGTACATCAGATGAGGAACAGTGAGAGAGCTGGTACCATTGTATTTCTCTGGCTGTGCTCTTTCCAATATTCCCAGCTGCATATGTATTATGTTTTCACAGATGAGAACCAAGCAGCTTCAAACAATCTAGCAGAAGCAGGGACTGGCTGAGACTATTACAAATTTTCTCTGTAAGGGAACGTTTGACATTAGAAGGAAAAGAGCAATACAATTGGCTTCCCTACTATTCTTTGGTGTTACTGTATTATTAAAAATGATTGAAAGAATCTGTGAGCATGATATGGCCTAGATCAGGGCTGTCAAACTCTCGGCCCGCAGGCCAGATGCATTGTACGTTGGCCATGCCCATGCCCAGTTTAGCGAAGGGGGGAAAATCCTGATACATCACGTGATGCCGGCATGACAATGTGAGTTTGACACCCTTGGCCTAGATGAATAGAAATAATATTTTCTGCATTTGAATTTTTTTTTTCCTGAATGGGTTATAAGGATTCCCAGATCAGGGTATCTGACAGTTTTTGTTCTTAATTATAAATTATAGGAAGCCATCGTTAATTGCTTATCTTTTAAATTACAGCAATATGTAATTATTGCATTGCAAATACTATATAAACATTGTACTATGTTCAATTATGATAGATTATCTTAAATTTAATCATACATTGTACAGGTAGTCCTCGACTTACGACCACAATTGAACCTACAATTTCTAAGAGTTGCTAAGTGAGACATTTGTTACGTGAGTTTTGCCCCATTTTACGATTTTTCTTGCCATAGTTGTTAACACTGCAGTTCTTAGGTTAGTAAGATGGTTGTTAAGTGAATCTGCCTTCCCCATTGACTTTGCTAGTCAGAAGGTCACCCAAAAGGTGATCACATGACCTAGGGACGCTGCAACTGTCATAAACGTGACTCAGTTGCCAAGCATCTGAATTTTGATCACATGACTGTGGGAATGCTGCAATGGTTCTAAGCATGAAAAATATTCATAAGTCCCTTTTTTCAGTAACATAACTTTGAACGGTCACTAAATGAATTGTTGTAAGTCGAGGACTATCTATAATACAAGTATTATAGAGTATGGATATAAAATGGAGGAGTACGGAATTGTTCCAAATGGAAACAGCTGATTTTTCATTTCTTCCTCCCAAGTTTCCCGCAGGGTTTCTAGCATGGGTATATTTTCTCAAACCAGAGGAAAACAGATTTTTATTTATTTTATTTATTTATTTTATTTAGCTTATATGCCGCCCTATCTCCAATGGACTCAGGGCGGCTCACAACAATAAAATCCACAAAACCGTTATACAAGTTAAAATATCTAATTAAACTGAATAAGAGTTAAACCCATATAAAACCCCGTCAGTCCAGGCCTGGGAGCTTGAATAACCAAGTTTTTAATTTGCGGCGGAAGGTGCGAAGGTCAGGGGCCAACCGGAGCTCCAAGGGGAGTTGATTCCAGAGGGTGGGCATGCCCACAGAGAAGGCTCTACCCCTGGGGGCCGCCAGCCGACACTGTCTGGCCGACGGCACTCTAAGCAGGCCCTCTCTTTGGGCGCGAACCAGGTGATGGGATATTGTTGCTGGCTGTTTTGATACGTAAAAGCTACAGTTAACATTTCAGAGGAACTAAAAGCCACACTGGGTGGAGTGATATGATTGTCTTAGGCATAACACAACTTGTGAACATCTCCAAGATAAAGTTGGCGTCATGTTCCAGCTGCATCTTTGAACAATCGGCCTTTGCCTAAGAACAAAATTAGCAAGATTGATAAAACCAAAGGTCCAGCATCTTTAGCCTTCTCTTCTAAGGATGGCTAGTCCAGAAACTGACCAAATGGAGATGTACCACTTCGAACCTTGCAGAACAGCAGCTTTGGCTGTGCTGCTACATCGTTTTAGAATGATTTAGAATATGACTAGTGAACCTCCTTCTAGGAGTGAACCTCTTTCATGGATGAAAAATGCGTGTATAGGCTAAACATTTCTCTTTCTCACAAGGATTGTATTTTCTCAACAGGGGGGCAAAGGCAGCCTCTTTATGGAACATCCTGGGTTCCTGTGGTTTTAGGAATTCTGACTGCACTGGTTACAGCAGTTGCCTTAGCCCTAATTCTTCTACGGAAAAGAAGAAAAGAAACTCGGTTTGGGTAAAAGTCTTGTTTTCCTTTTTTTGCTGTTTATTATCCCCATTGTAATTTCAGCATCCCTTTGTGCAGAGAACCTCAAAATGTTGCCCCCTGATATGTCAACAGGAATTCCTTAACTGGCATAGCCTTTAACCATGTCAAGCATTTCATTTTCACTGTATGTTTTGTATACCCTTTCATATTCTTTTTCATATTCTCTCTCCCTCCCTCCCTCCCTCCCTCCCTCTCTCTCTCTCACACACCCAGATACACACAGATATGGAAAACGTGATAGTCCTTGTCCTCCTGATTGAGAATTGCAATCTTAAAATATCTGCTTTGTAGAATTTATTTATTTATTTGATTGTTTGTTTAGACTTATATGCCGCCCTTTCTTCGAGAGGACTCAGGGTGGCTCACAACAATAAAACAGAAAAATAAAACAAAAACTCCGGGTTAAAAATTACACATAAAATCCCTAAAATCAATTAAAATCCATTAAAAAAACCCCCATCACTCCAGGCCGGCCAGGCGAAATAGCCACGTTTTTAGTTCGCGGTGGAAAGAGCGAAGGTCGGGGGCCATCCGGAGCTCCAGGGGGAGCTGATTCCAGAGGGTAGGTGTGCCCACAGAGAAGGCCCACTCCCTAGGGGTCGCCAGCTGACACTGTCTGGCCAACTGCACCCCGAGTAGGCCCTCTCTGTGGGAACGCACTGGGCGATGGGGAGCTGTTGCTGGCCACAGAAGGTGTGCCAAATACCCCAGCCCTAAGCCATGTAGGGCTTTATAGGTAATCACCAGCACCTTGAATCTCACACGGAGGGCAACCGGTAACCAATGCAGATGACCTAATTTGTCTTTCCATTCCACAGACTAGCCCTCCAGATAACAACCTGTAGAATTGGCTTCTCAGATTCCCCTGTGCCACTGACTATATAACACCTTTGCCAGTAAGATGGTAGGGAAAGAAAGAACCATAAGAAGAGAGTGGCATAGGTAATAATGAAGAAGAAGCAGTAGATTAAGCCTTAGAGGAATGACATTTTCCCACCCTTCCAATACTGTATTGTACATGTAACCATTTCCCAGAGACCCTTTGGAAGTATGAAAGAATTTTCCTGGGTCTTCTGATGCTTTGCACGGCCTCAGGAAGAAAAAAATAATTGCCAAGATAAAGAGGCTCTTAGCTGTTGTCTGTAGTAAGTACTGTATATAACGCAGGTTTTCTGGTACTCTGCTTTGCACATTTTATGAGATGTTCTTTGCTTTCCCCCCATCCCTGTTTAGTCAAGCCTTTGGCAGTGTGGTCGGAGGTGATCCTGTAGTCCATTTCAGAGCAGTGCGATCATTCAACCGAGAAGTCCCAGAGCTTATTGAAGTAACATGTAAGTAAAATATATGTGACTCTTTCCTCAGCAAGTGTATTTTCATTCTCTTAGCTGTTCTCTTCCTCCGTCAAACCATTTCCTAATAGCACTGTGATGATGATGATGATGATTATACATGTAATATTCTATTCATTTGCCAAATTGAAAGACTAAATAACACCATGCCTTATGCAAAATTGGTACCCCTATCCATGCTCCTTTAACTTCTGTAGGGTGGGGAGGTCCTACAAAACTGGATTACCATGTCATCAAGGACCTGTTTTCATTCTGCTTCTTTTTAGCTGAATCCTGATTCAAATTATTTACGAGTAAAATGAATATCTTATGCACGTTGATTCAGGTATAAATCCAGCTGACTATAGAGACCCTTGTTCTCACATAAACTGTGGAGGATGCTCAAACTCTGAAGTTTGAAGCAGCGATACACTTTTGTACAATACTTCAAATCAGAGTTCAGCTATTGTGCTGCTGTTTGGAACCTGATTATAGCATAAAAGCTAGGGCTTGCCATCTTCAGACTGAAGCATAAATTGCTATCTTTGAGATTGATTCACAGACACTGTTTAAAACGATCTTTTCCCACTTGTATTCTCCAGACTATAACTCCCAGAATTGCCAGTCATTAAGTGGAGATGACCAGGATGGGAATGGCTGGATTTTAAACTCGTATTTTCTATCATTCAAGGAAAGTAGTGCAAATAATTTGAAACACTGAAATGTTTTAGCACTGAAAAAAGCAACTTTATTGCATCTTTGTTGCTTTATATCTTTTATAAGACTAAAGAAAGGAATCACTTCCTAGGGAGTAAGTGAATTTATTTCCAAAACAAATTCTTCGTTTTGGCTTGTTCATTTTTCATACACTCTTACTTAGTGTTCCTCAAACTGCTGCCCTTCAGTGCATCTAACCTTAATTCCTATTTTTTTCCATTCATGGTATCAAATTTGGCTAGATGCCAAATATAATGGGAGCTTGTAATGTAATGCATCTCAATGCCCAAGGTGAGGGAAGATTATTCTAAACTTGCAACATTAACTATTCCTTGGATCAAAAGTATATCAATCCAGACCATGATTAAAGCTAGATTTTTCTCATGGTTAAGTTGCCCTTGTTTTCTTCTGTTTATCCAGTGGACAGTATAGGAATCAGTGATGAACTGAAGACTAAATTGAAAGATGTCTTAATTCAGGAGCAACAGTTTACTCTGGGAAGAATGCTAGGCAAGGGTGAGTAGTCCCTCAAAGCAGGGGTGAAATTCAATTTTTTTTCCTTACCGGTTCTGTGGGCGTGGCTTGGTGGGCGTGGCAGGGGAAGGATACTGCAAAATCTCCATTCCCACCCCACTCCAGGGGAAGGATACTGCAAAATCCCCATTCCCTCCCCACTCTGGGGCCAGCCAGAGGTGATATTTGCCGGTTCTCTGAACTACTCAAACTTTCCACTACCGGTTCTCCAGAACCTACTGGATTTCACCCCTGCCTCAAAGCCTATGGAAAATGCATTTACTGTTTAAACTCAGTCCCTATATTGTCGTTTGCAAATATCTGATTTCTAAGGATTTAGCAACACTAAATGGAAGAAACCTAAACTTCAATAGTTACAACTGAATGTAACTAGGAACTGGAACTTTAGATTGGGAATACTGATCATTCTATGTTTTTAGAAGAGAACCAAGACTGACAGATTGAATTATCTGGGGCTAAAAATGCAGGTCTGCCTGTACATTGCGATTATTAGAAGCATTTGTGAGAGCATAAGGAACGCACCGTGTCAAAGAACATGAAAGTTAAAAAAACAAAGAACAATAGCATAAAAGTGGAATTAGAGAATGCATTTACAATATGTGTGAAAGCTGCAGGAAATGAATAGAAGGAAAGCTAATAGGGAAGTGGAAAGTACAAAGGTTATGGCAGCAGAAATATTTTTGGAGGATCAAGAGAGATTTAGGAAGATTATTGCTGTAGCTTGTTACTAGCACCCTATGAAACCTCCAGATATGCAGTGCTTGTTACTAGCACCCTATGAAACCTCCAGATATGCACTGCAGTTAAACTATTTTATGTCCTATTGATTCCAGCATAAGTTGGCTATTTATTACCTTAGGTTTTTACCAATTCCTGTTTTTCTGTATTCCTTGGGAGGAAAAAATCTGTAGACTTTCAATGCAAATGTGATGGTTTCTATATTGCTTCTCAGAGAATATTCCCATGGAAGAAGATACTTGACTGGAAGAAACTCTAACTTAGTGCTTAATATCTTAATATCTTAATATAATTCTACTCTTAATCCTAAAAGAAACTTTAAGTGCATTGAGTCTTTTCAATTATCATACTCTTACTTTACTTTTTATTTTATTTTATTAGGGGAATTTGGCTCTGTCAGGGAGGGTCAGTTGAAAATGCCTGATGGCTCTCTCCAGAAAGTTGCAGTGAAAATGCTAAAAGGTGAGTAAATCTCAATTTCTTGAACTGTCTTCCATGCTATTTTGTCACTATAAACCTTCTGAGTTTCTGTATTCTCACTAAACAATATATAGGTAGTTCTCGACTTACAACAGTGCACTTAATGACTGTTCGAAGTTACAATGGCACTGAAAAAAGTGACTCGTGACCATTTTTCATACTTATGACCGACTCAGCATCCCCATGGTCACGTGATTTACATTCGGATGTTTGACAGCTGGTTCATATCCTATTGCAATATCCTGGGGGGGGGTCACATGATCACCTTCAGTCACATGATCATCTTCTGCAACCTTCTGACAAGCAAAGTCAATGGGGAAACCAGATTCACTTAACAACCCTGTTACTAATTTAATAACCGCAGTGATTCACTTAATAACTGGAGCAAGAAAAGTCATAAAATGGGGCAAAACTCACTTAACAAATTTCTCACTTTGCAACATAAATGCTGGGCTCAATGGTGGTCGTACGTTGAGGACTATCTGTAGATGACTGTGGTTTACCTTCTCATTTCCCCTTTTCGTCATATTGCCTATAGCTGACACTAATTTCTTGAATGCGTATTTGTTTATTTCAGTGTAAATGGCCATCCGTCTCACGAGTGCAATTCTGAGCAGTGAACACAGTTAAAAACGTCAATATAAGCATAAAAAGTAGAGATATAAGCACAATGAAAATATAGCATCAAAACCAACAGCCTTCAGACTGACACCTTCTAGGGGTGTGGCAGTGGTGGGTTGCCCCCAGTTCGCACCGGTTCTATAGAACCGGTAGTAAAACTGGTGGGAGGCTCCACCCACTGACCCTGACATCATCAAAATGCTTCTGTGCGTGCACAGCAGCTACTGCGCTTGCGCAGAAGAGCACGCGCGCAAGCAAAGCGAGCGCGCACGCACGGCCTTGTTGCGAACCAGTAGTAAAGATAAGTAGAGCCCACCCCTGGTGTGTGGGTTTTTAATTCCCATTTGCCCTACTCAGTATAGCATAATGATGCTGTACTCTATGTCTATGGAGCTTCTCAGTCATCCAGGTCATGGTTGTCCCAATGGTGCTTTTTTTCAAGAGGCAACTGGACTTTCTTATTTTTCTTTGAAGAGGTTTTGCTTCTCATCCAAGAAGCTTCTTCAGCTCTGACTGGATGGTGGGCAATGGAAGGATTTGTCTGCCAGGAGTATAAATCTTTCCATTCTTCATCATACAGCCAGAGCTGAAGAAACGTCTTGGATGAGAAGCGAAACCTCTTCAAAGAAAGAGCCTTGGTAGTACAGTGGTCTAAAACACCCTGTTATTAACACCAGCTGCCTGCAATTACTGCAAGTTCGAATCTCACCAGGCTCAAGGTTGACTCAGCCTTCCATCCTTTCTAAGGTAGGTAAATTGAGGACCCAGTTTGTGGGGGCAATAAGCTGACTTTGTATAAATATACAAAAGTATGAAGGCTATTGCTTAGCGTATTGTAAGCCGCCCTGAGTCTCCGGAGAAGGGCGGCATATAAATCAAATTAAAAAACAAACAAACAAACAAACAAGAAAGTTCAGTTTCCTCTTGAAAAAAAACACCTTTGAGCTGTATTCCATGGTTTCATTTATATTCCATTTTTTTTCATAACTTAAAAATGTTTGACAAATGTGATCCAAATCTGCACATTAGGACTGGTAAATTAAAATATAACTAGTAACACTGTTCATATCCAATCTATTTGTTAATCTAATTGACTTATATTTAATGGACAGTTCTATGAACTAAACAGATTGCACTGTGCCTGTCTTGAATTCTTTTTTTAAAAAATTTCTTTATTGAAGCATTTATTATTTACAAAACAGAAGACAAAAAGAAGACAAAACCACACTGACAAACACAACATACAAAATAAAAATTTTCATGTAAATCAATTCAACGTTTCCAGCTTTGAGGTGTCGTTGTATATAAATGATTCGTATTTACGTTACATATTTACATTGATCTTCATATAAAATTAGCAATTGTGCTAAAACAGTGCTAACTATAAATTGTTTTATACATCTATTCATCCTTTTAGCAATGTACATTTAACTTGTTTTACTACTTTTTCAGCTTTTCCTATAGATTCCCAACTGTTTTTTGTACATTCTGCTCCTTTTCTTGAATTTTCCCCCAATGAGTTTAGAAGAAATCTCAGTAGTACTTCTCTTTATTTTAGCTGACATCTTCACTTCCAATGACATAGAGGAGTTTCTGAAAGAAGCTGCTTGCATGAAGGAGTTTGATCATCCGCACATTACTAAATTAATAGGTGAGCATTGTCACATTTAATGTTTGCACTAGAGGTCCCAAAGTATATATTTTACAATTGATTTGTAGAAGGAAATTTATTAATTTATTAAATCTATCAATATGGCTGCCCATCTTACAAATCCAACCCTGGGTGGCTACCAGTCTGTTGAAACAATATAAGCAAAGAATTTTAAAAGCAACAATGGTCACCAAGAATAAACCCAAATAAAACAATTAACAGAGGCTTTCAACTGGCATGTAATAGAAAATTAGAAGGAACAGTAGTTACCAATATATTTGGAGTATAGTCATTCTCAGTGCATTAAAAAGGTAAAGATAAAGGTTCCCCTCGCACATATGTGCTAGTCGTTCCCGACTCTAGGGGGCGGTGCTCAACTCCATTTCAAAGCCGAAGAGCCAGTGCTGTCCAAAAATGTCTCCGTGGTCATGTGGCTGGCATGACTAAACGCCAAAGGCACATGGAATATTGTTACCTTCCCACCAAAGGTGGTCCCTATTTTTCTACTTGCATTTTTACATGATTTCAAATTGCTAGATTGGCAGAAACTGGGACAAGTAACGGGCGCTCACTCTGTTGCGCGGCGCTAAAGATTCGAACCGCCGAACTGCTGACCTTTCTGATTGACAAGCTCAGCGTCTTAACCACTGAGACTGAGCCACCACTCCCCTTTCTCAGAATATATATATTAGAAAGCATATATATATATATATATGTAGGTCTTTGGTTATTCGGGTTTTCTCCCGCGTAAAATTGGAAGTGTCTTGGCAACGTTTCGACGAAGTCTCATTCGTCATCTTCAGGCTGGTGTTCTCGGCTTCGTGCTTCCAGGAGCAATGTGTGATTTTTTAACTGCCAGTGGGGGTGGGAACTGATTGGGTGGGAGCATGGCTGTGTTCTGATTGGGTGGAGGTGTGC